>BLKM01000457.1:0-33343 GCA_013340265.1 Coptotermes formosanus | reverse complement strand
ACAGACAACTTGGGCGAATCGCACCAGTTACTTGGGCAAGCCGCTTTGTGGCACCCCTGTTATACAGTCTAAAATACAGACAGTTTGGTAAAATAAACCACAAACATGTATTCAGTCCTCTTGAGTTTGTTTACAGACCAGCTCCTTACTAACCAGTAATATCCAAAGAGTGGTAGAATTGCAGCATACGAGCGCGCGCGCTCGTGTGTGTGTGTGTGTGTGTGCGCGCGCGCACACACAAGAGAGAGAGATAGAGAGAAAACAGACCTGCATTGTTTGATAGGTGGATACAAATATCGGTGGCAGGAACTGACAGCACACTCCAGTGATTTCAGAAGAGTAGCATTCAAATCATCTTGCTTCTCGTCTACTAACGAACTCCTCGAAAGAGTCAGCGGCTTCTCTGGAAGTTTCTCCAGTTTCAGTTTGCTTGAAGGCAACATGCTGAAATTCAAACGCAAAAATTATGTATGCTGCTGATCAATGGCGTAGCTAGGTTTTTTTCGCGCCCTGGGCAGTTATCATATTGACCGCCCCTAATAGAAATTACGAATTTGAAAAACCACAATCATTTATTAAAAGTCTTTTTTGCTCAATAATTTAAAACTTGTTAACGCAAAAATTTTTTTTAATTTAAAATATGAATTTTTTGCCCCCTGGAAGCTGCCAACTGGGCCTACCGCACCACTCGTACCCTACCCCTCAATACGCCACTGCTACTGTGAATTGGAACAGAACAGTTTTCATACTTGCTGCCGAATTTTCCAAATTACATACTCAACTATGTCCTGCTTAGAACCTTTCAATCATTCCTGGAGAGTTAACGAACGAGATAAGACAAGCACACAACCAGGATGATGCGTCACTCAGCGATAAGCTCCCCACACTGTTGCCCCAGTATTTTGACCGCGTTGTAGATAGCGCAGTCCAGTCATGTGAACCAACATCTGCGACGCGCCGAATAACTAGTGCCTTGTCAGATTATGTGTATCGTGGATGTGGCCCCGAGTACATTCTTGGGCCGCGTCCACACTATGCCGCTGTATGCCAGTTGGCAAGGCCAACCAGACACAAAGCCAGTTGGCTCCGTTGAAAATCCACAGCGTCCATACAGGAAATGGCATTCAGTCGCAAAATGTATACCAACGAGGATTTGCTGTCTCTTTCTTTTTTAATCTCGCGTGAAAAATGGCAAATTAAATTCTTTAGTTTTCTTTCAACTTCTTCCTCTCCCACGCCAAAACTGACTGCAATTTCCATGAGCGCGTCATGCCTTTAGAACGATCATTATACGCTTTTAACCTTTTAAAGCCTAGCGGTAACTTTACGTACCACCAGGTTTAACATTAAAAAATTCTACGTGGTGCCCACATTGCGTTTATGTATTTTGTACGGATCTCAGAACAAACGGCAACTTCTGCCTTATAAAACATTAAGAGATTGGTTTTTATAACCGAAGTGGAGAGTGTTTACAGCGCGGTACGCACTGAGTCCTTATATATAACAGACACACTTCGTCTTTAAAGGGTTAATCGACAGCCCCACAAAACAGGCCGATTGTGGTATAACTCGATTAATGAAATGACTTTGTCATTTGTTCACTCCATCTTGTTCGAGTGTTGAATCTCAGCTAAAGCCGCCTGAGGCCAATCGGCACGTCCCCACTACCTACCCTCTTCAGAAATGGCGCGGCTTCCTTTGAAGCGGATCGACACTAGTCGGGTTCGAGTTGGCAAGCCACTTGGCACGATTTTGCCAACTGGTACGGGCCAATGAACACGTCTACACCAGTTCTGGCAATGCCATCTGGCCTTGCCAACGGGCATACAGCGGTATAGTGTGGACGCGGCTTTAGACACGGATCAACGTTTCGTAGAAACCTGCTGTCTCCCGCTTCAGGTTAGAAGTCTGTCTGTATTTGGAAGCATACAGATTCCTCCACAATGTTGGTACTTGCCAACTAAATTACACGGCGTTACACACCCCGGAAGATCGTAATGTTGCTAATTTCCCTACAATCCTGTAAACCTAAACGCATTTTGCTTAATATTCATTTATAAAACCAAATTAATGCACAAGTTTCAAACACATTTAAAACTACAAGTGCAGTACTTCACTACTCCTACATGTTTCAGCACGTCTGTGCGATCCTAAGGGAGTTCATACACTAAATTTAAAACTCTCTGGTATATAACACATTACACCCGTAACACTCATTAAATGCAGCATTCAGCAGCTAAGCTCTGGGTGCACGATTGTTAATACACGTGTATATACACGTATTACGTTCATATATCAACCACCCTACACCAAATTTAAAACTTGCTGGTGTATAACAGATTACATCCGCAATACTCATCAGATGCAGCATTCCTCAGCTAAAGTCCAGATTCAGTGTGGTTAATATACGAACATATTTCATGTTTATACATTAACCACCCTGAGCCTTAAATTGAGTTGATTAATTCTCTGTTTAACCTTTTAAAGTCTAGCGGTAACTTTACGTACCACCAGGTTTAACATTAAAAAATTCTACGTGGTGCCCACATTGCGATTATGTGTTTTGTACGGATCTCAGAACAAACAGCAACTTTTGCCTTATAAAACATTAAGAGACTGGTTTTTATAACCGAAGTGGAGAGTGTTTACAGCGCGGTACGCACTGAGTCCTTATATAAAACAGACACGCTTCGTCTTTAAAGGGTTAATTTGTATTACGGATGTTATATACCACCAAGTTCGCAGTTTTTAAATTTGGTGTAAGAACTCCCTGAGGATGGCACAGAAGTGCTGAAACTTGCACGAGCAGTGAAAGATCGCATTTTTAAATGTGTTTTTAACTCGTGCATTAAGTTGGCACTATAAATGAATATTCTCCGCCATTACTGAAATAATCTCGCATGCCTTTCCGCTCTACATAAGTAAGGGATTAGTTATTATTATTCTTTCGTTCGTTTTTAATACATATTACAACTAATACACGACAATGTATATAATATCAAGACTAGTGCAGCCATTTATACAGAATCGCACTGTAGACTACGCGGTTCGAACACCGTTCAAGCTACTTAAAACACATCACACAGAGCACACGCTTAAGAACGAAACGAATATAACGTTATACAGAATATAACACAACGTATTATGCATGCTACATTCTTATTCCATGGTATTCACCTACGCTTTCTCAACTGCATGGGTAATACATGTTCAAATATGAGAGAAACTGGGAATGACGAATTGGAAACCGATGTGAAAGCAAACGGTAACAGCCTCCTGCAAGGTACTACTTCAGTATATGCCCGAAGGGGGTTACGGAAGCTGTGAACATTTTAGGTCAATACAGTCGGTCTACAGGATGAGAACTGAGCTTGGGGATTCACACTGATTATTCGGCCCACAGCTACTGCGTTTGAAGAAGTGATTCACGTATGCTTCTGTACGGTAATATCCCATACTTAGAGCAACGGATGAAACAACAACCAAACGTGGTTTAAATGTCCAAGAAAATTACATTAGATGGTATTACTTACATGCACGATTATTATTGGACCCCACTCACACAGCCTCAGAAAGACGTGGACACTGAACTACGACAAGTTGTCGATTAGGATGCTTTATCAGCATACCAGCACGTCAGCACTGTATACATCCCCTCTCTTCTTCCCTAGACAGTGTTATCTTCAATCGACAGTTTCTTTCCCAGCAGGCAGCAGAAGATGAACTCGGTCGCTGCTAGTTCGACTAATCGATACATGAATATCAATAACATCGTGTGTGATTCAACACGCGTACTTTCGATAATAATATGTGACTTCGTGCAAAAACGCCGTCTTAAAAAGTTGAACACAATTGTGTGACTCACAAAATGCCAATATTTTACTTGTGCATGTGAAATTCTTTGCGCTTTTAACAAATTCTCTTGTAGTAGGCCTAAACTACAGAAGGGTCAAAGCATTAATGCAAGGTCACAATCCTAACCTAGTTCTGTCAACTTCCAGTTTTCGCTATACACCTTCTCCGCGCACATTCCGTTTTGTCCTGTCAGTATCATTCCGCCATTGCTCCATACTCATATTTCATTCGTCTACAACCAACAACACATAATCTTAGAAACCGAGAGCGTCCTTAAACAAAACAGTTCTCTCTCACTTCCGAAGGTCATTCTTAACAGTATACCCTTATTTTCCTTTCGGTTTTCTAAGGGATATTTTCGAAAGGTTTGCCCAGAAACAATTTACAAACATTTCTTGTCTCCCCATTCGAATTACATATTCAGTCAATAACCTAGTTTATTTTTCTATCCTAACAAAACTAGGTGATATTTAGTCACAAAATCCTCTATCAGTGCCTAAATATTATAGTATATTCAAGTTTTGCCTTCAAAGTACAGTCAACCTCGGTTATAACGGATCCCAAGGGGAGCCCAAAATCTATCCGTTATAACCTAAGTCCGTTATATCCGAGGTACGGTTAAATTACAATTTAAAACATCATTTAAATTAATACCGTTTAAGTTACGCTTAAATACATATACACTGAAAGCCATCCCCACAACTTATTCTTCATTTATTACAAGTTAAAAATTTTGACAATGTTTAACTTTTAGTGGAACATGGAATGTGAGGAGCATGTATAGGCCAGGGTCACTTACGACAGTGGCCAGGGAATTAGCTAAGTACAAGTTAGATTTAGTGGGTGTACAGGAGGTTAGGTGGGACAAAGAAGGGACTGTAAGAGCCGGGGAGTATACTTTTTTCTATGGCAAAGGGCAGGAAAATCATCAATTGGGAACAGGTTTTTTTGTGCACCAGAGAATGGTATCAGCAATCAAGAGAGTGGAGTTTGTTAGTGCTAGGATGTCATACATAGTGCTGAGAGGCCGCTGGTGTAATATCATTGTTCTGAATGCGCATGCACCAACAGAAGAGAAGGGTGATGATTCAAAGGACAGCTTCTATGAGGAATTAGAAGGGGTTTTTGATCATTTTCCTAAATACCATATGAAAATTCTGTTAGGAGATTTTAATGCAAAAGTGGGGAGAGAGGATATTTTCAAACCGACTATTGGGAATGAGAGTTTACATCAGGATAGCAACGATAATGGTGTTAGAGTAGTAAACTTTGCCACATCAAAGAATCTAGTTGTTAAGAGCACTATGTTTCCGCACCGAAATATTCATAAATACACCTGGACCTCTCCTGATGGGAAGACTCACAATCAAATCGATCACATATTGATAGATAGGAGACGGCATTCCAGTATACTCGATGTGCGATCTTTCAGGGGAGCTGACTGTGATACTGATCACTATCTGGTGGTTGCGAAAGTTAGGGAAAGACTGGCAGTAAGTAAACAAGCAGCACAGAAGTTTGATGTAGAGAGATTTAATCTCAAGAAGCTAAGTGAACTAGAGGTTAGGAAACAGTATCAGCTTAAGATCTCAAACAGGTTTGCAGCTCTGGAAAACTTAAATGTTAGTGAGGACATGAATAGGGCTTGGGAAAACATTAAAGAGAATATCAAAATCTCGGCTCAAGAGAGTCTAGGTCTACACGAACGGAAGCAGCATAAACCATGGTTTGATGCAGAATGTGCAGAATTTTTAGATAAAAGGAAGCAGGCTAAAATTCAGTGGTTACAGAATCCAAACCAAAATAATGGAGATAATCTGCACAACGTAAGACGTGAAGCTAGTAGACATTTCAGGCACAAAAAGAAGGAATATCTGAAAGCTAAAATTAATGAAATTGAAACAAACAGTAAGAAGAAGAATATAAGAGACTTGTATAGGGGTATCAATGAGTTTAAGAGGGGGTACCAGCCTAGAATTAATGTAGTAAAGGATGAGAAGGGTGACCTGGTTGCAGACTCCCACAGTATTTTGGCTAGGTGGAGGAATCATTTCTCCCAGCTGTTGAATATACACGGGGTTAATGATGTTAGGCAGATTGAAGTACACACAGCAGAGCCACTAGTGCCTGAGCCCAGTGCCATTGAGGTTGAGATGGCTATTGGAAAACTAAAAAGCCACAAATCACCAGGTATTGATCAGATTCCAGCAGAATTGATTAAAGCAGGGGGTAGGATTATTCGGTCTGAAATCCATAAACTTATTATTTCTATTTGGAATAAGGAGGAATTGCCTGAGGAATGGAAGGAGTCGGTCATTGTGCCTATTTATAAAAAGGGTGATAAGACAGATTGCAATAACTATCGAGGCATATCACTTTTGCCGACTACGTACAAAATTCTATCCAACATCCTTTTGTCAAGGTTAACTCCATATGCAGAGGAAATTATTGGGGATCATCAGTGTGGATTTCGACGTAACAGGTCAACCACTGATCATATATTCAGCATTCGTCAAATACTTGAGAAAAAATGGGAATACAATGAGGCAGTTCATCAGCTATTTATAGACTTCAAGAAAGCCTATGATTCAGTTAGGAGGGAGGTCTTGTATAATATTCTCATTGAGTTCGGTATCCCCATGAAACTAGTAAGGTTAATAAAAATGTGCCTAAGTGAAACATATAGCAGAGTTCGGGTAGGCAAACATCTGTCTGACACGTTCCCTATTAAGAATGGCTTGAAACAAGGGGATGCTCTGTCGCCATTGCTTTTCAACTTTGCTTTAGAATATGCCATTAGGAGGGTTCAGGCAAACCAGGAGGGCTTGAAATTGAATGGTACACATCAGCTTCTGGTTTATGCTGATGATGTTAATATATTGGGCGGAAGCGTACATAGCATAAAGAAAAATGCAGAAGATTTAATTATTGCTAGTAAGGAGATTGGTCTAGAAGTAAATGCTGAGAAAACTAAGTACATGGTCATGTCTCGAAATCAGAATGCACGACACAATCACAACATAAATATAGATAATAAATCCTTTGAAAGGGTGGAAGAATTCAAATATTTGGGAGCAACCCTAACGAATCGAAACTCCATTCATGAAGAAATTAAGAGCAGATTGAAGTCGGGGAATGCTTGCTATCATTCGGTGCAGAATCTTTTGTCTTCGAGGTTGCTATCCAAAAACACAAAGATTAGGGTATACAGAACTATAATTTTACCTGTTGTTCTGTATGGATGCGAAACTTGGTCTCTCACACTGAGGGAGGAACAAAGACTGAGGGTGTTCGAGAATAGGGTGCTGAGGAGGATATTTGGGCCTAAGAGGGACGAGGCGACAGGGGAGTGGAGAAGACTACATAACGAGGAACTTAATGACCTGTACTCATCACCAAATATTATTCGGGTAATCAAATCGAGAAGACTGAGATGGGCGGGGCATGTGGCACGTATGGGGGAGGAGAGAGGTGCATACCGGATTTTGGTGGGGAGACCCGAGGGAAGGCGACCACTTGGGAGACCCAGGCGTAGATGGGAGGATAATATTAAGATGGACATTCGGGAAGTGGGATGGGAGGACATGAACTGGATTGATCTGGCTCAGGATAGGGACAGGTGGCGGGCTCTTGTGAATGCGGTAATGAACCTTCGGGTTCCATAAAATGCGGGGAATTTCTTGACTAGCTGATAAACTGTTAGCTTCTCAAGAAGGCCTCTGCTCCATGGAGTTAGTTAGTTAGTTAGTTTAACTTTTAGTAAATGAAGAACAAGTTGTGTGGAGGGCTTTCAGTGTACATGTATTTATTGTACTCACAACGGTATGAATATTGTAAGGATAAGTTACGCTTTTCAGTTTTATTGCATATGGGCATGAAAAGATGTATTTTGCACATCCAAAAACACATTACTACATTCCTGAACCCTTGTAAATAATGGAAGCACAACACACCAAGATGCCTAATTCCTCCTCTCCTTTACGCACCTACTATACGTACTGTACAACATACCCGAAATGTTTAAATCCCCATCAGTGGTGCAACACCACCTCGTAGTCCAGGGCCTCCTCATTATCGAGGCCTCACGATCACACTCACACACTCACCACACTCTCGTAGGACTCCTCCCGACGAGTGATCCGTCCGACGCAAAGAACTGACAACACGCAGCACACAAAACAGACATGTATGCCCCCGGTGGGATTCGAACTCACAATCCCAGCAAGCAAACGGTCGCCTTACACCGCGCCAAAATGTTTAACCGCTGTGCGTATTCGCACCTGGTTGGTCGGCCAGCAAAAAAAAAAAAAAAAAAAAAAAAAAAAAAAAAAAAAAAAAAAAAAAAGGTAAAGCAGTCCCATTACAGGCCTTAACAGGCCCACAGGGTTCCAGGAGGTCGAGGCTCCCAGATTTCTAGACAATCGGCACATGAAGGTGGTAAGGTTGTCAGCCCTACGCACCGGCCGCGTTTACCCCCCAGGAAATATTCCTGGTTCTCATTTCTGTTAGAGGCTGAGTCGACCCCAGGGCCATAGTGCGACCGACAGGATTATGCCAATGAAAAAATCCACTGACACCATCGGGAATCGAACCCGCGACCTGCTGGTTTGTAGCGCAGCGCCTCAACCAACTGCGCCACCGCGGCTCCCGGTTGGTCGGCCAGTACTGATACATATCACTTCTTGGCCGAAAAATTAATTCTGTTAACGAAAAGTAAATAAAATTCTTACAAAATCGCTACCTAAAATGTTACAAGTGAATCCACCGAAGTCAAGCCGTAACTTATTTATGACAGGGCACTCTACCCTAAGTGCCATAAAGATGCTCGCATATGGCAATTACAGTACTTTCTCGCTGGTGCATGAACAACAGAATCTATCAGGTAGCGACTGCCCCAGCTCATCCATAATAACCGCTAATGGTTGGACCTTGTCCTTAAGAAAGCCAAACAAAGTGCAAAATTTACAAGTCTCCTCGCCGTCTCCGGGTACAAAATGCTATCAAATTACATATGCAGCTTGCATGTCGCTCTGACGAGTGCAACCTGTGTGCTCGAACACACTGTAACCGTTGACAACTGTATATTATGTTGCCAAAAAAAGGTATAGCCGCGGAAAATCAACTGTAGGGGAATGTCGGAGAAATCTGATGAACCCGAACATCCGATATATGAGATACCGGTGTAACCGAGGTAGTTACAATGCTAAAGCATAGCGAAACGGCCGGGGAATGAAAAAACGATCCGTTATAACCGAGGCCGGTATAACCGAGGTAGACTTATTAAATATTGAAGTCACACATAAAGGACTCCCAAAATTAATTTTTCAAATGGGCCCTAAAACCTTTCGGCCTGAAAGTTAATCTTTATTATAATGGAAAACAGACGTAACGCGAAAATATTGTGAACTGAGAACGGGCATCTGTTTATTAACCCTTTAAAAACGACGCGTGTGTGTTTTATGTAAGGACTCAGTGCGTACCGCGCTGTAAACACTCTCCACTTCGGTTATAAAAACCAGTCTCTTAATGTTTTATAAGGCAAAAGTTGCTGTTTGTTCTGAGATCCGTACAAAACACATAAACGCAATGTGGGCACCACGTAGAATATTTTTAATGTTAAACCTGCTAGTATGTAAAGTTACCGCTAGGCTTTAAAAGGTTAATAAACCTCCTGGTTTCATCGCATATACGGCACACTCATTTTTATCTATATTTACGTATTTCATGAACCAATGTAACAGTATAGTACATACAAAACTAATTATACTATGAGTGCGTGTGTTCGCAGTTGAGAAACAGGATCGTTTCTACGGTTCACTTATTTCCTACAAGCCTCCATTTCAAGTCAGAATATTCGCATCGCTTCTGTATTCCGTGTAAACATAATATCGACACGCAGTTCAAATTTCAATTTAACAAACAGCCTTACACGTAAACAATTTCGTGTTTACTTCAGAGACGCAAATTTTCAGGAAGACAACTTCCCAAAATATTTGCCTCTCAATTACTGAATATTATTTTCTGTAACTACAGACAAACTGTAGGGTTCCTTAATTTTGAATGTGCCGTTTGAACTGTCAGCACACTAATATCACACTTTGCGCATTCACATCACGTATTTTACTTCGCATGAGTATCTAAGTACACAACATTAATCATACAGAATAACTGCAACATTTAACAGAGCAACAAACACTAAACTTCAGTCACTCTCACGCTAAGAATATTAGAGGGTCGTCTTGTCACGAACTACTTAA
Source organism: Coptotermes formosanus (assembly GCA_013340265.1). Lineage (NCBI taxonomy): Eukaryota > Metazoa > Arthropoda > Insecta > Blattodea > Rhinotermitidae > Coptotermes > Coptotermes formosanus. The sequence continues at coordinate 23,231 of BLKM01000457.1, read as the reverse complement.
GTTACACACAGTTGCTAGTAAGAAAACTGTTCACAGACAAAAGAATACCATGGAACAAAAAATGCAATCAGCAAACGACTTTTCTTGCGCTGAAAAATAAATCCCCTTTGACTGAAAACTATTTTCTTCTGGGACGCAAAGTCGCATAATTTACCAAAAGTTTCGGAAGAACGTGTTGCTTCCACCTTCAGGGCAAAACAAATTATACTCTGCACCGAAGATGAAAGGGGGGAACCTTCTTCCGAAAAGTCAGTCAAATTCTACTAAACCACACGGCGTCACATCCCAGAATACAATAATCGCCATAGCCTCAAGCGTCAAATTACCGATTAATTTATTTTGGTTTATTTAACGATTATGTTTCAACTTTATTAGCTACATAATGTCGAATTATATCAAAATTAGTGAACGATGAATTCGCAAGGAAGCGGCACGAAGTGGTATGTCTTGTAACACCGTTTCTTCCTTAGCCAGTAGCACAAGGTCATCTGCATATTTCACAGTGCAAATTACTTGTCCTCCTATTTTCAAGTCTCCAAAACTTTCAAGTAATAATATTGCAGTTATCGCATGACATCTGGGAGGGCCAAGGAGGGCGGCGAGCATAAGTGACAAGTATAATGAACATGCATAAAGTTGTAATCCCTAAGACGTGGGAACTTACTAAAAGGCTTAGAAACCACCAGCCTCTAACACAAAAATCTGCTCCTCTGTGTTTGTTACTTATTGAAGTAAATGACGTGTCTTGAATATTACACAGCATTGTTATATCTTCGAAAAATGATATTTTGGCATGCAAACGGTACGTTTCAGAATACATAAACGTCGCTGCGTTTTTGTGAATTACATGTTGTTCTTTTGTACCTACGTCACGTCTAAGAAAACAAACACTGCATCGGAAATGGGACGGATCAAAATCAAACAAAAGCAGTCGCTGAGTTGCATCATCCTCGCAGTATGAAACGATATTTCAAGACCCCTGCATTCGTCACATCAGCTATTCGGCAGCTCTTGTCCAAGAACGAGCGAGGAAGTTAATGGTGATTAGTTCCGTATCAAATATTTTGCTACTGCTCTGAGTAAATGCAAGGAAGAACATAATGCATTACTATACACAGAGAGGTATATATCTTCAAAACCTTATTTAATGACTGGCAAAAGGTAGGAACTTTTTTCTCCAGTATCTTTAGCAGTAACAAGCGGAGTTGCCGCTTCCATTAGGTGAAAAGCCCACGATGTGTTTGCTACAGACTCATTCTCCTCCCTGAATGTTAAGACATACTAAAACAACGCACAAAATTGTCATCTGTTGGACTGAAGACTCTTTCATGTCACATAATGTAGTCGCCTTTCTCAAGGAATTTTAAATCCAAAAATATGATATTGTAGTGGGGTATATCCCTAACTTGGTGGGTACTCCACTGGCAACAGCGCCCTCAGCTGAAGACTTTGGGCCGAGTATGTCTCGGATTAGCTGCCAGCACTTCGCGTGAGCACGAAAAATCTTTAGTACACGGACGCGACGGGGATATACGAAGCTGCTGCTAACTATGCAAATTGTTGAGTGGGGTACTAACAGTTTACTAACATTGACTGCTTATGTACAGACTCAACTAATTAAACTCTCTTTGTACAAATAACAAATCCTAAACTAAAAATAAGTTCCACAATGTTCTGCTTGTACGCGTGTGCATGCCGACCCTTTGTTGCAGTATGAAAGTCACTACTACACACGTTAGTAAATAATTTTGGAATGATTGCGGTTTCTATGCTCACCAATACACCGAAATTTAGTCACAGTAATTTCTACGTGTAAACCGAAAGCGCTCAAGTAAATCAAACTCACACAATAATTTGGAATTTCAAATACTTACTTCAACTCACCTTGTAACACCAAAGTTATACAAACAATATTATCACACTCAAAATTATACTCAAACAACCACAGAGTTGCACTGCAACCCAGTAGTTAAAAATCCACGTAGAACCAACACCAAACCAGCATCAAGTAAATCCAAACTAAGTGACAGCTGGCCCTTCTTAACAGGGGAACTACAGACTAACTTAAACGCCACACCTTACTTAAACACGTCTGACGTCAAAGCGCGTGAGCCAACAGGCCAGACTGCCTCTCCAGCATTCTGGCATCTCGCCAGCAGTAAATTACAAGGACATCGCCCGCACTCGCGCGCAGCGAGTACGAAGTCCAGTATCCCGTGTGGCAAGGCACACACCGTACAACTGCGATGTACCGATGGAAAAGAATAAAGGTTTCTATGTACAACATACGATAAAATTTTCAATCTACCACTCCGTTTACCAATCATTCATTGCAATATGAATAAAATGAAACCGGCCTGTAACAGAACCGATAGGGACCCAAATGTTTTTCCTTTGCCGGAAGGTTCCCTTTAATACAGGTACTTTTAAGTATGCATGATTATGACTTCAGATCATCCGACCTGCAAAATTTTCCGCTACAGACACGTTTCCGTTATGCCGAGGTTCCGTTTTAAAAAAAATTTCACTGTATAAGAAACAAACTCTAGTTCGCATATTAGCCTGTTTTGTTACAGCCCCAAAAGCCTGACAGTACGGTATTATACCAACACTATGAACCTGAACTGTCTTTAATATGCAGCACATTACTTTTCCAACGGCGGTGGTCGGGATATCGTAGACGGTAAATCAACTCGCTGCAGGCTGGACGGATCTGCGTTCGAACACCGGCGGGGGTGAGATATTTTCTTTTCTACACTCCCGTCCAGAACGGCCCTGGGCCCTGCCCAACCTCAGGTGCAATTGGTACTGGAGTGCTTTCTAGGAGAGACAGCGGCCGGGGTGTAGCTCTGACTTTCCACAACAATCAGGGGCTGAGGTTAATAACGTGCAGAGGTATACCCCTGTTCCCCCTCTGTGCCTGCATAGCATGTAACGGAGAGATCTTAACAGTTACATTACCCTTCCAAAGCCTGTAATATTCAAGGTTTTATTCGCTACCCTCTCTGTAGTTACTGTGAATAATGACGATGTTTTTACATTTCCTGATAAGTTTCTTACAGTGTAGATGTCGTTTCATTTAGAATCTTAGGCCTTTACACGGCCTGCTGAATGGGAAGCTAACAAACTGCAAGGAATCTACGGTAAAAGAGATCCAACTTATGCTCAATGTTATTGTTTATTTATAAACTTCTGTCTTTTAGTTCCCCAACACGTTTCGGCAAATAGTTATGCCATCATCAGGGGGGTATTTGCCGAAACACGTTGGGGAACTAAAAGACAAAAGTTTATAAACAAACAATAACATTGTGCATAAGTTGGATCTCTTTTACTGTATTGAGCATATGCAAGGAAATATATAACATAAAATTTGCAAGGACTGTATTTATCAAATATAAAATTTCTACATCTCAAGAACTACTACGGCAAATTACATGTTCAAGTAGGCTACAAATACGCTCGCCATCAACAAAATCTGTTTTTGAGAAAATTACATATCGAGGTTCGGGAGTTAAGATACATAACCAAAAATAATACTATGTAATTTACAGTTTTTAGGTTTTCGCAGCAGTGGAGTTCAGGTCTCCGTTTCTCTGGTATGTGATGTTGCGTCACTGGATGACGGGTGCCGGATGTTTCCAGAGAGCGTGGTGGTCTCATCTTCAAGGGTCGAAGTGTCCATAACGAATAAATAAATAAATAAATAAATAAATCACTACACCCTTCGATCCTAGAAGATGAGCACATCACACTACCTCAGAAAGCGGGGAAACAACCACCCAGTGACGCGGTGTCAAGCACCAGAAGAAGGAAGATCTGAACCAGGCAACACGTAATTACAGATCAATTTCAGACATACGTAACTGTGTAGAAACGTGCACGCCAATAGGCAGTCCCAAGTTTAATAATTTCTGGATTTAAGTCCAAAAATATATAGCCCTATAACACAAAGCCACCACTGTCTATTTTATGTTCTAATAGTTTCTGATCGAAATCCACTTAAATACACATCATATGTACATAAATAAGGTAACGTCTGTTTGCGACATTATGACCTACTAAACTAAGCAACGGATCATTTCAAGATATATATGTTTAGAAAGCTTATGATTCGGCATTGATGACCGTCCCTTTGTTTTATTAGTTCCTTCTCAAAAATTGCTTTTAACACAAAGGTTAAAGTTAAGAACTGGCATTGCTGCCTCAAGCGGAGGTAAACGGAAAATAATATATTCTGTGTACTTACCTTGGCCTTTGCTTTAGGGGGACAATCGATTTCAAACTGTTGTTTCTTATTCACACGTTATTATCCATTGATCTCGAAAGATATTACCATGCACCACGCATTAGTAAGTACAATTTTAAATGTTTGTTACGATCACGATGCTGTAATTTTGTTGATTAAATATTTTTCTGTTTATACGTGCGACTTATACGTGCGGATACAACTAGTATGCTTTAAACTTTTAAAGCTCTGTCGTAAATATTGTATGCCCTGCTGTAAAAGCAAGAGACTCAGCATCTGTTTACACAGGATATTATTCTCACAATAAAGAACGATTACTTCCCTAAAGGGACAGCGTAGTCGGTATAGCGACTCGCTACGGGCTGGACGGTCCGGGGATCGAATGCCGGTGGGGGCGAGATTTTCCGCACCCGTCCAGACCGGCCCTGGGGCCCACCCAGCTTCCTGTACAATGGGCACCGAGTCTCTTTCCCGGGGGTAAAGCAGCCGGGGCGTGGGGCCAGCCACCCCATCCCCTCCTCGTGTCGAGGCTCACGAAAGGGTAGAGCTATACTTCTACCCCCCCTCTTGGGCCCTCAGGGCCTGTTATAGGGTGAACCTTTACCTTTACCTTACTTCCCTGAAGAACATTAACCTTCTACAGTGAGTTTCCTGTGAGATATGATCTGAAATAATTTATATTATTGTCAGGGTTCACAGCGTTAAAAGCCAGTAAGCAACGTTTCTGCGTATATTACTATTTATAAGAGACACAGAACTCTATCTCTGCACCATGATAAATTTGTGGAAGTAATTGCTCGTACAGAATACCGTACATTATGCAAACGTCGATCTATAAAACATAAGCACTGTCCATTAAGTGTTACGTTGATAATCCAAAAATAAACTTTTAAGAACTGTACGTAGTTTGCTCAGCATCACTTACAAATTTGTCTTGATCTCCCAATTTATCTTCTCAATATTAAGAGAAACGTACCCTGTAACACCTGTTCTGTGTTCTAACATCCACTTTCTAAACATTTCATTTCAGAATTTCTGTTCCAGAGACTGTCTTAGTAAATACCTTGTCAAATAGACCCACTCGTGAAAGTAATGGTCGGATACAACAGTGTCACACACACATGTGTATGGCTGATGATTTGTTTGGTCCACGCAAATTTGTTGTTTCTGAAAGAAGAATTCAGACGAACAACTGGCACAGAAAAAGAAGCTTTGGGGAAAATGAGCGGTGAAATTGTTAACACATACTTCCGAAATTATCACTGCATTACTGTTATCACCGAACTGCCTAACAGTAACCCCACAGAAATTTTTGATAACATACCCATCAATACAGTTCCAACCATGCACATTCACTTCTCTCGTGATGCAGAGAGAACATCAGCATTCACTGAGATTTCGGGATCAACCAAAGAACCAGAGCTTTCATTTGAAGAACTTCTTCTGTTGACTTTAAACCAAAGATGTACGGCATATATAATTCAAGTGACTGATCTAGAGTTCATGGTTGCTAGTTTTAATATATTAACAAGAAGATCTCCTCAGCGCACTAACAGACACTATGTGTACCTTCCCACACTCTCAGGCAATTCCATTTCTTCACTCGAGAAATGGGATGAAGGTATTCGCAGCATCTTTCCCCTGCGGCCTTTGCACTTCATGCCTGATTTGGTAGTAGCAAGATACGAGACACACTGGAAGATTACGCAAGACACATCCAAAACTAAACATCAGCCTACCAAATCCCAGATGACACACCGAAAGAACAAATTTTCAAGCATCAATAACTCTAGTAACTCGAATTTAGGCGCAAGCCTATACACAACAACGGATAATCACAGAAATAGTAACGTGCCTGAAGATAAGGCAGTAAAATCAGATGAACTAAGTTTACCGCAAACAGAAGTAAATGACAGCCGCACCACAGACAGTAGCCATGCGCCTCTCCGTAACACTGGAGGTGCATATGAATTAATATTTTCAGAAAGAGAGTATAATGACACAGTACGTCGAAATAATCTATGCATAACACGACCCCTTATAAATGAATATTCTTGTACAAATACACCTGCTAGAGAGGAAATGGACGGAACTGCTGACTTCAGTTTCCAGCTGATCACTCATAAATACAGAGGAACAACAGATGCATCTGAACCAATGTTACTTGATACATGGGTGCCAAACAAAGGATTTCTTCAGGGTGCTAATTTATTCCCAGATAAGTTACATAATTTAATGGGGAAGCCATTCTACATTACAACCCTTCCATACCCACCGTTTGTTGTGCTGGACATTGTGTCCGAGCCTCCTGTCCATGACGGTTTCGAGTTTCGAATCGTAAAAGAGTTTGCACGAAAGCACCAGATGACAATCGTTGGTGTTTACGACTTGGATAACTGGTGGGGAGAGATATGGGAAAATGGTAGCGGCAATGGGCTCTCAGGACTGGTGGCAGAAGATAAAGCCGACGTGGCATTCGCTGCCGTGTACCTCTGGATAGACGAGTACCGTTTCACCGACTACAGGTGATTCACATGTTCACTATAAGTCTGTGTCCAATCTACTCGGGCTTGCGTTCGTGATTCTTGCTCGCTGTATACAGTCAACTCCTTCAGTGGCTTGAAATATTCAAACTGCTCTGCGCCTTGCCGAGCTTCTATTTGGAGTACCGACTCCGTGCTGAGCCACTCGAGCCCGCGGCTCCGGTGGATTGCGTTGCTCGGGTTCCAGTTCATGAAACCGTCCACACTTACAGACACACACAAGTCGGTGCACGAGCATGAGAATAAGCACGAGTAGTCTGGACGCACCTCAACTAATCAACTCATCAGAGCCCTTCTGACGAGCTAGTAATTAACAATATGATGAAGCTGTTCCCTGCTTTGATGACGGCTGCAGGTTCGTTCGTGTTCACAGGTGTTCGCCACTAAACCCTTTCTCGCTTTAGTTGGATCCTCACACCATTTAAGATGCGTTTTATCACCACGTTCCGATCTAGGTCTCCTTCCAACAGTTAACGTAATCTCATCAATGTTTATTGCTAATACGCTTATTTTTGCTACATATTTCTTTCGTCTCCTCCTCCTTAATTTCGAAGCACCACTTACAACTTCTAAAGGACACAAATTGTGAAACTCCTGGTTATGTAATTTACTCCGTCTTCCTATCACTTCCTCTCGCAGAGGACCAAACACCAACTTGAACACGGTATGCTTAATTAAAGAGTTCAAGTTTCACTGCAAATCACATTTGTAAACTGAATTCAGCAGGTGGCGACACGGATATCTTCCAACATAGTGTCGCACACGAAAAATGTCTCCAATAAATCAACTGCAAAAAAAAATGTGTATGGCTTAAAAAGTGAAGTCCTCCCAAATTACTGCCGAAGCTGGTTTATATATCTGTAAAAAACATATTTTACATAAATCAAAATAACATACAGAAGTAAAAGTTTTATGATACCTGAAGTTATGAAAACTATTACATTGTTTTTTTTTTCAGAGTGTTGACCTGATAGTGTTTCAACCTCCCGAATCCTTTCTAAACACATAAATATTAAAATATTTATAATAAAATTACACTTGTATTTAAATTGTATGTGGCTGTATAACGTAATTCAAATTTCCGATGGGAAAGAACATCGACTGTAAAAGTTTGAGAAGACACTACGGAACAAAAATGTTTTATCCTCCGACAGAAGTAACAGAAAAATGAGATAACAAAGACTTTGGCAATTAACAGTTTATGTGTTATGATTGTATCAACGATTAGATTGGTGGAATACGAAAGTCTCATGAGTGAAAGAACGCTTGTATATAACACCTGGCAGGATAAGCCACTTAGGACAAAATCACGTAATATGGGGATAATATTAAAGGAGACAGATATACAGGAAGTCAAGTTGTAAGCAAAAACGTTTTGGCGGAGAAAAGGGCCCAATGCTGGCCTTCTCTTAATACGGCGAAAAAAATTTCGGCTTGAATGACACAGTATAAATTAATAAGTGTTTACTGGGACGGGGTTCGTTAGTTATTTAACTGGTTAATGCAGAAATATTATCAGAAATTTATTGCATTAAATAACAGAATATTCAAGTCATCTGTGATATTACGCTGTATCAAGTGACAAATGCTTAAGAATGTTTCAAAGTACCTTAGTGTCCTCACCTTCAGGATCAACACTGCTGCGAGAATGTCAGCTTTTGCACTGCATGGCAGTCATGTAGAGGTTGTGTTTTTGCAATTTTAAAACACATTTTTTTTTGCTTGAAATCTGTGTGATGCCCTGCGGGAAGGAGACCACATGAAATACCTAGACGTAGATCGGAGGATAATATTAAAATGGAACTTCAAGAAGTGGGATGGGGAGGCATGGACTGGATTGATCGGGCTCAGGAGAGAAACAGGTGGCGAACGCTTGTGAATGTGGTAATGAACCTTCGAGTTCCAGAAAATGCGGGAACTTCTTCACTGAGGACCTGCTGCTGTACTCCATGGAGTCAGTTTAGTTCCTTACCTGTGTCACGCATTTCAGCACCACGTACGGCTGGAGCGGAATCACAGTGGTGGCCCCGAAACCTGTGCCTCTACCAGGGCTCATGGTTCCCTTGTTGCCTTTCTCGAAAGGAATGTGGTTGGCAGTCTGCATTTACATCGTGTTCACAACCCTGCTTCTCTACGGTTTGTCGAAAACCACAGACAGACTATTAGGTAAGTATCACGTGTTAGCACAGAACACCAACCTCGTTCGCGGGTCTGACCATCGCAGTTTTCTACATTCACCGAAAAATTGCTGTGAGAACATTTCTGCATCGCAGCGCACGTCCCACTGTCGTCCGCAATCGCCGTTCCCAACTCGCGCGGAGTAAGGCACAGCCATATACAGTACACGTTCCTGCCTGCCTCAGTAGTAGATACAACGTGAACGCAATGTTATGGCACTGCGCAAACGGCCGATTTTTAGTCCCTCCATTTGGTACTGTCCGTAGGCGGTACTACAGGGGTGTCGGGTTAGTTGGTTGCAAGACGTTACATAGTGGACATCGTTCCGTGTTGCAAGCTATCAGCGTAACAAAAACGTTACCGTACTTAGAATACTGGTACTGCACTGCGGCCCTGTCTAAAATACGAAACCGTGTAGATGGTTGCGGAATACTTCCGTTATCGTCGGACTGCGACTGAAAGAAATGATATGCGAACGTAAGAACACAAACGTACGTTTTTAGAAAGAAAAGTGACACGCTGCACCGACATTCTCTGCCCGCCCTTCCACTCACACTACTCTCGTACGATAGGCTGTTCACGCATAGGAGTGCCACAACTTGGCGATTCTGCTGTACCTTGATATCGCGCGACACGAAACGTACTGAAGCTGTACTTTTCGCAGATTTGTACAACCAGTTATTTCCTTCGTGTTTCAGTTCTATGGCGCATACGTTAGTCGAGAAGTTGCTTGGGGTTCAACATTTCATAGACAGGCCGTCTGCCCACCCCCCCCCCCCCAAAAAAAAACTCGCCTACTCTTCCTTATTTTAAGCGTTTAAATACTAAATGTTATTAATATTTGGACACATTCAATATTATTCCTCGGTCACTTTTAAACTTTATACAATATACAATTTTACAAACTACATAACACTTATACTCGTAAGGCTGCATATCTATCTTATGTATATTATATAATAATATAGTTGTAAGATTCGAGATCTCAAACTTGTCATACAGCAGTAAACGTTTCCTTTTAAATTTTTATCAGGCATACGTCCACACATAAAACAGACGCCGCTATTTACAAAGACAGAAAACAAATAACAAGAACAAATTTTACATAAATGCCTTAATATTTAATTATTTGGCTCAGTCCCGACTCGGAAACTGTGTTCCCTTGAACCCTAGACTATAGGATATTTTCTTAAAACAAGGTGTGCATGTCCAGGGGGTGGCAAGTCAAACCGCTACAGAACACTTGTGGAATGTACGTTCCGCATGCTGGGGATGTTGGTGCTACAGATACCGGACGACGAGCGAGATCAGACCATCCCTCGCCACGTACCAATGAGGCATCTCGTTAACTGGCTCATTCTGCAGTTCCTGGTGATAACGACTGCCTACAGTGGCGGACTTGCATACGTGCTCACATTGCCCAGGTAGGAGGCTTAAACAGTCTTCTTCGAGTTGACGTTACTTGACGGCGAGCTGCTTGAGAAAAGTGCAGTGTTCTGTTCAGAGATTCGCTTCTCTGCCGCCTCAGCTCTACAGAGTTGTTATTTACAATTCAGAGTTACTGAACTGAAATTCATAACCCACGATCTCCGAGCTCAAGTCACTACCTAATGTCTCGACTCAGTATGTCAGGTGTTCTTTCTTCGTAGATACACCAGCATGAGTTATAACGGAAAATTCTGTTCTTTTTCTCGGAACTCCATTCTGCCGTTTTATGTAATGGTGAATAGGTTTATCAGATTTGATATAAATCCTTGGTTTTGGAATCCGCAACATTTCTAGTTTTAGAGGGTAGCACAGGGAACTTCAGCTTGCTTCCAAACTCTGAGAGGAGTTTGATACTTGGAAAGTTAGCAGCCCCAGTAGGCACGTAACCAACAAATTGGTGAGCAGGTAACGTCTGTGTAATGACAAAATTTTTTTCAGGTACACACCACCTATAGAGACGGCTGCAGACTTGGCAGCTAGTGGTCTTCGATGGGCAGCGCTCGATGACGCGTTCGTGTTTGGAATCAAGGATTCACCGGACCCAGTTCTCACTACCTTAACACGCAACTTCTACGTCGGTACTGAAGAAGAACTCGCAGAAAGAACTCGAATGTCCGATATGGCATTTGTGGTCGAGCGCTTGAAAGGGGGTGAGCCACTTTTCATTAAGTCATATATAATCATAAACAAAATTAGAGACATCTGGTTAGAGCTGTAGGTTTAAACTACTGACATTTCTGAACGAAATGAAACGTACGCGCTTAGAAATATAATTTACAGACAGGGTGATTCATGAGTTGTGGGCTTTACTGTACGACATGATTTCATAGGTTTTGTGATCAAAGTAGTCCATATCAATATAATGTCCTATAGCTGTATGTCCAATGTAAAGGCTGTCCTGTGATCCACGCGTCGCACGCCTCATGGAGTCTTATACGCTACGAGACTCTGAAAAACGTTCGTTTCTGCCACTGAACGGCGGGTGACGTAACATACCTCAGGCTTATCTCTAGCACTTCCACGCGCGCTCCTCACGTCCGAGCTCAAGGGGCTTTGCGGCTCGCGGTGGGATTTTCCAAAACCTGCTTTAAGTACAGGTCAGTGTAAACTGAGACGCAGTTTCTTTCGCGAAGTTAAATTTACACGTCACATTTTTCAGGTAATGTGTTTATTACTTGACTCCATATATTTTCAATAATCCTTACCTTTGTGCTAAGTTTCAGAGCGGTCATAACTCCGTAACTGTTGAGAAACGCACACGTGTAAATATGAACTTCCTTACCACAAAGACCTGGGAAATAACCTCCTACAGTAACGTCCACAATTCATGAATCGCCCTGTACATAAAACACGTAAGTCTATGTAAACTGTCGCAGTAACATACCACCAGGTTTAAAATTTAAAAATTCTACTTGGTGCCCACATTGCGTTTAGGTGTTTTGTACGGATCTCAGAACAACAACCTTTGCCTTACAAAACATTAAGAAATTGGTTTATATAACCAAAGTGGAGAGTGTTTACAGCGCGGTACGCGCTGAGTGCTTGTATAAAACAGATACGCTTCGTCTTTAAAGGGTTAAACAGACTCTCAGAAGCTGACAGCTGCAGACGTGGTCAGAAACTTCCCTGCTTTTTGTGAAAACCGTAGTTTCATTACCGTATTCACAACAGACCGTCACGTAAGTCAATTCCACCCCCTAAAGCCATATTTCCTTAACACCCATTTTAATACAGTCTGAATGTTCCTTATCCGAAATTCCGAAAGCCGAAACCTCCAAAATCCGAAACTTTTTGCGCGCCGACATGAACACAATGCTGTACAGATGCAGATACCTGTAAATAAATTCAATGCTCAGTTTGTTCTTATGCCCTAAATAAAACCTATATATTCATAAGCTGTATATGAAACATAAATGGATTTCGCATTTGGACTTGGTTCCCATCCCCAAGCTACCTCATTATAATATGCAAGTATTATAAAACCCGAAAAAATCCGAAATCCGAGACACTTCCGGTCCCAAGCATTTCGGATAAGGGATGCTCAACCTGTTTTACATTATCGTCTACCCTTACAGATGTCAAGTGGCCATTTACCATCACATTACACAAAAGTACGTCACAGAGCCTTCACGTATTTTGGGAGACTATAAGTCACCGACTTTATACAACACGCCTGTAAAATTTCTTCTGCAAATTCGAGATATAATATGATGGCTATATTTACAAAAGTATACGCAGGCCTAATTTTTAAGCGCTTTTGTGTGCTCGATGCAATATATAATTTCATCACACAAAGTTTCTATGTCCTGTTTTACGAATATCCTCCTTTAGAAAACTAGACTCGTGTAGCTACTTTTTGTTTCAGATACAGAATAATTTAATTACTATTCATACAGCAGGGTTAATTTCGATCTGTTGCAGAACGATTTGCTCTGCCACCTCATATCACAGAAGAAGCTATGGAATACTTGAGGCTCTTAAAAGAAGATATATTTTGGGGCCACTGCGTCTTTATGATGCGAAAAGGTACGTACTGCATTACGCACACAGCAATGAAAATCATACTAAATCCCAACATTTGTGCTAATATCTGAACATGTCATATAAAATTCACTCGTTGTGGAATAAAAAAATACTGCAATTTATGTCGCAAAGTACATATACTAGGTTTTACACACGTCGCGTAAAATATTTTTACCGGCGAATATTACAATAGAACAACTAATGCATGTGACAGATTCCATCTCCAGAGCTCACAGACGCTCAGTTCACTTTTTGGAAGCCAAAGACGTATTCTAGTGTTCTCATGAGGCAGAAAGGGGACCCTATTCTGAGCCACTTGAATCCAGCCCAAGACCTCTAATCCTAATAGAAAACAACATATATTAACCTTTTAAAGCCTAGCGGTAACTTTACATACCACCAGGTTTAACATTAAAAAATTCTACGTGGTGCCCACATTGCGTTTATGTGTTTTGTACGGATCTCAGAACAAACAGCAACTTTTGCCTTATAAAACATTAAGAGACTGGTTTTTATAACCGAAGTAGAGAGTGTTTACAGCGCGGTACGCACCGAGTCCTTATATAAAACAGATACGCTTCGTCTTTAAACGGCTAACATTACATTACAGCGCAAAACAAGACTTCACTGGTTGTCTCTTCCACATATGTCACGACACATCACTCTCCTATGCACTTATATTCTCTGTCCATCTCATCATCCTTTACTTGATCACCGTAAACGCTAGGCTGAGATAAAAATTACCGAAATCACCAGTGTGGTAACTGCCCCTGTGCTACGAAATCTTCTCCTTTGCGTTTAAGTATTCACCTTAGCACTTTGTTCTCATACATCTTAAATCTGTTTTCATTCTTCAGGGTTTCAAATCACGTTTTAGCCCCTTATAAAGCCGCAGACAAAATTATGCTGTACCAAAACATAAAAGAGTGCTCTCCTCAGTAAGTATGGCGAATGATACGCTGCTTCGTTATTTCGAAACTCATGAATCTCTCTGCAAAGCGCGGGAACTTTGGAAGAACTGGTCCAGTACCTTCCAAATCCACCAGAGGTATCGCACAATCCTTCGAGGTGTAATGTTAACCTTGACTTTAGACTAGTTTTGTTGCTGTCATGAACAGGCACCCCACACATGGATAACTTCAACAGAGTAGTGCACAGTCTCAGAGAAACTGGGATAACGATCTTCTGGCAAATGGAGGTGGTGCGGAAGTTCCTGTCGGAGCGCCAGCAACTTTCTGTTGTACAGAGTCGCGCTCCCCCGGATCTGGGGCCCAAGAAACTGCGCCTCATGCATATCCAGGGAGCCTTTATCCTCCTGTTCATGGGAACTGCCATATCCTTCGTCGCCTTCTTGGCCGAGTTGGCTTATGTCAGGTATGAAACTTATTCACAGTATACCTTTGTAGGCACTTTGGCAAAATTGCGAGAAGCGACTATTACTTCGTCATGTCTCTCTCTCTGTCCGTCCGTCCGTCCGTTTGCATGGAACAACTAGGCTCCCACTGAACGGATTTTCATGAAATTTGATATTTGAGTATCTTTCGAAAATGAGTAAAGAAAATTCAAGTTGCGTTGAAATCTGAGAAGAATAACGGGTATTTTAAATGAAGACTTAAAGGTATGATATTTCGCTCAATATTGCTTATTACGAGAAGAGTTTCAGACGAAAGTTGTAGGGAAAATCAAAGCACATTTTATGTTCAATAACTTTTTTTCCCCAAAATCGTTCCGTTTATGAGATAATGGGCAAAAATAGTGTATAGCCAGACGGGCATCACGTGACAATATAATAGGGCGTACGCACTTTGCATGCTGGATAACTAAGGCTACAGACACACTCATGATATGTAATACTTCGTGCACTTGCACGACAAAAGCATTTACACGAACGCGCCTCAATATTAGCTTTATACGTACGCTGTTTTTCCTGTTATGTATTTCATACGATTCTTAGATCAAACGGCGATTATTTATCTGTGCCAATTCGTCTTTTTAATGAAGACTGTGAGTGTACTCTGCGCGGTAGAAATGCCAATTTTAGATACGGTGTACCCATCCTTAGTGGTTGGAGCGCGAAGCCATACTTCCTGCTCTCGATGTTGTGGCGTCTTGTTTAAGAAATCGTGGTTCGCACCACGTCGAAAACACGAGGCATGCCTCAGGAAAGTCTCGGGGACAGAACTGAGGCCGAATGTCCAAACTCCTTCCCCTGGATGGTAACAGAACACGTAATCCCTGCGGGATTCGAACCCACAATCCCAGCAAGCGAGATGCCACAGTCCTACGCCTTAGACCGCGCGGCCAACGAGATCGGCTCCCGAGCTTATGTATAGTCATAATAATATAGGGTGACAGAAAATTTATCCGCAGTGAATACGGAACCACTAAGGAGCAAATTTTCGCTCACTTTCTATAACTTTGCGATAGTTTTGAATCGAAGTTTATGTGTATTTAAATTTTCGGTGTTCAGTTTCCCTTCGAATATGCAAGTCTGGGGAAACATTTGACACTTTTTCGTCAAAATCACTGGAAACACATAAATACACTCTGTGGGAAAAATCCAAAATGTCTCAACGCTAGAGCAGGTGGTGCCTGTATTTGTGCGTATAGGTGTTTATGTGTGCGTTCATGCACACAGAACGAACAGCGCAACAAACAACTTCGGCGCACCAGCAACATCAGTCCAGCGAAATCCAAACAAGTCACATAGCAACCAACTACCTAAGAAGCTGCAAAGCCACATCTGTTATATTATGAATCAGGTTTCTCTTTTAACTCTGTCATGACACACAAGGTAACTCGAGTCGACCGAGGAGTAAGAGCTGTTTTGTGCCTGACATGCGACGGACTGTTGCAGTATTCAGTTGTGTTCGTGCTAGCTAACTCTGTACAATGTGCAACCGGAAAACGCCATCCGAAGAAATGGATATGTCGCATAAAACCAAACACGTGGAAAACACATACGAATTTGTGCTTCTTCTACGCCACTACGTACTACTTCTTCCTTTTTAATCTTCGATGACATTGTTCCTGGGAATAAAGTGAAGAGCGTGACGAATAATTAAAAATATTTTTGTTTATGTTTTTTACAGGTTCCAAGAACAAAGAGAGGGTGGAAGGAAGAAATAAAACTTTTGAAGTACAAAAGAATTTTCCGAACTGCTGTGACATTGTAGGTGGTAAACATACTACAACAATGTGTTCACACAGAACTGGATGTGAATTTCTCTGTTATAATTATTGTGTTCGTAGCTACCAAGTTACCTGTATATCTTTGTTCAAAATACCGATCGCTTTTGTAAACCAAGCTAGTTTTGATTTGTACATAATTTCTCATAAATTCCACTTTTCTTGATGTAACCGACCAGCTTTTGATCGATTTGGTCCGGCTTCGATCACCTCAGGGCAAATAGTGGAGCGTCCGGCCAAGTGCGGTGACGTAAATGAACACACAAATATACCCAATTTCCAAGCACTTTGCTACTTTATTTCTGTCTCTCTGTTACATTCTTGATTCTTCGAGTGTTCCCCAGCAACTACCTGCTAACAACTTTCTTTTTTCCTTCCCCCTTAACCGCCGTCGCACCCAGGCAAAATAATAGCACTTGGCCCTTTGTTCGGGGCCCTCACTCCAACAGACATAGCCCAGGCCTCAACTACGGCTTCTGCCGTTACAATGAATTTAATAACTTTATATATTTCTGTTGCTAGTTGCTCGTAAAGAAACTATTTGAGAAACAAACGCTGACAAAACTACGTATACATTCACGTTTCTTGAATAGAACATGGAAGAGCATCGCAACAGAAAGACAGCTGATAAACCTTTGAAAATACACCAAAGTTCAATATTTGGAAACGACATTAAAATACACAAATCGCAAGCATGAAGAAATCAAGACATATTAAATTCAATCATTGCTTCCTACCATTCCGTTCAGAAACTTTTTACATACCGTTTGCTGTCTATAAACGTGAAGATTAAGCTATACGGAAATATAATATTGCTTGTGGTTTTGTATGGACGTGAAACTTGTGCTCTCACATTAAGGGGAAATAATAGGCTGACGGTTGTCGAGAAAAGGGATCCGTGCGGGGTATTTGGGTCTACATGAAAGGAGGTTCCGGGACGCTACAGAAAATCGAATGGTGATGAGCTCCATGGATTTACTCCTCACTACATATTCAAGTATCAAATCAAAGCACATGAGCTGGGTGAGGCATGTGGCATCCAAGGAGGATAATGGAAATGCGTATAGGGTTTTGGTGCGAAAACCTGAAGGAAAGAGACAGTGCCCTGAAGAACTAGGTCTAGGTAGGAGGACAAGAATAAAACTTATCTTAAAGAAATAGGAACCAACGATGTGGACAGAGATTGCTCTGGGTTAGGATAATGCAAGTGGCCAGCCTCTTGTGAACACCTTCACGTGTTATCAAACGGGGGAATGTTACGCCTAGCGAAGAATCTGTTAGCGTCTCAAGGATTCTGCTCCATTAGACATTTTGCTCCTTTCGACATACAGTTGCTACGGTTTTCACACTTTTCATGAAAATATCAGTTCTAAAATGTTGCAATCCATATTACGAGATCATAAACAATAATTTATCAAAATCACGTCCACTTGCATTCTCTTTCTTATAATAGCAAGTCTTGTACTATTAATGAATATCCAGCAGTTGCTAATACTTTCACTGTTCCTCTGTTAGATAGTTTGTTATGTGATGTTTCGTAAACATAGTTCTGGCCTTTACTCATAAAACGTTCTTCTAACGAGCCTTATGTAGCTCATTTCCGTACATATACTTATATCAGTAAAATTAAACCAACAGTGCCCAATATTTTTTGTTTTCTGCATTGTTGGTTTAATTTTACTGGTACAAATACATTAACGGAAATGAGCTACATAAAGCTTGTCAATGCCCAACAGGCACAATTTACACACCGATACAACACGTAATCTTACCCATATTTATTTATTTATTTGTTTATCACAGATCAGAGATGCCTTACCACATAGCGCCATATCAATAATAAGAACCAGAACAAAGATATATGACTTCAGAGATTTTAACTTTTACCTTTTAAGATTTTAGAAGTTTTAAAAGTCACATGTTACTGCACGTTAAAAAAGTTTTATGTAATGAAAGTGAACCCCCTTGAAAATGGCAAAATAAATGCCGAAACATGTCGCGGGAAAAGTGGGAATAGAAGCTAAATAAATAAATAAACAAAACAAAATATTGTGCATTGTTGGTTTAATTTTACTGATTCTTCTAACGAATCAGCTGCCCAGGCACAGGAGCAAGTACAGTCAAGCCCTGCTACAACGCCGTTCTTTTTTCACCGAAATTTGTGGCGGTATATCAACGGGGCCAGGAAAATAGAAATACTTTATAACAGGAATTTCTGTTGACAGACTTCCATGGGCGCCAAGTGAGGATACCGCTATATCGGGGTTTGACTGTGCATAGTACCACATGAGCATCTGTTACCGCAACTCACAGCCTGAAGGCAACTGAAGAATTTTAGGACATTTTGCAGCAAATTAAATGGCCTCCACCAAAACGCCTGAGTCTCATCTAGTCTATAACAATGAAACTCGACTCGACTCGACTAGACTAGAGTGCATCCGCAGTCCAAGGCGCATGATTTGTGCCAGTTTGAATATCCGCCGCAGCAATAACTACGAGGATTGCCGGTTTTAAAGGTTCCTCTCGGCGAATAACTGTACAGTTCTTTAAAAGGTATACGACCAGTCACTTGACACAGGCACAATTATGAAACAATTTTAAATATAGAGTGAAAACATGTGTGGAATCATCAACAAAGAATGCATAATTTCTATGAATAGGTTTTATGTTGTCTGTGGATTCTATAAAACCCATAACGATCTGCGCCAGCACGATTTTTGCAAGGTGGTGTACACTGCCTAACATAAAAAGTTAACAAATTTTTAATGATCAATGCTGGAATATATAGTACCATATTTGTCATTCAAATAAAATCGTAAATTAACCTGAGACTAAAACTATACGGACTGTGCGAAATTTGGTTTTCCTTTTGTAAAACTGTTCTTGTTTTATTTAATAGATCATTAAATACAAAAAAAGTAAATTACGTTGGAATCCCAAGGAGGTGCAAGTAACCCACCTCGCACCTCAGTGACGGCGCCCCAGCCCGTAAATAGGCACACCGAAAGACAAAAAAATATTACTCAAAGCAGTTAAGTTTCCATCTGGGAGAAAGACAGATAATCTCAGCTGTAGGTTCTGTACGAAACATGATATGGCAGGACAGCAAAACGACGCATATTATACAACACAATCATCATCCATACGAAAGTATCCACAAAATGTCTTTTCTACATTACATTAAAAATCAGGAAACGAGAATAAAGGGAATTATACAAACAACAGCAGGTTCTTCAATACAATAAACAGTATAAATACTACTAGTGAAACAAAATGCTTCTTTGAGGGTAGGGGGTTGCCAGGAATAATGACAACTGCGGAAAAAAAGGTTAACGCTTTAATCTCCCAGGAACTTAAGTGTACGTAAATACAGCCATGGTGTTAATACACTTAAACATAACGACTGGACGGTTCGTTTTGTAAAAGTATTGCGAAAGCTTTCGGAAACCACAACGCAGTATCTCTGTTGACATCGTTCCATTCGATTTACAGGTTGGGACATATTTTCTCTTGATGCCACAGCTGGACATTAACAAAACCTAAGCCAGCACTACAGACATGTAGTTTTCCAGATACACAATTACTTGCTACGTTGAGTGTAGGATCCATCTGAATCCTACAGAATGAACGGCTGAAACTGGAACAGAACTGAAACTCCAGTATTGTAATGAAATTGCTGTACTCACCCACTGCACCGGGTGCATCGTCCAAAAAGCTGCGCTGTTCTCGGAAGAACTGAATCACTGCTGCAGATCACACAAAATAAACGCACCACTCACTATCCTTTGTTCAGTTATTAATTATTTGCGATTCGTATTAAATTCACTTTTATTTTCCACACTTTAGTTGTAACCAAACACTTCCGGAACTACCGCAAACAGCAAACGCCAGCTGGAAGTCACTAGATCCTTCCCACATTTCATAAGCACAGACAACATGGCACGGAAATAAAGAGGTCTATTACGTAAAACTCTGTACCCTCCAAAAACGCACGAAATAATCATAATTTTAGTCCCAAACACGTTTGTATTTAGTACATGACGTTTGGTAACCCCGTGTGTATCGAACGGACAAGGCAACTGTTAATGTTACTAAACTGAAGACACGTATTTGCAGTGACCCACTCGTGGCTACACGGGATAAATTTATACTGTTACTGAATTGTGTCTGCCTTGCTTGGATTACTGTGGTGTATATAACCCAGACAGGAAACCTTAAACCACTGGCCTAGATAAGGTTCGCGCAGACCCTGCTGCAAGGGGAACACGTGTCACGTAGGGCTCCCAAACGTACAGAATACTAAATTTTGTTGCACGTTTTTTCTGACTGCATTCAGTTCTCTGACAGAAGGCTGTATTCTGGATCCCCGTTGTGTGCTCTGGGAATAATTTCGCTAATAAGGACAAAATGGCCCGATAATTGAGCCTCGGAGCCCCCTGGCCGCTTATCTATGCCATGGTCTTAAACCATTCGTTTCTTATGACTGATGACAATTCTGTAGAATATAAAAATGGAATTAAAACGTGACCCACATAAATGCCGAACATACTGAAAAACTGTAATCCATACATGCATTAAAATTATTTCTGAATAAGCAATCCGGGAAAAATAGTAAATATGACAAGGATTTGGGCTAAATGTTACTCACTTTGATAAATGTCCGAATTCTGTATCCTCTTATTTTTTGTGTAAGCTGTTTAAATAGGATAGGCGTGGCTCAGTAGTGCACAGTCACGTCTTTATCTATCTGACCAAGGTCTTTCGCGGTCCTCCTCAGTCTCCCCTGGCGAATTCCGGGTTATAAGCCTAACCTTGGAAGTGGTCACAGCCACTTCAGGCCCAAGTTCACGGATGCCGATTTTCCTGTATGACTACGACAGCAACCGCTCCAAATGATAGTATCATAATATATGATCCCCCCACCCTATTCTGTCTACGTGACTGTAGATCTGTAACTTGTTTCATTTGACCCAGCAGTTCGAGTAGCAAACGAATCCCTGCAGTTCCTTCATATACCGTGCAGTACACTTACACTGATTCCGAACTAATTCATGTCCCTTTGGTCTAAACCTTTACTCTGCCCTTCGACTACAGTCAAGTGAAATTTATAATTATTCCTTCGGGGTAAACGACCATATTTAATAACGGAAAAAAAAGCAGTTTTTTTTTTCAAGAAGCACCGCACCTTCATTCACGCTCAAAGGCCACTTACATGTTTTATGCTTACATATTAGGAATATAACCACAAACTATCACAAAACGTAATAAATTTTCTGACAAAATAAATGTTTACGTTACCATTATTCCTGTACAGCATTCACAAAACTAGCAACAAACAGCCAACAGCTGCAATTGTCACCACTAGAAATGCACCCATTCCGCCTCCCTGCTCCGCCATTACAGAACACTGTCTCGAGTTGCATCTGTATCGATACAGCCACGTGGCTATATCGATACAGCAAAATCTCGAAGCCTTGAGGGCGAGCTGACACGTAGCGACCGATGTCTTCCCCATCAACGCTGTCAAACACCAACCTACTCACAGCATTACTTCACTCAAGCATACCAACATCACAAAAAAAAGTAGTTTACTGAAACCATAAAAAGTGCTGTGAAGAACATACTAGTTTCGTCAACAAAGCAACACCTGTGGGCGACTAGAATATCCAGGGTGACTACCATCTACGCCTAACAATTCGTGACACCTCAGAACGCAAAGCGAAATATTGGGCCCTATGAAGGTAGATGTTTAAGATAATTATTAAGGTCACCAACGACTCCGTAAGTTCAATATACACTCTACACTGTCCATTTAGATTGCTGACGCTTACCCAGCACACAGGATCCCAGTAAGGTGGCTGACACAACAGTGAACATTTGTATTGGCAATACGGCTCATCTACGATCGACAACATGGTCGATACCGGCTGGCGACGTGGGAATTGTATTGAAAACCATAAAAGCATTTCGTCAGTAAGAGGTCTCGTCGAGGTCATCAAGGTTATTGTGGGTGTTAGAATGAACACTGTTTTGTAAAATGCACTTTACAAGTGATTACAGCCCACTTTCTTCCCAAAAGGAACTGAAGTAGGATTATGAGATTGCCGCGATTAAATATTCGCAACTGGGGATTCTAGAGGTTATGTTCAAGATGTGTGGCAATACATGACCTTAACAATAAACAGTTTCATAAAATTCCACCTTTCCCAGAAACTAATGGTAACAAATCATCAAATATGTTACCAATTAATCATAGTGCTAATTTTCCAGATGTAGACTACTAAATGAACAATTAACTGCAATATATGTGTGTCACCTTCCTCTCTCTGCAAAATTTGGGCTAGACAGGCAAAAACTGTCACGACATTTTGGTGAAGTTATTCTGTTGGAGGTCGCCACAATATACTCCTCAATTTCCAGTAGGCCTCGTCATTAGGAGTAACAGCAATGATAGTAGTAACAGTAATAATATAATGATGATAATGGTGATAACTGTGGTCGCCATTTACAAACTTGTAAGTTGGGAACCACACTAGCACTTGCAGTACCTGAATAGTCCTCAAATAATGTTGTAATACAATCTCAAATATATGAAGGTTTGTTTCTCATTCTTGGAAACAAAACAAACACGGCCACTGGGAAATAAGTCACATAGATATAACTTTAACATAAATATGGAATTTGACACCAATATTGATTATGAACATACAAATTCTGTACCAAATAATGGTGATAAGTCAACAAATAAAAACACAGTGCTGTCTGAACTGTTCAATCTGCAGCAAGTAATTTCGAGGTACTGGAACCTGCTCTGCACAGCCTTGAGCTAGCCTCTAAGCACTGTCACTTCTTTGGTTAGCCCATACATTTTAAAGATGCCACAGATTTGCCAATGAAAAAGAAGTGAAGAAATCCGTGCGTGCATGGATTGCCAGTCAACCCAGTTTTTTTCTCAGGGCACACAGAAGCCTGTTCACCTCTGGATTAACTGTACTGATAACCAGGTGGACTGTGTGGAAAAACGATGCTCTTACACGTTTCCTGTGGCTGTTGCATTAATTTTA
>BLKM01000456.1:882940-898466 GCA_013340265.1 Coptotermes formosanus | reverse complement strand
ATACCTACTGTTTTGTATACATTTATATATACATACACAATATACCTGCTGTTTTGCATACATTTATAATGTATTCACTATGTAAGAGGGAGACCTCCTTCATATAACACACACGGTTTCCATTTGTATAAACTTTGTTAGTGGTCCGATGATGGCTCGCTACTGGGTCCAAATTGCCAAGATAAAACGTGTAATGTAACTTCTTGGGTGTGAAAGATGAACGAGTAAAATGTACACCTGATAAATACAAAAACGGGAATGCTCTACGTTATGACAATTACTGCCAACGACAGCACGTCGCTAATACATATTAACCTTTTAAAGCCTAGCGGTAACTTTACGTACCACCAGGTTTAACATCAAAAAATCCTACGTGGTGCCCACATTGCGTTTATGTGTTTTGTACGGATCTCAGAACAAACAGCAACTTTTGCCTTATAAAACATTAAGAGATTGGTTTTTATAACCGAAGTGGAGAGTGTTCACAACGCAGTACGCACTGAGTGCTTATGTAAAACAGATACGCTTCGTCTTTAAAGGGTTAATATACTTCTATGGCGTAACGTTTCTTTTATTTCAAATAGGGGAAAAGTGTATTGACGTACAGTTGTCTCTGCTCATGCCTTTAGAGTGTACAGGCACGTAGAACTTCAGCACCGTGGCCAATGTCACGCCCCGGCCACTTTAAACCGGAGGGAAAAATCCACTCTACCCACTGAATGGAACCCACAGCCTGTCTGAACATTTTGGAGAAGGGAAATTCTCTTGCGCATACTGGGATTCGAACCTTGAAATGTCCAGCGCGTAGCCTAGTGAATATTTGTATTAATTTTTTTGTAAGTTGTGAAGGGCCCCGCAGCAGACGCTACGGACGCACCGCAGCCTTGAGGCTTATTGTGCAACCCTATGATGAAGATGAAGATGATTATTATTTTTATCCTTTTCCTAGTAATGGAGCACTGGTGGAATGAAATTGACAGGGAAAAACCTGTCCCAGTGCCACTTTGTCCACCACAAATCCCACATGGACTGACCCGGGATCGAACCCGGGCCTCCGCGGTGGGAGGCCGGCGGCTAACCGCCTGAGCCATGGCACGGCCTCTCAATTCAAGTTACTTGTTACATATTGATGGATGTGAAGCTGTCAGGAGAGATAAGAAATGAATGCAGAAGGTTTCGTGCGAAAACCTGGTCCAAACCGAAAAGTTGCTAGAGAAAGGCACTGGAAATATAAACATAAAGTCGATTTTACGAGAATTCTGTGCTAATGAGAGCCAAAATTCAACAATAACTGAGGGTCCGAATGTTTCGGTCTCCCTGGTTGTGAGTTTTGCAACTAACAAAGTTGAACTATCGAATTATAAAATCAGGCTATTTTACGCCTAGGTTAGCGGAAAAAGATAAGGCAAGAATTTAGTTTAGAAACGCTGGGGGTAGAGCAGCATTAAAATGGATCTTGGCGTTACGTACAGCCTGAGTCGAAATTCAAGCACCCTTATTTTAATTCATCATACGAGTATGCCAGATGCCTATATAGAGAATGGCGCACTTAAAAGACTAACCCATAACTAACTAACTAACTAACTAAATAAATAAATAAATAAATAAATAAATAAATAACTCCATGGAGCAAAGGCCTTCTTGAGAAGCTAACAGTTTCTCAGAAAACTAGTCAAGAAATTCCCCGCATTTTATGAAACCCGGAGGTTCATTACCGCATTCACAACAGCCCGCCACCTGTCCCTATCCTCAGCCAGCTCAATCCAGTTCATGTCCCTATCCCACTTCTTGAATATCCATTTTAATATTATCTTCACATCTACGCCTGGGTCTCCCAAGTGGTCGCATTCCCTCAGATCTCCCCACCAAAATCCTGTATGCATCTGTCTTTTCCCCCATACGTGCTACATGCCCGGCCATCTCGTTCTTCTCGATTTGATTACACTAATAATATTTGGTGACGAGTACAGGTCAACAAGTTCCTCGTTATGTAGTCTTCTCCACTCCCCTGTCACCTCGTCCCTCTTAGGCCCAAATATCCTCCTCAGCACCCTATTCTCGAACACCCTCAGTCTTTGTTCTTCCATCAGTGTCAGAGACCAAGTTTCACACCCATACCAAACAGCAGGTAAAACTACAGTTCTGTATATCCTAATCTTTGTGTTTTTGGATAGCAACCTGGAAGACAAAAGATTCTGCATCGAATAATAGCAAGCATTCCCCGACTTCAGTCTGCCTTAAGAGTTACCCATACCCACGCAATCTGTGAGCCTATTTTACAAAGCTGGTGCATGCGCCTACCGTTGTCATATCACTACTTATTTCACTGCTTCTGACCTCCTAGTGTCTGCGTCCATGCTAAGGTAGTTATTGTGATAAAAATGAATTGTGGAACTGACACAGACTACCTTTAAAGGAGACACTGGCCGTGCCATGGCTCAGGCGGTTAGCCGCCGGCCTCCCACCGCGGAGGCCCGGGTTCGATCCCGGGTCAGTCCATGTGGGATTTGTGGTGGACAAAATGGCATTGGGACAGGTTTTCCCCCCGAGTTCTTCGGTTTTCCCCTGCCAATTTCATTCCACCGGTGCTCCATTACTAGGAAAAAAACTAAGCAGACACTCTGTATATGGGTCTGCGAAAGATCAGAAGAAGTAGAAGTCACGTAAGTTGCTGTGGACAATTCCGCTCTTCTTTGCAATATTCACTGTTGGCACACGACGAAGAACTGTCATGCACATGTTTCTATGTATCTTTCATTGTCTTCTTAAAGTTTTTACACGTTTTACTGGTTGTTCTTGTACACATCCTGTTTTAAGTAGCATCGGAAGTAAAAATCTCCAATGTGAAGCCCGGTGATCGTGGTGGCTGTAAGTTATTTTAAATTACACTTTACATACTGTGAGTGTGCGTCTGTAGCCTTAGTTATCCAGCATGCAAATCTCATGTCCCTTATTATGTCATGTGTGGCCCTTCTGGCTGTACCATATTATCTCATAAACGGCACGATTTTCGGAAAAATGTTATTGAACATAAAATGTGTCTTTTGATTTTGTCTGAAACCCTTCTCATTCTAAGAATTCACCGAGATATCATTCATACATATTTAGATGTCTTCATGTAAAGTACCCTTATTTTTGCCAGATTTTAATGAAACCTGAATTTTCTCGACAGATTTTTGCAAAATACTCAAATATCGAATTTCATAAAAATCCGCCCAGTGGAAGCCGAGTTTTTCCGTGCGAATGGATGGACAGACAAACAGATATGACGTACCTGATGATCGCTTTTCGCAATTTTGCGAAAGCACCTGAAAGCTTGTGGAGTCAACTCTGCATTACACCCTGTTGTTCTGTTAATGTACACACTCGGGTAGAAATATGGTTCATATCTAAAAGAAATTTCTTTCAAGTTTTCCACATCACTGTGTACCAGATGTCAGAATTAACTACATGAGACTGTTCTTTCATCTTTTGTCTAGTTCTTTAACCCTTTAAAGACGAACGGTAATCTGTGCGGTTATAAAAACCAGTCTCTTAACGTTTTATAAGGCAAAAGTTGCTGTTTGTTCTGAGATCCGTACAAAACACATAAACGCAATGTGGGCACCACGTAGAATTTTTTAATGTTAAACCTGGTGGTACGCAAAGTTACCGCTAGGCTTTAAAAGGTTAAGCTCATGCCCCGAGACAAACCGGTACGGCGCAATTTTCATACTTTTATGCCTTTATCATGTCTCCGTGGTAAAATCTTTAGTGCTCACGGATTTTATGGGTGATTGTTTTAACAGCAAACGTCGTGCTTCACTGGCCAGAAGTGCTGATCAAACAGTTGGCTTCTTGTCGTCCGCGCTGCCTGTGTCACGAATGCGATGTGATTACGCTCCAAGCACCCTGACCCGCCTGACACATCACGAATACATCTCAGAATAGCGCACACAGTACCTGTCAGTATGTCAGTAGTCACCAGCTTTTAGGTTTGAAGAGGTACTAGGGTTTTTACAAAGCGGTAATAAATACAGTCGAACCCGGTTATAACGACATCGGTTCATACGACACCTCGCCTATAGCGTCAGATATTCTACGGTTCCAATTAATTCGTCAATGCTAACCATAACATCATAGGCCTACTTCTCGGTTATAAGGACATCGGTTCACACGACACCTCGCCTATAGCGTCAGATATTCTACGGTTCCAATTAATTCGTCACTGCTAACCATAACATCATAGGCCTACTTCTCGGTTATAACGACACGCGTTTATAGCGACACAAAATATTAAGTCCCCTTCTTGACGTTATAACCGATTTCGACTGTGTTCTATTCCAATAGTGGGATATTCTTCAGCAGTCACATAACTACCATCAACCCTCGGATGTCCCAGTTGGTTGGAAACGGAAGTGTCATTGGTGCTGGAGCAGAATAATTGTTGATAACTGGGTAATTAACAATGTGGTAGCAGCAACCAAACGTTCAACATAACTTATCAGCAGTGAGTAAGTGC
This sequence comes from Coptotermes formosanus, assembly GCA_013340265.1. Classification (NCBI taxonomy): domain Eukaryota; kingdom Metazoa; phylum Arthropoda; class Insecta; order Blattodea; family Rhinotermitidae; genus Coptotermes; species Coptotermes formosanus. The sequence continues at coordinate 893,965 of BLKM01000456.1, read as the reverse complement.
CATTAAACTCCGATATCTGCAGTCTGTTCCAAATATCCCTCCAATTCATTTTCCTTTCTCCAAACAGACGTTACCCAAGGGATTCCCCACCAAATTTCGGCATGCATCAAAGATAAGTTTCCAAAAAATCGTAGATAATTTCACTATTCCAAAGTACAAGTGACGCACATAGGTGTGAACCATCTATTCCTAAACTGCAATTCTATTCCGTACTTCTTACGTCTAAGTATTCTTGTTCGTACTTCGTTTGAAATTCTCGTACTTGATTACTTGCCCTTATATTAAGAGATAAACACCCAAAATATAATTAAATATAAACAATGAAGTTCTTGCTGTGTCCATTAAGCACCACGCCATTAGCCCTTTAAAGACGAAGCCTATCTGTTTTATATAAGAACTCAGTGCGTACCGCGCTGTAAACACTCTCCATTTCGGTTATAAAAACCAATCTCTTAATGTTTTATAAGGCAAAAGTTGCTGTTTGTTCTGAGATCCGTACAAAACACATAAACGCAATGTGGGCACCACGTAGAATTTTTTAATGTTAAACCTGGTCGTACGTTAAGTTACCGCTAGCTTTAAAACGTTAAAATGTATGGAGGGAGTGGAAATATAGCTTTACGTATTGCTGATATCATCACTGGATGGAAGTGACTGCTCAACTTCATTCCGCCTACCAATTCAGTAACGAGCTGTGTTGGTCCCAGAGCCAACACTGACGCCATGAAAAAGAAAGAAATCTGTGAACCTGTGATGAATAGAACCCAACTGGCCCTTCATCTAGCCCATACGCGGTATAATTTCTCCGTCAAAAATAAAAGCTGAAATACAAAATTTTATTAAAATATTTTTTATATTTTTCATACCGTGCATTGTCGATAACCAAATCACACAGCATGCAGTCCAACAAAACGCATTCCATATTGTTTTCAGATATTCTATATTACAATATTTTACTAATCAATCATACATGTTTCGATCCCTTATGGGATTATCATTAGGGATTCACATAAAAGTAAGGCTGCACAAGCAGTACTACAATATATTAATATGTTAAGAATATATAAAATGTGTAAAAGATTATCATTTAACCGTAGGCGATTTTGCAGTGGTTTCCTGGTGTATGTACTGGAGATTGGTTGTTTATGTGCGGATGGATGAGACACATCGAAACATGTTGTACTGGTTTACGGACCCTGTGACATAGAATATCTGAGACCAATAACATTGCATTTTTTGGACTGTGTATTATGTGATTTTGTTAAAAAAAATCTTACGATATCCGCTACTGCCTACAGACAGATACACAAACAAACCGTTAACAGGCGCTCGTTAACAAAAGCTCTTAAATAGCTACTAAGAACTATAAAACCGTTGAGCGCAGCGCGGCTGGCGAGAGGAAGTAGAACTAGTTCCACTGTGCACCAATGTTATTAGAAAGCCCCGTGGCGCGCCCAGCGGGAGGACGGAGCAACATTTCTGATTATTATTGCTACATAATGTAAGACGACGGAAGACATGGACACAAAAACAGGGGTAACGAGAAGCTGGGACGCCATGCTGTGTCGCGAGATCGAGCGAGCAGGTGGGTGGGGAGGGAGGTGACTGCGTCTTAAAGTAGGCCACAATCACATCTCTGACACAAGCCGAGAAGAAGAAAACTCGGCCTGGCGGAAGCACGACACTAATAATGTGGGAAGGGTCGTCACTGACTGACTGACTAATTAACTAACTCGCTCACTCCATGGAGCAGAGGCCTTCTTGAGATGCTAACAGTTTCTCAGCTAGTCAAGAAATTCCCCGCATTTTATGGAACCCGGAGATTCATTACCGCATTCGCAAGAGCCCGCCACCTGTACCTATCCTGAGTCAGCTCAATCCAGTCCATGCCCCCTCCCACGTCTTGCAGATCCATTTTAATATTATCCTCACATCTACGCCTGTGTCTCCCAAGTGGTCGCCTCCCCTCAGGTCTCCCCACCAAAATCCTGTATGCACCTCTTTCCCCCATACGTGCTATATGCCCCGCCCGTCTCATTCTTCTCGATTTGATTACCCGAATAATATTTGGTGAAGAGTACAGGTCATAAAGTTCAGGGTCATGACTTCAAAAGTTAATTCATTATCCTGTAAAACAAGAATTTGTTACTGACCCTTACAGATATTAGTGAAAACTCTGTCGAGAATTCGACAAATAATTTTGACAGTTGCTACTTTAGTTGCAGTTTCCACGGATAAACTCAACCAATGACCCAGTGTTATATATGACAGCCACTGAGGGACAATTCGAAGCTTCCAGTTCATCGAATACCGGCTGAAGCACACGTAGGGTTTTCACCTTCTGGTAAGTTAAAGCAATCCCTGTACAGGCCTGGACAGGCCCTGAGGGTTCCAGGAGGTTGAGGCTCCCAGAATGTCTACACAATAGGCACATGAAGGTGGTAAAGTTGTCAGCCCGACGCACTGGCCGCCTTTACCCCCCAGAAAATATTCCTGTCACCTTCTGTTACTACTCGAAACTGCTACCAGTAATCTACTAATCCTGCGTTAACACACTCATTTAAAACCGTACCCTATTCCGCCAATATATACAAAGTTAGAGCAAATTATGACATCTGTAATAGCGTAATCAGTATAGTGACATGTCTAAAGGCTGGGCCATTCTGAGTTCGAATCCCGGCGTTGGCAAGAGATTTATCATTCTCAAAGATCCATACCCTCTTCGGGGCCCACCCATCCTCGTATTGAATGGATACCGCAAGGTCTTTTATGGGCTATAGGGGCAGTGCGCGACGCTGGCCACTCACCTCCAACCAGTACCGAGGTCACGAATGAGTGGAGCTACACCTCCACCTCCCAATATGTTTTCGTGGCGTGTATAGAGACACCTACAATTTTTTAGTGTAATATTTAAATTGCGGTGTGCTGAGTAACATAACTGTAATAAGAAGACATACGGTGAAGGTTAAGACAGGAAGTTTACCGGACTGTGCGGTGCCACAAACCAAAACACAACAACGTACTTTTGTTAACTGCCCACTTTACTCTCTGGTGGTTGGACCCGATGTAAAAACGCAGCTAATAAAAGAGGCCGATAAAATAAATGAATAAAAACGGTGGTTTACAGCTTCATATCAACAGTGCGAATGAGCTGTTGGAGTGAAATAGATCCTGCATTCTGCGGAGGCTTTGGTTTAGTGCTGTGTCAGTCTAAGTGTTATCTGTGCTGGATAAATTGGACACGTAATTTAATATGTTTTTCTCCGAGTACCCTAGATTTCTTCTGCCAGTATCATTCGGCCAGTGCTCCACATTCATTCCTCTATTATCCACTGGAATGAAGGTGGGTCAATCAAAGGCTACAATTCCACCAAGCGAGGCAAAAATTTCTGGTTTGAATGATTTTACAACTATTTGACTACATTCTGTCAACCACATAATACTGAATTATTGTTGTTGCTTTTGGTCCCGATGGCGGTGGCGGTGGTGGTGGTGGTAGTGTTTGTGGTTTATTTCAAAGGCTACTGTTGCGTGTCAGCAGAGTTCATTTCTGGACCAAAATTCCAACTACTGATCAGAGACCCCCGGCCGAATTAGGCAGCGTTCAGGGCAGAACCGTGATGCCAGTATTGTAACTTTTGTTTCGCATGCCGAATTGACATTTGTCAGTTTGTTACACGCTTAATTCCCGGAGTGGAAAAGGGATTTATAATTTCATTGTTTTGCATGCATACGCGCCCGGGTGTGCGTGTGCGTGCGTACGCGCGCGTCCTTGTAAAAGGTATCAAGAATGTAATGAAAAAGGAAGAGTAGCATTTACTTCTGTCTCAGTAGGATACGTGCGAACCGGACTGCACAGTGCTGCCAATGCAATTCGCACACACACCTTTCCCGGTGCGCAGGCACAGGGCAATCAGCAAACCTGTAGAGTTTCACCAGAGCTGTGTTTCACCATTCCCCGCCTGCCTGTCAGAGACACACCCTGCTGGGAATGCAGTCAGCGTTCAGGGACGAATACAGTATCCATCCTAGGGCCGTGTCTCTATCGATCCTACCTGCTTGTAACGCGACTCCTATGATGAGTCATCAGCCATCGGATTAAGAAAGAAAAAAGCGACAGACAAGACCCCGGATGGCTGATTTATACAGTCGTAAAGCTGCCTGATAGATGACCGGGAAATCAAAGTTTGATTCCCGGCAGAGGCAATTTTGTTCTCTTCCATACTGCGTTCAGACCGGTCCCACCCATCATGGTGCCTAATGAATACCGGAGGTAAGGCGGCTGGAGCGTAAAGCTGACCACGTTTACTGCCGAGGTTAAAAAAAGAGTCATATCCACATTCTAACTCCACAAAACCGAATGTCTTCCTGGATAAGTGCTTTGTTCAGCAGAGGAACAACTTCACCCTTAGTCAAGAGAAATGCTGTTATGGACACAGTTTCGAATAAGGTGAAGCACGAGTCAAACATGACAATGGAGGGTTAATATTCGTAGACACGTATTTGAAAGGAGGCGATCACAGCTTATTTCAAGGCACCAAACCGTACTTTCCGGAGATTCTGAAGAACAACACGGAAGCTAGTCGAAGTGGTGATTTCGATAAACATTCCAATCTTAAAAATGTAGTTTCAAGCGTACCGCTCCCCTAAACTGTTCATTATATAGTACTGGCCTATAGAGCCGCCTATAATCGATATCGAGACAATAGGCTATTGCCTGTAGCTTGGCAATGTTGCAAATTTCGTTTTTCTTTTTCGTCGATATAAAATCAAAACATTTGAGAACGAGCAATAGATTTAAGAACTAGAACAACATAAGAATATGGATTTCAGACCCCTGAGTATATCTGTTATTGCAGTCGCTAGGCTTTTCGTTGCGCGTTATGCAAAGAATTCCTGTGCAAACTCTACGCTTTGCGGTCCGGATTGTTGTTAGCCTATATTTATTACAATAATAATAATAATACGTAATTATATGCACCATTAACAGTACACACGGAATAGCTGCGACACTGTATACCCTAGAAACGTGGTTTATTTCAGGTACATAAGTGTGAATACCCTGCATAAAGGAGATGATGATAATAATACGTAAAATATATAAAGGATAAAGAATAGCCACTGACACAAATTGTCTGAACACACGAGTATAACCCAGACATAAAATTATAACAAACAGTCGAAAATTCAACTAATCCTTCCAAAATAGAACAAAGGAAACAAGAAACCTCATAGCTCAGCTCAGAGCACAAAGGAAAAGTTAGGAAAACAAGGATGTTTGGGCAATGTTCACATAGCACACATAAGGAACAATAACACTGCTGGCTAAACGTGGAGATATAGAGGAAGAAAAGAAGGATATGCTCGTAGTTGTCCAGAAAAAAGCGATTAGTACAAATTACTTCAAAAGGAAATTTTTGAAAAGAAAGATATTACACGTAAATGTAGGTTGTGTTAAGAATATGAAGAGGCTATTTGATCATTTAACATCGGGTTATCCCACACACGCAAAGAAGGAATAACTAATAATAGGCGACAAAATGTTTACACACCAGCATCTCTAAATATGCATGGAATTAGGCATTGAAAGTTCAGCAAACTGGCAGTCACAAAAATATAAGTTAATGTGAGAAAAGGAAAGTATAACAGTAGGCTACTATGGAACCAAGGGGTAAAAACTGACAAAGAGGTTCTGTTAAATAAGCCGGAAAAAACAATTAACAACAAGAAAGGGAAGAGGGTGTTTACTCGAGCGTGCAGCAATACCATAGGACTGGAATGCAATACAAAGGAAAGCTGAAACAAACTAAATGTACAATTCTGAATATAAAAACTGAATGAACGTGAAACACGAAAGTCTCTGTTATACCAGTAATCAGGGGATCACAGAAATTTTCACTTGAGGGCTAAAAATTATACGGAAATAATACAAAGCGAGCACTCAACAGACTCTTGGCAAAAAAGCACCTGTACTGGGAACAGCACACATAAAGGCTGATGTGCTACGAACTGAAACATGAAGCCTCAGTGGTGGGGTACAATTAGTTCAAGGGTATAACTACCAGGAAAATGGGCCTGAGATTTTAATTAATAATATTTATTTATTTATTTATTTATTTATCTGATTACTGGACAGCCGAGTGACCACTTACAATGGCAGCACAAACGAAGGAGATAACATCACCAAATCCCCCCCCCCCAAAAAAACATATTAAACAAAATCAGGATAAAAAGAAAAGAAAAATAACTGAATTCTCACTTAATTCAATTCGGTTCTAATGTAGGCCTACTAACGTGCCAATTTAACAGCGCAAAAGCCGATTATAAGACCGGCACAACAAAATCACATGAACACACAAACACACACACAAGCAAACATAAACAACACAAAGAGTTAGATTTATAAAAAATTCAGTACCTAAATTAAATACTTAAATAGTATTGGCCAAACAATTATTTACATAAAGCAGCAGCATAAACGGTAGAAAATATGGTCAAATTAATTAGAAGTAACCCCACGGATCAGAGACATTCCTGATAAGGTAACAGGTCCTCAGCTAGTCAAGAAATTCCCTGCATTTTGTGGAACCCGAAGGTTCAATACTGCACTCACAAACGCCCGCCACCTGTTCCTATCCTGAGCCAGCTCAATCCACTCCATGTCTCTCTGTCCCACTTATTGAAAACCCATTTTCATATTATCCTCTCATCTACGCCTAGGTCTTTCAAGTAGTCTCTTTCCCTCAGGTCGCCCCATCAAAACCCCGTGTCCGCCTCCCTTTTCCCCCATACGTGCTACATGCCCCGCCCATCTCATTCTTCTCATTTGCTCACTCGAGTAATATTTGCTGATGAGTACAGGTTATTAAGTTCCTCGTTATGTAGTCTTCTCCACTCCCCTGTCGCATCGTCCCTCTTAGGCCCAATATCTTCCTCAGCACCCTATTCTCGAACACCCTCAGTCTTTGTTCCTGAATGCGACAGACCAAGTTTCACACCCATACAAATAACCTAACTAAATTAAAACCGCGATTCGCATGAAATGTCAGTGGCCGAAATACAGCGTATAATCTCTTTAAGATTTCTGATTTGCGTAGTAAAAATATCTGAGTCTAAAAAATAAAACATCAACTGCAGCCAAAGTGATAAAGATAAAAACAAGATGTTTGAACCAAAATGTTCAAAATCGGTGTCAAAGTCGGTCACTGTCAACAAATGCAGAATGCTGATCCATTTATAAAAACAGTGGAGCTCTGTTGTGGAATACGAGCATCAATATTACATCATGGCCAAAGGTGGCGTCGTCCTAAAAGATCAATATATTAATATAATACTACGATCACAAGTTATGTAAATATACGGCCAAACTTCCAAAAATTCAGCTGGATCGTGAGACGTGTTTTATACCACTTTTATCTTGACCCTCAAGACATTACGTGCTTTGTATCAAAGTTTCCGGAAGTTGAAGTGACAGTACCTCGACCAGGGCCGCAACCGATCATCCGGTGTTTCAACGCTCAGTGTTTTATGTTTTCAGTGTTACCCCTGAAGATGGTGCCACACAGCACCGAAACATTTCGGGTTAAAAAGTAACATCTTTTAGTAAGATTTTATTGCAACTTGTGCACGTGTTGGTGTGCTTGTGCGTAATTTTAGTGACTACGTGCTCGGTGTGGACAACGTAAAGTGTGAAACATATTTATGGATGAGGAATTAAGATATTTTGGAAAATGTATCGAGAAAAGAAATTTATGTGTAATTATTCACTGGAGCACTGTTTCCTTTTTTGAAAACAGGCACAATTGCAGCTTTCTTCCACAGGTTAGGGAAAATTCGCTGAAATAAGCTGCGATTAAAAATGAATCAAAGGACAGGTATACAACCCGAAGAGCAATGTTGTTTATAATGAAGACAGGAAAGCCGTCACGTCTAACAGCTTTTGAACGTCGTAGAACTTAATGGACTTAAGAACGTCATAGTCAGAAGTAAAGGTAAAGGTCACCTCATGACAAGCCTATATATACACAGAAGGGAGACGGTAATAGGCCTATAGCTCGAGCCAATTCTCAACCTCGACGCTAAGAAGCGCCGGATGGTGAGCAACACACTCCGGCTACTTTATCCCCGGTACCAACGGTCCTGCAGTTTTGGTGGACCCTCGGGACCTGTCAGGAGGGACAAGGAAAATCTCGGCCCCACTGGGATTCAATCCCCGGTCTGTCCAGCCCGGACTACACCAACTACGCTATCACGGCTGCTCTGACTCAAAGACAGATACTAAACATGAAAAATCAGGAACAAGTAAACCTCACAGAAAACACAACATGTCACAATTTACAAATACGAACCAGTTAACGCTGTTTAGAGGAAATAATATTTTATTTGGAGAATAACTTTTAGTGTCAAATCATGTAATACGCACAGGACCATACTATAGCAGTAACCACCGCCGTGTGGTATGTTAAAACCCTTTGTAGTCCGAACGATATCTGTATAATAAATAAAAATTAATTTCGTGTATCAAAGAAAACTCTCTGCTTAACCATCATAAAGATTAATCGGCCCTGAAAAATAATAATTATTTATTGTGAAATTCATATGAAACGCATTAGGGGGCACCCAAGGGGGGGAGGCTGCCGGGCTAGAGCCCCCCCCCCAAACCCCGAAACCCAAATTTAAAAAAACACAGAGTTTGTAGATGTTATGATATCAAAAGTTTTGCATGATTTCCCCTTCAGCTGAAATCAGTCACTGAAATCGGCTGACGGCTAGAGCAGGAGAAGTTTGGAAAATAAATTAATACAATTAAAAAAGCAAGAAGACAAGACACTGTGATTGAGTCACGGAATATGTAGTTATATTTGTGTGTATGTAAATGCAGCTGCAGGCAGTGTTATGCTGTACTTACAGCATGATTTTTATAACATAATTTTTAATATCAAATATAAATTATATACAGCCTCAGGCTCAACGGGGNGTCTTTAAAGGGTTAATATTAACCTTTTAAAGCCTAGCGGTAACTTTACATACCACCAGGTTTAACATTAAAAAATTCTACGTGGTGCCCACATTGCGTTTTTGTGTTTTGTACGGATCTCAGAACAAACAGCAACTTTTGCCTTATAAAACATTAAGAGACAGGTTTTTATAACCGAAGTGGAGAGTGTTTACAGCGCGGTACGCACTGAGTCCTTATATAAAACAGATTCGCCTCGTCTTTAACCTTTTAAAGCCTAGCGGTAACTTTACATACGACCAGGTTTAACATTCAAAAATTCTGCGTGGTGCCCACATTGCGTTTACGTGTTTTGTACGGATCTCAGAACAAACAGCAACTTTTGCCTTATAAAACATTAAGAGACTGGTTTTTATAACCGAAGTGGAGAGTGTTTATAGCGCAGTATGCACTGAGTCCTTATATAAACCAGACACGCTTCGTCTTTAAAGGGTTAATATTAAAGTAGATGGTACCCACAGACACCACCCTAAAGAGTTAACTATAACAGCACCACACGAGACACGGACTCTCGTATCGTTACGTAACGTAACGTACGTGGTAACGCCAAGGCGGCCATCTTTTCGAACTTTTCACAAATCCTCTCATCACGTTGGAATCAACAAATAAAGTCACGGTACACAGTTTACACTGTACGAGCGAACTCCAATGTTATTAGAGGCGCTGGCGCCCGGGGCGGGCTGCAATATGCTTGTGTACACTATATTAGGGGAACAATAATAACGAGAGTACAAATATTTGCCGATCAGCGCTACCAGTTCGCGTTCACACATCAGCACGAAATTAAAATCGTCTCGTTTGAAGCTGTTTGCCTGCTCCGGGCCTTAAAGAGGCAGGCACGGCTGGCTCGAAGATTTTCCTCAGCTTCTACTGGATTAATTCGAATGGTGAGGCATGGACTGGTTTGATCTGGCTCAGGATAGGACACGCGGCGGTCGCTTGTGAATGCGGGAATGAACCTTCGGGTTCCATAAAATGCGGTTAATTTCTTAAATAGCTGTTAACTTCCCAGGAAGGACTCTGTTCCATGGAGTTAGTTAGTTTGTTACTCAGTCAGTCAGTCAGTCAGTTAGCTAGTCAGTCAGTCAGTTGGCTAGTCAGTTAGCTAGTTAGTCAGCCAGTTAGTCAGTTAGCTAGTCAGTCAGTCAGTTAGTTAGTCAGTTAGTTAAAACACGTCAGATCACCCCAAGTATCATAATGAGACAATATGTAGCCAACTTACGTATATGGATCGATCACGTATCGGAATTTGGAACAGGTTATTGCTCTTCATAGTGCTTATAACGAATATACACATGTCCATGGCACTAGGTATGAAGGCCATGCTAATGAGTTAACCAATTTCAAGTCATACATCAGAATATCGTTTTTTGGAAACAGCGTAAGTACACGACGCCTCAGTTGGTTGAAGCACTAACCTACAAGCCGGAAGGTCGCGGGTTCGATCCCTGATGGTGCCATTTACATAATCCTTCTGGGATCGACTCAGCCTCGAACAGAAATTGGGGCCTTTACCTACCAGGAAAGATGTAAACACCACATTTGCCCCTTCCTGGTGGGTAAAGCCGGCCGCTGCGTAGGGCTGACAACCTTACCGCCTTCATGTGCCGACTGTCTTGCAATATGGGAGCCTCAACCTCCTGGAACCCTCACGGCCCGTCCAGGCCTTGCACGAATTTAAGTAACTTAAATAGGCTACATAACAACTAGTAAAGTACAATATACGGGTATACGACAGTGCTACAAGTTTCGGCCATTTTAGACGGCAATACAGTGGGTTCTTATGAAATTATTCCACGGTCATTGACATTCTTTGGACGATGTCCGGGTCAAAATGTGTCTCAGGAATCAGCAACTATGTTATAAATGTATATAAAAACATTAGATACTCTGAATTGGAATAGATACATTGTATATACATACACAATATACCTACTGTTTTGTATACATTTATGTATACATACACAATATACCTACTGTTTTGTATACATTTATATATACATACAAAA
>BLKM01000456.1:859121-876333 GCA_013340265.1 Coptotermes formosanus | reverse complement strand
TGATGACGGTCCGTTTGGACCGAAACACGTAGCCTCATTTACAATAAGTTTATAATATATTCTACTAGTTGCGAAGACTGTTGTCTCGTTTCAATTTGTTATAAAATAATATTTAAATAATTAATTTGGAAACCTTGTTATATTAATGTAAAATAGTGTCACATTTAGGTGTTACGATGTTTCAATACAATATAATAATAATAATAATAATAATAATAATAATAATAATAATAATAATAATAATAATGCTTGGTAGAGAGTGCCGGTGAAGTGTCTCTTTACGCTGAACTGTTTAATTCCATTGTCTTTTAGTAACTCAAAACAACTTTTTCTGTCAGACATAAAGTGTGTAGCCTCCGCCAACTTTTCACATGAGGAAGGGAATTGATTCAGTTACCGAAACATATTTTTTGTTACAGGATACTCAGGACTAGCCATCAACACAACTACTTATTACGTGTTAGCAAAGTATAACAGGCTGCATGTTTCGACACTAGGTGGTCATCTTCAGGCCATTAAAGTACGTAAAATTAAAATTAAAATTACATTTGCAAGTTGACGTAGAATTGTAATTTTAATTTTATGTACCTTAATGGCCTGAAGATGGCCATCTAGTGGTCGAATCATGCTCCCGTGTTATCTTTTGCTAATACCTAATAAATACTTGTAGTGATGTGGAGTGTCAACTGCCCCAAATATACACAAACACAACGATATATCCAGTGTGAAAATAATATTCTTTTCTGCGTACGAGACGATGGGCAGAGTTCATACACCTAAAAATCCTAGTCCTCGATCTAGGGCAGTGGTTCTCAAGTGTTCTGTGCTCATGGCACACTATTCCTTGCCGCCAGGAGTCGCGGCTCACTGAATGTTGAAGTTGGCAGCACTACGGAAGAGTTGGAGACTCGCGCATGCGTGATGGGGAGATGATCATGTGGAGAATACTAGACTAACTCAATACTATGTATGTGTAAGTAAAATTTGTTTTAAAGGCAATTACTTATAAATTTTCCTTTATCTGCAATAACATAACATTCAAAATTTTGTGGCATACCTAGCGGAACTCGCTGCAAGCAAGGGTGCCACTGCACACATTCTGAGAACTGCTGATATAGAGTTTTTCCTTAAAGAAAGGGAACAGTTATCACTCGTAGAATGTACGAAATAAGAGACACCAATATATTTAATATAATTTAGTCACGCGTTCAGGTAGAATGCAGTGGAGAAGGCTACATAACGAGGAACTTAATGACCTGTACTCATCACCAAATATTATTCGGGTAATCAAATCAAGATGAATGAGATGGGCGGGGCGTGTAGGACGTATGGGGGAAAAGCGAGGTGCATACAGGATTTTGGTGGGGAGACCTAAGGGAAGGCGACCACTTAGGAGACCCAGGCATAGATGGGAGGATAATATTAAAATGGATCTTCAAGAAGTGGGATGGGTGGGCATGGACTGGATTGAACTGGCTCAGGATAGGGACAGGTGGCGGGCTGTTGTGAATGCGGTAATGAACCTCCGGGTTCCATAAAATGCGGGAAATTTCTTGACTAGCTGAGAAACTGTTAGCTTCTCAAGAAGGCCTCTGCTCTATGGAGTTAGTTTAGTTAGTTTAGTTAGTTTAGTTAGTTTAGTTGGTTGGTTGGTTGGTTGGTTGGTTCAAGGTAGAATACGGGAAGACCAAAAGTTTTAAGTGAGGGGTAGCAAACATTGCACGAATTCTATCCGCTCTTAATTTATTTCTGTACGCGGTATTTGTTTGTTATTTGTGTTTTAAAACGTTCGAAATTTGCTACACTTCCGGGCAGTTATTATCGTATTAACACGTCTGCCTTTAGATTACGAGAAGATGTGATAGAGCGGTCGCTATAGCGACAAGGCTGCAGGCTGGACGGTCCGGGAATCGAATTCCAGCGGGAGAAAGATTTTCTATCCAGCAAAACGTCCACACTGGCTCTGCGGCCCAGCCAATCTTCTATTCAGTGGCTACCGTTGTTCTTTTCCGGAGCTAAAGCGGCCGGGTTGTGAAGCTGACCACTTACCTCCACCTAATACAGAGGTTAAAAACGAGTGGAGCTATACCTCCACTCTTTCTTTATGTTTTCATGACGCGGACATGGAGAGTATTAGGTTTTTTACCTTTTTCTGGATATTGCGATATCTGGTGAATTATGTTGACAAGATATTAAAATACAAGTGCTTACAAGTACCTATCTCTCGGCGTCTACTTCTGGATCAATTTTCTTAGCAGCAAATAACGGATCTTCGGTGTTTTATGTAGTAGCGATTATGTTCGCGTCCTGTAAATAACATCTTTAGTGTAGAACAGAATCTGGTATCTCCCATTTTGTGTCAGTTCCTATTGGCTGTGTTGAGCCTTTCTTATGACGTATTCTGTAGCTAAGTGAAAAGTAAAAGCGATGAACCATCTTCTTGCTGGGACCATTATGGATAGATGTGTCAGGCAAAGATAATGTTCATAGGTATTGTTTTAAATAAGGTGCCAATTCACATGGCTATATAATATGTGAACCTGATCCACTGAAAATTTTCGTTTCGTTTAGTAGTCCTTCCCTCTTTTACCTACTTGTTCACATTAGGTGTCGAGGTTGTTTATTTTCACTTGGTCACACTCAGACACACACCACAGCCGGTAGGACTTCTCTGGACGAGGGATCGGTCCGCCGCAGAGACCTCTACCTGGCAACATAAACACTGTGCAAGAGACAAACATCCATGCCCCTGGTGGGGTTCGAACCCACGGTCCCAGCAAGCGTTCGGCCGCAGTCCTACGCCTTAGAACGCGCGGCCACTGGGATCGGCCACTGAAAATTTTACACCGTAGTTTTCTCCTCATCTCACGGGCGTTATTAGATCTGTATTCAGCCCCGCCATATCACACGCATTTGAATGCACAATATCTGACGATCAGCTGATGTATTACGTACAAAACCACATTCATTATACTAAATGCGAGTGAATTATTTTATGCTTGGTTTTAAACTTAATTACGGATAAAAATTTTGTACACAGCTGCAACCCATGATATTCGTCAGTAATTAACGTTAGCATCAATGCCAATGCCTTTCACATTCCTGTTCATATCATAGTTACGTTAACATTTGTGTCAGGGTCTTGCTTATTTATGTTCACATTGTGATCATGCTAATATTTATATTTATGTCCAGCTTATTTCTGGTCATATTGTCGTCATGTGAACATTATTGTCAGTGCCTTGGGTATTTGTAGGTACATTCATATCGTGGTCACTTTTAACATCTGTAGCAATGTTGTTTTAATTTTTGTTCATATCGAGGTCATGTTAACATGTATGTCAATACCTTGCTGATTTATTGTCACATCTTTGTCAAGTTAACATGTGCAATTAGCAAGGACAGTAGCACTTTTCAAAATATTGCCTGTCGGTACTGTAAGACCTTAGATTTTGTGTTAGTTTGTATTTATTATTTAAGTTGTATCGAAAGACGTTTTTAATAGCCGTGACTTGCTGTGGTTGGAGACTTGCATTAGGATGGTCTGTGACGTTCGATGGCATGAACTTCCGACGTTTCGTGAAAACGTGTTTTGCATACAACAGATTCCTTCTTAAGAGCTTATCTGACAAAAACGAAGTCATGTGCCTTTGCCCAAATGTCCATCACCCTGTTCACAAGAGCCTGTCTGTAGGCCGAAGCTTATATGCTACCATCACGCTCCATTTGTAGTCAAATTTAACATTAATCCTCCCATCTGCTGCCACGTGTCCCTTCTGTTTAGGTTTCAGAAAAATATTTGTCTTGTACTTCGCATCCCTCCCATGCCTGCTCATGCTCTACGCATCTCTAGCTCATTTATTTCATAAAGTAGAAATGTTTCTGTGAAAGCCGTGAAGGAGTATGGCGAACGGAGGTATAACTCCATTCATTCTTAACTTTGGCGCTAGATGGCGATAAGTAGTCACCTTCAGGTCCCGACCGCTTCACCCCCGAGTACAGAGACGTCCGTAGACACTGAATAGAAGGCACGTTGACTTCAGATGCGCACCCAGAATTTTTCCTTGGAGGGGGGCTGACCCTGAGGTTGTATATAATGTATGTTTGATTTTAAAAATCATGTTATTAAAAATCGTGTTGTAAGTACAACGTAACACTGTTTGCAACTGCATTTATGTACATACGAATATAACTGCATATTCCATGACTCAATCAGAATGCCCTGTCTTCTTGTGTTTTTAATTTTATTATTTTATTTTTCAAAATTTTAATGTATAGTCATCAGCCAATTTTAGTGGTTGATTTCGGCTGAAGAGGAAACCACGTAAAACGGTTGATGCCATAATATCTACAGAATCTCTGTTTTTTAAATTTCGGTATTGGGGGCTTTTAGAGATCTGCAGCCCGGCACCTCCCCCCCTTTTGGGTGCGCCTTTGGTTGATTTCATATACTCCTCTAATTTATTTGTTTGTTTCTTTAACCGTGTTTGCTGTATACTCCCATACGCTGTCGAACTGTGTGTTAGTAGCTACGCAGTGTGCGCACTTGTGACTGTGTAGTCTTCCCCTTGCAGGGACGTCGCCCTCATGCAGTTTGTATACTTTACTTACAGGGAACATCTTCCAGGAGTTCCGTCAGGCGCAGGAGTCCTGGTTACAGGAAGGTAAGTCTGCTGACAAAACTTTGACTTTCCTTAAATAGATTTTTAAAGATAGGCTCATATTCACTTAACACTCGTTAGTAATCATCTTTGGCAGTCTCCAGTAACAGCACTTGGTGCACTGTCTGCACACAGCACAAAGAATGAACCCATAATTGAGAAATATTGTCTGTCCTACCGTTTTCATGTTTCATTCTCGAAATCTATCAACTGATTTTTTGGTATTTGGTACTGTACATATATAAACGGGCACGCGGTGGCGCAGTTGGTTGAGGCACTGCGTTACAAACCGGAAGGTCGCGGGTTCGATTCCTGATGGTATCATTGGAATTTTTCATTGACATAATCCTTCCGGCCGCACTATGGCCTTGAGATCGACTCAGCCTCTAACAGAAATGAGTACCAGGAATATCTCCTGGGTGGTAAAGGCGGCCGGAGCGTAGTGCTGATAACCTTACCAACTTCATGTGCCGATTGTCTTGAAATCTGGGAACCTCAACCTTCTGGAACACTAGAGAACTGTCCAGGCTTGTAAAGGAATTGCTTTACGTTTACATTTACATTTTTACATTTACAAAAGGGGTTATGGGACATTCAGTTTTTTCGTTTGAGTCCCGTGTGTTCCGTTGTACCGTCTGAAACGTCCCTTTGTACAAACACGTTTTTATTGAATTTTACAGTTTTTGTTTGAAACCCCTTTTTCGATACATTGTAGGCTTGTTAAAATGCAGGTAAAGTAACACACTTCTGTGTTCTATCATTAGACTGACTTACGTGGTGACAAACACACAGAGCTTTCAGCATTTCTTTCTAACGCATAAGTTCAGCAGTCGTAAATAAGAGGAAAAGAAATAACAATAAATTTATGTATTCAACAAGGGGTTCTGGATTAGGTCTTCTTATTTTGGAAAGAATGAAAGTTTATTGTTGCAAATTGTGTGGTGAAGGTTAAATTAGAACTTTGATTGCCTGGTGGGTATAATAGAGCCACTGTGCGAGAAGAACGTGTAATTCCATAGAAAGTAAGCGACGTGTACCTACGCTAAAATTCATGAAGTAAAGAAACATGCAGCTGCCGCAACAAGGCAAAGTGCAGTTTCCAAATTCATATGGTAGCGCTGAATCTGAGTGTTTGGATGCAGCGTCTTATGGGGGAAGCGGGGGTTGCAGGAAATTTAATATTCAGTTTTCACGTACTAGCAAAATACGAATCATCTCTTTTGTGTTTTTTTAATTTTCCTTTGCAGTTTATCTTGACACAGTGTCAGAAAATTGGTAGTGGATCTGGTAGATTTACAGCGCTTCGAAGAAATAATAATGAACTAAAAAAATGCATCTCTTGTAAAAATATAAATTCTGCCATCGTACAAACAATTTTTCTGAGGTTTCCATGCACATATTTACACATTTTTCATATTTTGGAAGTGAAGGCGATGATAAGTTGGGATTTAGAAAAGTAAGCAGACTTTCAGTCACAGAAGAAATAACAAGAAAAGTAATGTGCGTGTAAACGTAACATTGAGGCGCGTTGGCGTAACCATTGTTGCCGTGGAAAAACAAGAATTGTTACATATTCTGATTGTATGTCTGACGTCTCAGTTATTCAGCATACAAAGCGCGTATGCAGTTGTATATTGTCATTATGGCCTGTATGACTGTACTATATTTTTTCACATTATCTCACAACCCCCGCGAATTTTGGGGGAAAAAAATTATTGACCACAAAATATGTATTTTGATTTTCTCTACAACTTCTGTCTGAAACATTTCACATTCTAACAATAACTCAGCGAGATATTATCATAAATGTACATAGGTCTTCATGTAAAGTACCTCTTATTCTTGTCAGATACTAGTGAAACTTGAATCATATGGACAGGTTTTCGAAAAACACTAAAATATCAAATTTCATGAAAATTCTTGTGGTGAGAGCCGAGTTGTTTCATGCGGATGGACGGACGGACGGATAGACAGACGGACGGACAGACAGACCGCCAGCTATGACGAAGCTAATAGCTTTTCGCTGTTTTGCGAAAAGCGCGTAGAAAGTAAGTGTCATTTCCATTAATTGCACATGAAAAGGTGAAGATATTGGCACTAGCAGGAGTAAAATAATTTTTGTTAAACGTGGTGAAATAATCACAGCTGGCGTGAAGTCTATTTGAAATTTCAACGGAAAATCTCGAAAACAGAATTCGTCGAAAGTACGTAACCGTAGTCACTTTGTAGATTATGGACAGAGAGTCACGTGTAGCCTAAGACATGTAACTTGATACGCCATAACACTGCTGCCATATCGAGGAATTAAGATCCAACCATGCCGTGCGCTGCTGCCATCTTCCACTCGTATTCAAGACCACATATTAACTTACATACGCGGTGAAAATAGCAACTTTTAGTCTTTTATACGTGTAAAAATATTTGAGGCAGAACTGTAGTCACTAATGGCATTTATTTTAAGTCATCTATTAGTGATATGTCATTAGGTATTAGAAAACTGGTAGCGTTTGACTTGTTTTCATGTAAGCGTAACACAGGACCTATTTGAAATAAATTTGAAAATAGATCTGTACAAACTGTCATGCTGGCATTGGGCAAAATAGCCAGATTTCATCGAAACTCACTATGTAGTTTGGAAGGCGCAATATATATGTGAAAACACGTGTTAATAGACGAAAAACAGAATATTGACTTCACCGACATAGTATTACGGTATGGTGTGAGCTTTACAAATACTGAAGTTGACTTAACCTTTTAAAGCTTAGCGGTAACTTTACATACCACCAGGTTTAACATTAAAAAATTCTACGTGGTGCCCACATTGTGTTTATGTGTTTTGTACGGATCTCAGAACAAACAGCAACTTTTGCCTTATAAAATATTGACTGGTTTTTATAACCGAAGTGGAGAGTGTTTACTGCGCGGTACGCATTGAGTCCTTATATAAAACAGATACGCTTCGTCTTTAAAGG
This sequence comes from Coptotermes formosanus, assembly GCA_013340265.1. Lineage (NCBI taxonomy): Eukaryota > Metazoa > Arthropoda > Insecta > Blattodea > Rhinotermitidae > Coptotermes > Coptotermes formosanus. The sequence goes on along the minus strand of BLKM01000456.1, from coordinate 868,700 downwards.
GTTAATGATCCGTAGGAAATATCAGTAAGGGTAACTTCGCAAAAATTAAGGTTAACACAGCGGTGTAATTGAGGGCGCCGATCTTCTGGGATGTGGGGCACCTTCATCGTGCGAGTGGCCCGACGTTTAGAAAGAACCTATTGCCGGCAGGAGTTTCTTTCGAAAGACCGGGAAAATGTCACCCAGCGATGCAGCGTTACATTGCAAAAGACGGTCATCTTTAGGGGGATTTTTTCTTTGTTTTATATTCAGTGTAGTCCTAGTGATATAAGCGTATTCAAATAAATCCCGAATATTAATACGGAAAACTTTTCCCTTCAGCGTCCAGCCTTCGGTAGGAGTTAACAACAACATTACTTTGTTGCGTAGTCCTTCCCTCTTCTACCTACTTGTTCACAGCAGGTGTCGAGGTTGTTTATTTTCACTTGATCACACTCAGACACACACCACAGTCTGTAGGACTCCTCTGGATAAGGGATCGGCCCGTCGCAGAGACCTCTACCTGACAACACAAACACTAACTAACTAACTAACTAACTAACTAACTAACTAACTCCATGGAGCAGAGGCCTTCTTGAGAAGCTAACAGTTTCTCAGCTAGTCAAGAAATTCCCTGCATTTTATGGAACCCGAAGGTTCATTACCGCATTCAAAAGAGCCCGCCACCTGTCCCTATCCTGAGCCAGCTCAATCCAGTTCATGCCCCCACATCCCACTTCCCGAATATCCATCTTAATATTATCCTCCCATCTACGCCTGGGTCTCCCAAGTGGTCGCCTTCCCTCGGGTCTCCCCACCAAAATCCTGTATGCACCTCTCTCCTCCCCCATACGTGCCACATGCCCCGCCCATCTCAGTCTTCTCGATTTGATTACCCGAATAATATTTCGTAATGAGTACAGGTCGTTAAGTTCCTCGTTATGTAGTCTTCTCCAATCCCCCGTCGCCTCGTCCCTCTTAGGCCCAAATATCCTCCTCAGCACCCTATTCTCGAACACCCTCAGTCTTTGTTCCTCCCTCAGTGTGAGAGACCAAGTTTCGCATCCATACAGAACAACAGGTAAAATTATAGTTCTGTATACCCTAATGTTTGTGTTTTTGGATAGTAACCTGGAAGACAAAAGATTCTGCACCGAATGATTGTAAGCATTCCCCGACTTCAGTCTGCTCTTAATTTCTTCATGAATGGAGTTTCGATTCGTTAGGGTTGCTCCCAAATATTTGAATTCTTCCACCCTTTCAAAGGATTTATTGTCTTTAATTATGTTGTGACTGTGTCCTGCATTCTGATTTCGAGACATGACCATGTACTTAGTTTTCTCAGCATTTACTTCTAGACCAATCTCCTTACTAGCAATCATTAAATCTTCTGCATTTTTCTTTATACTATGTATGCTTCCACCCAATATATTAACATCATCAGCATAAACCAGAAACTGATGTGTACCATTCAATTTCAAGCCCTCCTGGTTTGCCTGAACCCTCCTAATGGCATATTCTAAAGCAAAGTTGAAAAGCAATGGCGACAGGGCATCTCCTTGTTTCAAGCCATTCTTAATAGGAAACGTGTCAGATAGATGTTTGCCTACCCGAACTCTGCTACGCGTTTCACTTAGACACATTTTTATTAACCTTACTAGCTTCCTGGGGATACCGAACTCAATGAGAATATTATACAAGACCTCCCTCCTAACTGAATCATAGGCTTTCTTGAAGTCTATAAATAGCTGATGCACTGCCTCATTGTATTCCCATTTTTTCTCAAGTATTTGACGAATGCTGAATATATGATCAGTAGTTGACCTGTTACGTCGAAATCCACACTGATGATCCCCAATAATTTCCTCTGCATATGGAGTTAACCTTGACAAAAGAATGTTGGATAAAATTTTGTATGTAGTCGACAAAAGTGATATGCCTCGATAGTTACTACAATCTGTTTTATCACCCTTCTTATAAATAGGCACAATGACCGACTCCTTCCATTCCTCAGGCAATTCCTCCTTATTCCAAATAGAAATAATAAGTGTATGGATTTCAGACCGAATAATCCTACCCCCTGCTTTAATCAATTCTGCTGGAATCTGATCAATACCTGGTGATTTGGGTCTTTTTAGCATTTCAATAGCCATCTCAACCTCAAAGGCACTGGGCTCAGGCACTAGTAGCTCTGCTGTGTGTACTTCAGTCTGCCTAACATCATTAACCCCGTGTATATTCAACAGCTGGGAGAAATGATTCCTCCACCTAGCCAAAATACTGTGGGAGTCTGCAACCAGGTCACCCTTCTCATCCTTTACTACATTAGTTCTAGGCTGATACCCCCTCTTAAACTCACTGATACCCTTATACAAGTCTCTTATATTCGTGTTCTTACTGTTCGTTTCAATTTCATTAATTTTAGCTTTCAGATATTCCTTCTTTTTGTTCCTGAAATGTCTACTAGCGTCACTTCTTACGTTGTGCAGATTATCTCCATTATTTTGGTTTGGATTCTGTAACCACTGAATTTTAGCCTGCTTCCTTTTATCTAAAAATTCTGCACATTCTGCATCAAACCATGGTTTATGCTGCTTCCGTTCGTGTAGACCTAGACTCTCTTGAGCTGAGATTTTGATATTCTCTTTAATGTTTTCCCAAGCCCTATTTATGTCCTCACTAACATTTAAGTTTTCCAAAGCTGCAAAACTGTTTGAGATCTTAAGCTGATACTGTTTCCTAACCTCTAGTTCACTTAGCTTCTTGAGATTAAACCTCTCGGCATCAAACTTCTGTGCTGCTTGCTTACTTACTGCCAGTCTTTCCCTAACTTTCGCAGCCACTAGATAGTGATCAGTATCACAGTCAGCTCCCCTGAAAGATCGCACATCGAGTATACTGTAATGCCGTCTCCTATCTATCAATATGTGATCGATCTGATTGTGAGTCTTCCCATCAGGAGAGGTCCAGGTGTATTTATGAATGTTTCGGTGCGGAAACATAGTGCTCTTAACAACTAGATTCTTTGATGTGGCAAAGTTTACTACTCTTAACACCATTATCGTTGCTATCCTGATGTAAACTCTCATTCCCAATAGTCGGTTTGAAAATATTCTCTCTCCCCACTTTTGCATTAAAATTTCCTAACAGAATTTTCATATGGTACTTAGGAAAGTGATAAAAAACCCCTTCTAATTCCTCATAGAAGCTGTCCTTTGAATCATCACCTTTCTCTTCTGTTGGTGCATGCACATTCAGAACAATGATATTGCGCCAGCGGCCTCTCAGCACTATGTATGACATCCTGTCAGTAACAAACTCCACTCTCTTGATTGCTGATACTATTCTCTGGTGCACAAAAAAACCTGTTCCCAATTGATGATTTTCCTGCCCTTTGCCATAGAAAAAAGTATACTCCCCGGCTCTTACAGTCCCTTCTTTGTCCCACCTAACCTCCTGTACACCCACTAAATCTAACTTATACTTAGCTAATTCCCTGGCCACTGTCATAAGTGACCCTGACCTATACATGCTCCTCACATTCCATGTTCCAAAACTCATATCCTTTTTCCGTAGCTGGGGTCGCACCAAAGAATCGGTCCAGGTCCGAGGCATTACACAAACACTTTACAAGAGATAAAAATCCATGCCCCCGGTGGGAATCGAACCCACGATCCTAGCAAGCGCTCGGCCGCAGACCTACGCCTTAGACCGCGCGGCCACTGGGATCGGCAACAACATTAGTACTAACCATAAAAGTGGTTTATTACTCAGCTTTTCTGCACTCCAGTGCGGACCCACTTGTCGTGGTGCCTTATGTTAATTCCTTTAGCCTCTGTCTTTCAGTTTTACCTCATTTGGCTTTCAAACAAAGGACTTAACAACTGAGAAGACTCCACGATACGATAGTCGATATCTCGCTGCCGTATCGAAACAAAACGATATTCATGTGAATTAAGAATAAGAATGAGGAAAAACGCGCTTTGGCTTCCACGCGATTTAACTAGCGTCATGCGCGATCCAGAAATCATTGTGATGACGTTGATTGATTGTTACTGACAGTGTTTGCTCATCTTTAGTTGGGGTGCCTTTGTGTGCAGGGGCAGGACGAGGGGGCTAATCACTGTAATGGGTGGGGGTTGCTCACCCTCCTATTCATTTGGTCACCCCGGGGCTTCTTGGAGTGCTACCACTGACTTACTTGCTACAAATAAGCAGATTATCGGGGAAGAGCAAGCGTTCTATATGTTCGGAACAGAGCTGCATACACAGCCCATGAGCGTATTGAATATTCAGTTTATTGTACTGGGGCAGGGAGTGTTTCCAAACAGTAGACAGCGGGGTCTTCATGCGTACAAGTGCTTTCCAGTAGGAACTGGTTAATTGTTATCCTTGTTCAATTGCAGAGGATTATATTTAAATAAATTAATAATATATATAATAATAGTATAATAATTCTTATCCGTGTTCAATTGCAGAGGATTATATTTAAATAAATAAATAATATATATAATAATAGTATAATAATTCTTATCCTTGTTCAATTGCAGAGGATTATATTTAAATAAATAAATACGTAAATAAATAAATTTCTATACAGGAACAGCCGTTTTACGGTTTATAGTATATTAACAAAAGATGCAGTGTACGTATAACGTAACAGTGAGGCGCGTTCGCGTATCCATTCTTGCCGTGGAAAAGCGTTAAGTATTACATATCGCCCCTGTTTTGTAAGAAGGTGCTAACTGAGAGTGTGAGCTGTATTGAATTGTGTGTAGTGTATCATTGAACTAATGGTCCCGTATGTTATGTGCGTAAAAAGATTGCAACTCCGTCTTCAAGAATAACCACATAGGTGAGGGATATCCGAATTCACAAAGCATTTGTCATATGTAAAACGGAGTCACTTTTTTGCTTCTCTTGTAAAATTGATATTTTGTCGGTTTTCCCCTATTTACAAAGTAGAGGCAATATTGTGTGTGTGTGTGTGTGTGTGTGTGTGTGTGTGTGTGTGTGTGTGTGTGTGTATGTGTCTGTAGCCTTAGTTATCCAGCATGCAAAGCGCATGCGCCGTATTATATTGTCATCTGTGGCCTGTCCGGCTGTACCATATTTTTCCACATTATCTCATAAACGGCACGATTTTCGGAAAAAAGTTGTGGAATGGAAAGAATGTGTTTTGATTTTCTGTACAATTTTTGTGTGAAAATTTTCTCATTCTAAGAAGAATTTAGCCAGACACTATCATAAATGTACACAGGTCTTCGCGTAAAGTAATAAAACTTGAATTTTCTCGACAAAAAAAAACGGGTACTTTGCATGAAAACGTTTTTACATTTGTGATAATGTCTCGCTCAGTTTCTGGTAACACCGGCAAAGCTGGTGTTACCAGATGTGGCTTCGGGAACAGCACGTGTTTTTCTATTGCCAGCGCTTAGAAAATCTCATCTCACGCTATTACGTAGGCTTATTCCTGAAAGTCATCGGTGACCATGATGAAAAATAGAGGACTGGTGTCCAAATATAACGCTGCTTGTACTTGTTTTTACTTCCCTCTGTTTACCTCAACAAAATAACAAGTCTTAGTTTCTGACACCCTCGTACAAATGTTTCGGAAGAATTCAATATCTCGATGTTGTATTCTGAATATTAACCTTTCAAAGCCTAGCGGTAACTTTACGTACCGCCAGGTTTAACATTCAAAAATTCTACGTGGTGCCCACATTGCGTTTATGTGTTTTGTACGGATCTCAGAACAAACAGCAACTTTTGCCTTATAAAACATTAAGAGACTGGTTTTTATAACCGAAGTGGAGAGTGTTTACAGCGCGGTACGCACTGAGTCCTTATATAAAACAGATACGCTTCGTCTTTAAAGGGTTAATGCACGAAATTTTGCCGAAAATATCGTATTTATTTGTCAAACAACTGTGTGTCACACCTCAGAAGTCTTTGTCGTATGGTAGGATAGGATTTAAATTTATGTTGTGAATTAATCCTCGAGTAGATAAATGTTTGTTGTGGAGAACCTACGAAGTACAAAAATACTTAGCCGAGTTCCTCTTAAACTGACATGATTTAGGTACAGAATTTGAGACTTTGAGATGGATATACAAAGCGATGTTCTGCTGTTGCAGGGAGTAGTTGTGAGACGGACGGCAGCGAGGCGTACGTCCCTGAGTTCCAGAGTCATCACCACGCAGCGCCATCAGGTACGTTATGTCATGACGAACAAACTAATCAGTCAACCAACGGACCCAAAATTCAACAAATTAACAAACAAATATCCGAATATGACTGTGAAGCTGCAGTCCTTATCCGAGTACATACAATTTCCGCATGGGCGCACCCAAGGAAGGCGTTGCCGGGTTGTAACCCCCCCAAAACCCCCCAAAACCGAAATTTAAAAAAACATTTTTCGGTATTATGATATCAAAATTTTTACGTGATTTCCTCTTCACCTGAAATCAGCCACTGGAATCGGTTGATGACTAGTACATTAGATATTTGAAAAATAAATTAGTAAAATTTAGAAAAAAAAACAAGACATTAGGACACTGTGATTGAGCCACGGAACATGTAGTTATATTTGTATGTATATAAATGCAGTTGCAGACAGTGTTATGTTGTACTTACAGCGTGATTTTTATAACATAATTTTAAAATCAAACATAAATTATATACAGCCTCAGAATCAGCCCCCCCCCCCAAAGGAATAATTCTGAGTGCGCACCTGCAATTCCTGCGTTCTTTGCGGCTTGTGGTTATGAATACACCTTTAAGTGTAAGGTTCAAAGAGTACGTAATTCCACGAGGCTGTAAAATTCGCCACCCTGGTTACCATCCTCACCATGTTTCGTACTGTTGATACAATTAATATGCTTCTTATTTTTAGCGTCTTTATCATATTTCGGCCTTGGCGCTAATGTCGTCCCCACACCACAAACTTTTAGTCAGCTGCATTTTTTGTTACCGATTGTATAAAAGTCAAATCTAAGAGTCAGGGGTGCCTTCTAATGCATACAAAAATGACAAATGTGGAGTGAAACCTGGGATATTAACGCAATGAAGACCGATAGAAAGATTCCGAAGGTGTGTAAAAGCGTACCGCCTCCATAGTAAGGGTTAAACAGAACAAAAAAAATGTCTTCAGCTGTGGAACGTAATCAAATTACTTGCAGCGGTTCTCGAATTGCAACAAGGGGACAGACGGATAGACGGACTGATAGTATGGTCTTTATACGTGTGTAACCTGCGGGTATACCATTGCGTATGAACCGGCTAACTTAAACTCTTTGCTAAGTAAATTAACCCTGCTGAGTGCCGGTACCTCCAAATCCCAGTGGCCGCGCGGTCTAAGGCATGGGTCTGCAACCGTTCGCTTGCTGGGATCGTGGGTTCGAATCCCACCGGAGGCATGGATTTTTATCTCTTGTAAAGTGTTTGTTGTTGTCAGGTAGAGGTCTCTGCGTAGGGCTGATCACTCGCCCAGAGGAGTTTTACCGAGTGTGGTGTGTCTGAGTGTGATCGTGAGGCCTCGACAGTGAGGAGGCTGTCTTAAGTAACTTCCTAATATAGGCTTACTACTTAAAAAAGATAAGCGGTTTACGTAAAACGTAGCATTATGGCGCATGCGCGTAACCATTCTTGCAGTGTAAACACAACAACGCTCTCTCTTTTCTTTCCACATTATCTCACAAACGGTACGATTTTCGAAAAAAAAAAGGGTATTGAATATAAATTGTGTGTTTTGATTTTCTCTACAACTTTTGCCGGAAACATTTCTCATTCTAAGAAGAATTCAGCGAGATCTACGTGTAACACATACATTATTTTTGTCATATTTTAATCAAACTTTAACTTTGGCGACACGTTTCTAAAAAACCCTTAGATATCAAATTTCATGAAAATCCGTCCAGTGGAAGCCAAGTTGTTTCAAGCAGACAGACAGACATGACGAAGCTAGTAGTCGCTTCTCACAATTTTGCAAACGCGCCTAATGAGAAGCACTCTTAATTTCCCACCTTATTTTTTGACATTCTAATGTTGGACATCAACAGATCGTATCCTGTTGACGCGGAATGTGGCGCGTTATTTTGTGATTGTCGTTGATCTCATTAATCAGCAGGTTCATTCGGACTTGGCGGTTTTGTCAGGAGTTAATACCTACAGACAGGTGTGCACCCAGAATTTTTGATTGGGGGGGGGGGGGTGCTGACCCTCTCCGTGGTAGTGAGAACGTTGTCACCGTGTGTGTTGATGTACTGTCGCATGGTATTCCTAAATGTGGTCTACCTCGGTTATAACGTCATGAAAGGGACTGAATATTTTGTGTCGTTATAAACGAGAGTTGTTATAACCTAGGGGTGTAACGTTGTGGTTAACGGTGAGGAATTAATTGGTACCACAGAATATCTGACGCTACAGGCGAGGTGTCGCTTAAACCGATGTCGTTATAAACGGGATAAACAGGCTGGAATATATTTATTTATTTATTTATTTATTTATTTATTTACTTATTTATTTACAGTCTACCTCGGTTACAACGTCATGAAAGTAACTGAATATTTTATGTCGTTATAAACGTGTGTTGTTACAACCTATGAGTGTAATGTTATGGTTAACAGTGAGGAATTAATTGGTACCACAGAATATCTGACGCTACGGCGATGTGGCTTTTAAACCGATGTCGTTATAAATGGGATAAACGGGTTCGAATATATTTATTTTTATTTATTTATTTATTTATTTACAGTCTACCTCGGTTACAACGTCATGAAAGGAACTGTATATTTTGTGTCGTTATAAACGAGTGTTATTATAACCTAGAAATGTAATGTTATGGTTAACAGTGAGGAATTAATTGGTACCACAGGATATCTGACTTTATAGACGAGGTGTCGTATAAACCGATGTTGTTACAACCGGGTTCGACTGTAGGTTCGTTAATTCAGTAAAATGTATTTTGAACGTATTTAGACCGGACGGGCCAGTCAGTCTCTAGCTAGTCTCTAGCTCCTTGCAACTTGAGGGTGAAGACAGTCTGCACGTATGTGCAAACGTGTTCCTCTGGATTCCCCTGTTAGAAACGACATGCGTTGCAAAGGTTAGAAATCTTTCCCACAAGACATAAGGTTATATATGAAGGTATCTTTAAAGCTGTAGGCAATTCAATTTGATCAGCTGCCCAGCCTGTCTGAGTGCCTGCCCAACTTCTACCGCTGTGCAGAATTTTCCCTGTACGTGGGTTTGATTTCTCGTTCTCGTAAAGGAAAGGCTACTTAATCTGTAATGTAGTCTTAACACTTTACGCAAGAGCACGTTCTGTACAAATAATACACATAATCGGTCGTGCCATGGCTCAGGCGGTTAGCCGCCGGCCTCCCACCGCGGAGGCCCGGGTTCGATCCCGGGTCAGTCCATGTGGGATTTGTGGTGGACAAAGTGGCACTGGGACAGGTTTTTCCCTGTCAATTTCATTCCACCAGTGCTCCATTACTAGGAAAAGGATAAAAATAATAATCATCTTCATCTTCATCATAGGGTTGCACAATAAGCCTCAAGGCTGCGGTGCGTCCGTAGCGTCTGCTGCGGGGCCCT
>BLKM01000456.1:828683-853097 GCA_013340265.1 Coptotermes formosanus | reverse complement strand
TTGGAATCTTCACATTGTGCATACCGATGCGAGACAGGTTATAACAAAGTGAAACGAGACAACAGTCTTCGCAACTAGTAGAATATATTATAAACTTATTGTAAATGAGGCTACGTGTTTCGGTCCAAACGGACCGTCATCAGGCCTGAGTACAAGAACTTGGTTTTTGAGTGGATGGATAAAGCCTTTGAGATCTCAGAAGGCGTGCATATGTTCACTGATTTCAACATATAAACGGCTTCTGAGATCCCAAAGGCTTTATCCATCCACTCAAAAACCAAGTTCTTGTACTCAGACCTGATGACGGTCCGTTTGGACCGAAACACGTAGCCTCATTTACAATAAGTTTATAATATATTCTACTAGTTGCGAAGACTGTTGTCTCGTTTCACTTTGTTATAACCTGTCTCGCATCGGTATGCACAATGTGAAGATTCCAAATATTATTTTGTTTGTTTGTTTTTGTTTCGTCTGTTTCATTTGTGTCCCGTTTACTGTCTGTTGTTATTTGTGTTGTGTTGTTTCTGTAATTGGCATTCTGGCTGTAGAATTGGCACATTAATAAATCAGAATTGAATTGAATTGAATTATTACTTATTTAACAAAAAGCACGCGGGTAGCTATCAGTGAAGCATGCACATAAGTACGAAACACGCACAAAATAGTTGTTAATAAATACTGAACTGTACACAGATATCACTTCGACGATCGGTGTGTGGATAGGAGTAGAATATGAAAATGGATCTTGAAGATAAAGATAAGGAAAGGCGTAGTGGTTTTATTTGGGACCGAAGAGAAGACAATGGATCTTTTTGTATAAGTGATAGCGAAATTTCGGCTTTCAACGGAAAGTCATAAACCTTCATGACCAGCGCAGTGAAACTGAACTAGAGATTTAACTGTGATCATTGGCAGCATTAGAAACAACAGCCAACCCGCTTTACACATGACAAATTTGTCTCTTAAATCAGAAAGTAAAAAAACTTGGAATTTTAGATAAAGACCATCATGATGAGAAATTCGCCCACAGACATTAACCTTTTAAAGCCCAGCGGTAACTTTACGTACCACCAGGTTTAACATTAAAAAATTCTACATGGTGCCCACATTGCGTTTATGTGTTTTGTACGGATCTCAGAACAAACAGCAGCTTTTGCCTTATAAAACATTAAGAGACTGGTTTTTATAACCGAAGTGGAGAGTGTTTACAGCGCGGTACGCACTGAGTTCTTATATAAAACATACACGCTTCGTCTTTAAAGGGTTAACATTAATTTTACACATATATGTGGCTTAGTGTACGATGTCAAAGCAGTCCCACTACAGGCCTGCGCAGGCCCTTAGGGTTCCAGGAGGTTGAGGTTCCCAGATTTTAAGACAGACAGCACATGAAGGTGGTAAGGTTGTCAGCCCCACGCACCGGCCGCCTTTACCCCCCAGGAAATATTCCTGATACTCATTTCTGTTAGAGGCTAAGTCGACCCCAGAACCATAGTGCGGCCGGAAGGATTATGTCAATGAAAAATTCCAATGACACCCTCGGGAATCGAACCCGCGATCATCCGGTTTGTAGCGCAGTGCCTCAACTAACTGCGTGCCCCACTACCCAATCAGGTAGAAAGTTAAATTTCTTTAGTAACAAACCATGCTGAGACGCAGCAAGCACGAAAATAGCCACGCTGAGAGCTAAACTAAACGTACCCTTATGTGACGGTCAGCACACGAAATGGTAGACAAAACTCGAAGACTGTTATTGCGACATTTTACAGCGCACAGAGTTTAAATTCACATTTGCTTGCCAGTTACTGTCTGTAATAGGTATATATCAGCTGGAACCAGTCATACCTGTTGGAATGCAACGGAATTTCTTCAGTTTATTAATGTGGCACACTCCCATGACATTAATAAACGAGTCATAACAGATCTAATCAAAGACCGTAAATTTAAATATTTTCATGTAACTACAATTCTCGCCAGTTTATTATTATATTATATAACTAACGTGCTACTAATAAATTAATGCGTGGCTAGAAAAAAGTTACCTGGTGGGGATTCGAACCCGCGAACCTTACCAAACTCCATAAGAGTTCAGGCCGGGAGGCAATTTACTCTGTACTTGTAACTAATTACGAATAACTAAAGCACAAAAAATAAAAACGAAATTGTAATTGGGCTGAGTGGTCTCCCACGACCATCCTGGCGCCCGGAGTGGTCGTTCATTTCCTTCGGTCTGCACTCAACTACCCCTTGGCCTATGCAGTCTCAATGATAAAATGGTACGGCGCCTTACCGATCTCGGCCATTGAGCTTACACGCTAAATGAGTGTCATTTTCATGCACATATGGTGATCTTAGGCATTTAAATTTTCGCTGCACTTGAGAAGTGCCAAAAGATATCACCAGTTTATTTCCCTAACCTTTTAAAGCCTAGCGGTAACTTTACGTACCACCAGGTTTAACATTAAAAAATTCTACGTGGTGCTCACATTGTGTTTATGTGTTTTGTACGGATCTCAGAACAAACAGCAACTTTTGCCTTATAAAACATTAAGAGATTGGTTTTTATAACCGAAGTGGAGAGTGTTTACAGCGCAGTACGTACTGAGTCCTTATATAAACAGAGAGGCTTCGTCTTTAAAGGGTTAAAATTCATTAATGTGGGACGCTCCAACAAACTAAAATACCAATAAAGCAAATAATTGAACAAATCCATTTTTTAATTCCTGTTGCATTAAATATATTACGTTGGGCTGTGTACACTGTCATATTTGTTACCAACGTTCGGCATTTGTTTTCTACTACCAGCCTACGCCGCACAACTTCGTAGAAGAACAGACGCCTCTACTACTCCGCAGGAAAGCCTGAAATCTCGCCTTTTCAGTTACTGGATAGTTCGCAAAGTCGAATTGTTAGGTCGGGTTTATGTAATTGTGCCCGTTCCTGTTAAGATGACGACCCGTTGGTAACAGTAGTGTTGTGTATATATTACATGACATTGATTATAAATTCAGAGTACGGGAGTTTGTTAGAAGTTCAGTTTTCGCTTCGATGAATGTAGGTACAAAGATGACGTAGCGTTAATTTCTAATAAGGTCTAGAGCAGAATGTTTTTATGCTGCTCCCAAACAAATTTTGAATTTTGAGTGTAGAAAGTTTAATTCAAATAAATAAATGTTAAATAAAATTCATTCTGTAATATTTTAACATTTGTACTGAAGTTTTAAAAATATTTTTTGTTTTTTATATATGAAATCTCTGTTAATGTCGCACTAAATACTGTAAGACTGTAGTAGTGAATGTTTGCAGGGTAGGGGGAATACATAAATAATAATAACCATAAACAATAAATCATAAATAAATAATAAAATAACAAAACTATAATATGTATGTTTATGTAGGGAAATACTAGTGGGCATGTCCTGCAATAATATGGAAACATTACTTTGTGAAACGTGAATGCCGCCCGCAAATCTTTCTGTCATTAAAATGTGGCCCTTGAACAAGTAAAGGTTGAAGACCCCTGACCTAGAGCACAGTATCGAGCCCCGCCAGAAGTGATCAGCATCTTCAAAATAATATTGTAACCTCTGTAAGCTTCTTGTAAGGTTACGGCTGATAGTCACGCCTGTATTTAAATATTTTCCTTTAACAAAGCTTTATTCTGTACAGCTAAATATTAAGTGCACTTTCATATTGTCACTGCAGTTTTATAAAGAACACGAAGCAATAAAATACACGCAGAAGTAAGTACAGCGCCTCGTCACTCAACGTTTCATGTCAGTGATTCGCACCTCTCCTGGAAGAACGGAACAGACTTGCTAGCAGTGCAGCCGATATTGCTGTAGCTGTCTGAATGTGTCCATGTTAAGTGGGTCCCCGTCACCGCGGCACGGCGCGTCCTCGGGTAGCAGATGGAGGAACGGCCTCCAGTTATGGAGGGTAGCTGCTAATACATTGAATAAGCAGCCGCGGACAGCCGACAATGGGTGGTCCTCCAGCTTGGGGGTTGGGCGAGGTGCTAAAAACTCCTCACCGTAAAAAATTATGATGTTACGAAACAGCCTACAAAGCCTCGCGGGATGGGGGGGGGGGGGGATGGACTGGATTCAGCTGGCTCAGGATAGGGACAGGTGGCGGGCTCTTGTGAATGCGGTAATGAACCCCCGGGTTCCATAAAATGCAGGGAATTTCTTGACTAGCTGAGAACACTGTTAGCTTCTCAAGAAGGACTCTGCTCCATGGAGTTTAGTCAGTCAGTCAGTCTGAACGTGTACTGCAGGCTGGTGTGCACGCAGTCACACCCGTCACGTTAGATACATAAATAAAATTTCATTTAATTTCTTTGTCGCTTTGTGTTTTCTTATAAAGCAAATAATAACATTATTCGAAAACACAACACACGTGTAACTGCAGGTAAACTTCTCATTATTTGATAGGTTAAGAATGTGTGAACATTCTTAACCTATTAAATAATAACGATATTTTTCTTCGGCCTATTATTATTGTTACGTATGTGCACAAAGTAAGGTAGCGTCGAATTATAGACACGTGTAGTTAGCTGGATTCGAACTCTTTATATATACTTTTCAACATCGGCGGGCCCAGAATTTTCCTTTGGAGTGGGTTGACCCTGAGGCAATATATAATTTATGTCTGATTTTAAAAAACTATGTTACGAAAATCATTTCAATATCGCCGACCCGACATCTGGTTAGGTTACAGGGGAAATGAAAACTGACTGCAAAACACAGTAATCTACGTAACTGCAGAGTGTTATTATATTTTTCACTATTCCAATGCAGTAGTCATCAGGCGATTTCAGAGGCTGATTTAGGCTGAAACGTAAATCACGTACGGCCTTTGATAAGACAGTGTCTACAATATCTGTGCTTTTTAAATTTCGCTTTGGAGGAGGGGGGTGCAGCCCCACCTTGGGTGGGCCAATGCTCTTTAGACAACTCATTACATATATCCATTTTGTCATGTTTCCACGGGAGTTCAGATTACAGGTTATTTTTTGGTCGATCTCCAGAAGCTTTCCTTATTCTAAGTTGCGAGTAAATAAAAGTTTGAAAAACACTATTGCAAAAGACACAACGTCGAATGATACGGTGACAAATGAGTAATGCACTGGAAAGCGTGGAAGAAAACGGTATGTACTCTCTGTAATATAATGTAAATAGAGGTTTTCTTCAAACTTCAAATGCGAATCACTTAAAAACCTTGCTTGATTTAAAAAAATTAACACCATATTTGAATTCGGAGCAAAAAAACGGTGTTGGGTTGACCCACTTTAGTTTGTGTGACAAAAAATAAGAATTACTTTGCTTTCCAGTGTCATCGGACTGTACCTACAGTATGGAGTGGTCGGATACTGGAGAGTCATAAACTGAAAGGGATGAAGGAAATGAGAAGAGGTCGATTTGATGCTCATTAATTCTGTAGTCGGTCTCAAGACACGTCCATACCCCTTCCAAAGCGAGTTCGCCACAGAGTGCGATCTAGTGCTTCCTCTTGCAATTTCCGGGGTCTTCTCATTTCCTTGAGGTCATACAGTAGCTGCTTACGTCTTCTTTCTCGTCTTACCGTCATTTCTATGCTTTCTTCTATTTTTCCCTCTCTAAAGTGTTCTAGAAGGCAGTTCCTACACAAGAGGTGACCAATCCAGTTAGCCTTCCTCCTTGATTCTTGGTAATACTTCTTCATTTCTCACACGATCGGTCCAACTAATCTTCTCCATCCTTCTTCAGCACCACATTTCAAAACTTTCCAGGTATTTCTGATCGACTTTCCGAAGTGTTCACGTTTCAGCACCATACAAAGCTATGCTCCAAATGTAGCAATTTACTGGTTTCTCCCTTAAATTTAAGTCCATTTTGCTGCTGAATAGAGCCTTCTTCTTGCTGAATGCTGATTTTGCCATGGCAATCCTGGATTTAATTTCACGTCTACTTCTTGCCACATTTGTTACCATGCTACACACATAGTTGAGATATTCAAAATTCTCCAGTTGTTTTTGGTCTATCGATTTGATGTACGTTTTCAGTTTTTGCTTGGAGGGAAATTACACGCAGTAATTTAGTAAGAATGTGTAGAATTATGGAGAAGTCGACGGTGAAAAAACAGTGGAAATTGTAAGGCCTGCAAAGAACTCGTGCTTCAGAAGTAAATTAAAAACTAAAAATACACAGATCCTCCTCCTAAGGTTTAATTTTAAGAGCAATTTGTGTTTCAGAGCCTGTAAGTAATAAAGCTCTGAGATCTGACGTCTTTTATGTCAGTGGATAGGTCTGCTAAGGGTAGGTCTTTGCAGTGTGGTGCCGTACAGTTCGCTAAATTGGGCCAAGGGTCTTTACAAGGGTTACCTCTGAAACGTCGGTACTTTGTACCAAAGTACACGTCGTCACATCCCAAATCTCTGCTTACCTTCTTGCTGTTGCCTCGGTGGTGTCTTGCCAGGCAGCTGAGGTTGCTGTAAGGAGAAAAAGCCTGCTGCTCCGGGGGGGTGCTGTTGCCCCCCCACAGTAGGCGCCTTCCCTCCTGATAGACCCTGCGGCGGTGTAGTCTGGTGCAACCCAAAAGTTGAACCCTAGAACCAGACATTTCTGTTCAACAAACAGAAGCGATAAAAACACTGGTTATACCGGCTGACTGAACACTGAAGGTTGATGGTAGACCCTAAGTACCAGCCTATCCGAGTTATTACGAATTGCCCTCCACATTCAGTGTTCAGTCAGGCAGTAGGTGCCACAATATCAGACAAAATATCAGAAGGTTGTTGCATGGTGCAGATTAACAGATGTTTCGGAAGAACATGCTGACTCCATTGTCACAGTCTACTTTTTGAGATATCGCTTGGTAGGTACGTTTCAGAGTCTACACTGAGGATGTAGTTTGACAGACACTAGATACCGACATTTTGGGGTCATCCGATGAATCCATTTTAGAATTGTACTCAATTTATTGCACCAACTAAATGCACACAGTGTTCATGTATATTACATACATCGCTCCGACACGTTGCGGCGTTCAGAACACCATCTTCAGTGAACACGAAATGCCCAATTTTAAAAATTTAAAAATTTGGCTATACATGCTCCTTGAAGATGGTGTTCTGAACGCCGAAACATGTCGGAGCTATATATGTAATATACAAGAACACTGTGTGCATTTAGTTGGTCTAATAAATCGACAATTCTTCATAACAATGCATGGAATGTACAGCCTTAAAAGAACCCATTTTAGTTTGGTCTAAAGATGAATGAAATACGTACCTTCCAAACGTCATTAAATATATATTAAACTAATGTGGAACTCGGTTATAACGTCATGAAAGGCACTGAATATTTTGTGTCGTTATAACCGAGTGTCGTTATAACCGAGTAGTATACTTTTATGGTGAAATATGACAAATTAATTGGTACCATAGAAAATCTAACTCTATAGGCGAGGTGTCGTATATACCGACATCGTTACAACCGGGTTCCGCTCTACAAGGTATCACATTTAAGAAGGACATGGTCATATTTCTCACCGCCGTTAAAGCCAGAAACCTCAGCGTATGGTTAATTCAATTATAATTAACATTCACGTAACGTTAAAAACACGTGCATCGCTTTGGGATAGGTAGCAAGCAGTCATTCCAGCAGAGGCGACGACAGGGGCTTAAATGAGGTCTCAGCTGCTTCCATCCGCGACCTCTCCAATTCACCATCAATTATCCTGCCAGTCGACGTACAATAAACCATAAACCATGAATCAAAATAAGCCTAAATATGGTAGCCTAACGGTCAAATGTTAAACGTTTGAAATCCGCCGCCAAATGTAAGTCTTAAAGGATCCAACTTGATACCATTTTTCTAAATATAGAAACCTATTCCGAGAACATAACAGTATCTCGCGTAAACCTTAACATAACTGACGGTATGCACCGACTCCTTACAGAGAAGCTGACAGTCCCTCAGCTGGTAGGAATTTTTAACTCTGTTCATAGACACCAAGCATCATATATTAAGCCATTGACCCTATTGGACAAATTCCTTTGTTTTTTGTGGTGAAGGGCGTAGCAGCAGACGCTACGGACGCACCGCACCCTTAAGGCTTACTGTGCAACCCTGTGATGATGATGATGATGATGATGATGATGATGATGAAGACGACGACGACGACGACGACAAGTTTTTTTTTATTTTTCCGCGTAATGAAGAACCGGTGGAATAAAACTGACAGAGAAAACCAAATTACTCGGGGGGATACCCTGTCCCAGTACCACTTTGTCCACCACAAATCCCACATGGACTTACCCGGGATCGAACCCGGGTCTCCGCGGTGGAAGGCCGGCGAATAACTGCCTGCTCTATAGCTCGGCCACGCCAATTCCCCTTACTAACCACAGTGGCAGCAAATATGGCGTGCTTTTTCCAGTTCACTATATCTTGGTAAGTAGAACACCAGCTGCATTAGCTGCATTCATGCCTCTGTGGTAAATGTCAAAGAACATGAAGTAGGCGAATGTTCACTGAAAGTGTCTGAATAAATTTCATGGGGCTGAAAATCAATATTGCAAGAATCCTTGCTTTCCCCTATGCTCAAAACATTTATTAATCGATGCGTAATCACAAATGCAGAAGAAAACTTCCGGATGCGCCAGTTCCACACAGGAGAATAATTTACAAAAAGATGAGAAAGTACAAGGTGCTGGGTTCCATTTTGGGCTTTAGGGGGAAAGAGTGAACGGAATTAGCTCTAGATTGGAGAAAAGAAACGATTTGGTGAGTCTCACACAGCAAACAGGTGTGTCTGTAACAACAGTGCTGCATTCACATCCCTAACACACATCTGAAGCTCGAAAACTGTGCGACGCAGATCCTGAAGCAAAACGGAATTTTACGAACTGGTACCTTCACGGTGTCCACAATGGAGACACAGACCCCAAACTGGTTTGTTTAGCGATTTTGGTTTCACCTTAATACAGTGCTCTACAGCGGACCGGGACAGCTCAGTCGGTATAGCGACACGCTACCGGCTGGACGGTCCGGGATCGAATCCCGGTAGGGACGAAATTTTCCGCACCCGTTTAGACCGGCCTCGTGTACAATGCATACCAGGTCTCTTTCCCGGGGGTAAAGCGGCCGGGGAGTGGCGTTGACCATTCACCCCCATCTAGAACCGAGGTCAACGAAAGAGTACAGCTATACTTCTAATGCCCCTCTGAGACTTCATAGCTTGTTACTGGTTGAACTTTACCTTTTAAAGTGCTTTACAACCATTTTTTCCTCGCGTATCACTGTTACGAACAAAAAATTTATGCGCATCACCAGGTACTGAATATCTTAGGAGCACAGCGTGCATTTTAACGCATGGAATATGAATAAGAGGTATGCTACTAAGAAAGTATCATACATTTTGTTCTTTTCTAGTTTAACTTTGTAAATACTTCATAAGTGTTTTTCTCTTTATTTAAGCACGTGTAAATAATTTTGATGTTACGATTAACCCCTTAAAAATTGAATTACGAAAAAAAGTTATATTTCCCAGATAAATTCAACTTCAAACACACGACCCCCCGCTTACCAGTAGCTCTACGCATACCAGCGGTTGAAAAGCACTGTCACAGTGGATACGTTCTCAGATTAACCGTTTAAAGACGAAGCGTATCTGTTTTATATAAGGATTCAGTGCGTACCGCGCTGTAAACCCTCTACACTTCGGTTATAAAAACCAGTCTCTTAATGTTTTATAAGGCAAAAGTTGCTGTTTGTTCTGAGATCCGTACAAAACACATAAACGCAATGTGGGCACCACGTAGAATTTTTTAATGTTAAACCTGGTCGTATGTAAAGTTACCGCAACGCTTTAAAAGGTTAAACGCGAATAATGGTACGCACAAACAACCACCAAAACGCCAAATAATACAACGAAAACACAGTAGAGACTCGTGGTACGAAAGACGTGAATAAACTTGCATAAGAGTAGGGATATATATATATATATATATATATATATCACATTCAAAGTTAAAATCCTATACAAATCCGTGCTGCAGAACATTGTCATTATAATGCAACAAATATTAACGATTCTTTTAGTAAAAACTACAAATTAATATTGACGACAGGTAGAAAGCTGCAGCACCGAAAGCGATAAAGTTAAAACACTATACGCATAGATAAATAATCAGACAAACACTTCAGCGCACAGACAGTGTTCCACAAAAGGCGTGCCAGTTTCAGGATGTCGTTATGAGTCATGGGGGCACGCGGTGGCGCAGCTGGTTGAGGTACTGAGCTACAAGCCGGAAGGTCGCGGGTTCGATTCCCCATGGTGTCTGGCCGCACTATGGCTCTGGGGTCGACTCAGCCTCTAACAGAAATGAGTACCAGGAATATTTCCTGGGGGTAAAGGCGGCCGGTGCGTACGCTATAATGTGCCGATTGTTTTGAAATTTGGGAGCGTCAACCTCCTGGAACACTCAAGGCCTGTCCAGGCCTGCACAGGAGTCGCTTTACCTTTCTATTATGAGTCATACGCCCGATTCTCGGCCCGACATCCAAGCTTACTCCCAGCTCGGGCAAACACTACCCCTCGTGATTTTGTCTTCAGGTCGGCAGAACTGTGCATGCGGAAACGTGGAGACCATTTAAAACAGTAATTTGTATGGTATAACTGAAAATTGATATCTCTGATATTATCCAATCAAAGCTGACTTTTGTCCCCCGTAATTAACAACAAGCTCTGAAGTACTTATTGGTCACACAGACTCCACACGCACTAAATTCTTTGGATATAACCTGAATGGCTTTTGTCGTTAGCATAACGGTATTTGTATATTTTTCCAAATAATTTATACGCAATATGTAGGTTCGGTAATGTCTTATCTCCGTACTGTTGTCAAATATCTGGTTCCAGTGATCAACTCATTATCACCATCCACCAGAAAGCAAAACAAAATTTTCGCACAGACGCCATATTGACATTATACAAAAATACATTTAGGAGAATTCCATTTAACTTTAGAGATCTGTTAAGCCCTATCGTGCAATATTTCACTACCCTAAATTGAGTAATGACATGTCGCTCCCAGCTCAACAGTTCGCACGCCAGCGAAACGTTACCAATTTTAGGAAATTAAAATTCCACGTTTGGGGTGGAGACCAGTTGGATCGATCGTGAGAGAAATAAAATATTACAAACAGTCAAGGAGGAGAGGAATATCCTACAAGTAATAAAAAGAAGGAAGACTAACTGGATTGGTCACATCATGCGTAAGAACTGCCTTCTGAAATACATTATTGAAGGAAAGATAGAGAGAAGGGTAGAAGTGACGGGAACACGAGGAAGAAGACGTAAGCAGCTACTGGACGACCTTAAGGAAAAGAGAGGATACTGGAAATTGAAAGAGGAAGCACTGGATCGTGCTTTGTGGAGAACTCGCTTTGGAAGGCGCTACAGACACGTCGTAAGACAGACTACATAATGAATGAATTAATTAATTAACGAAAGAACGAAAGAGTGAATGAGCCAATGAATGAATGAATGAATGAATGAGGTTTTGGTGGCTTCCAATGGCAAAACGTTCATTCAAATTTCGTTAAAATCGGTCAGCTGGTTTATAAGTTGAAACGGGATATACTCAGACATGTGAAGAGAGAGCGTGTTGCCTCGTTAACGTATTTGCATTCGTTAAGAAAGCAGAGGATTCCAAAAGCGACCATCTAATGCATAACCCTGTCAACACAACAGAGGGTCTGGAGACGACTCCCCGAGACCCCATTGAAGAAAATGCACCACGACACCACCGCAAGAGGAGAAATTCATTTGCGGAGGAAATGAGAAGGCGCGGTTCCTGTGTGGAATTGCTTCATTTCCGAAGGTTGACTTTTGGCGCGCGCTAAAACGGTTACCGAGTAAAGGAGGGGCGCCAGGGGTAAGGCGTCACGAAGAAGAATTCTCAAGATCGAGAGGTCCAGAGCCAAAGAGTTTCCTACAATAATATTGGATTATCATTTAAAATAGCAGGACACTGACACACTGTCAGTAACTTACCAATGCTGACATCCACTCCAAACGCACGACCTGTATAAAATGAATCCACTCGTCTTACGAAAGCCAAAATATTTTAATGAAATTCTGTATTTTTGTCATTTACATAAAAATTATTTGGAACAATTTAATTTTGTTTCGTGTCGCTGCAGGAGTCGTGGTAGCTCAGTTAGTATAGTGACTAGGCTATTGGCTAGACCATTGAGGAATACCGTTTCGATTTACAAAAGCAGCAAGATTTTTAACTTCTTCTAAGAATCAAAAGCGGCCCTTCAGTTCCACCCGCCGCCCCCCATTCAATGGGTAGCAGGATCTATTTCCTCGGAAGAATAGCAACCGCAGTGTGAAGGTAACCACTCACCTGCAGGTATTACGCAAGCTAAGAATGAGTGGTGTTTTACCTCCTATATCCCATATGATTTCACGGCATACATAAGGCCAACTCTACCTTTGACATCTGCACTCTTCTGGGGTATTACGCAGCGTAGAATGATAATCCTCTACCGACGTTTCGGGACAACATATCGGTCCCATTTTCAAGCGTCAAGAAGTCCAAGAAACGTTTACCCTGTCTACTCTTCTTGGACTTATTGACCCTTGAAGATGGGACAGATACGTTCTCCTGAAACGTCAGTAAAGGATTATAATTCGACGCTGCGTTATACCCCAGAAGAGCGCAAATCTCATCAGCATCGCGACGGAAGGCTGAAATCAGCTTATATCGTTTTAGTTCAGGCCTAACTTTTAATTTTTTGAAAATCTGATGACGTTTTTATGTTGAACACGAATGCCTTTTAGAAACTAACACGCCTACATTACGTAAAACACAGATCTCAGTCATATTTAGAACTTATACGTGAAACTTCTTTAATGTCTCACATTTAATGATAGGGAAGTAGAATTTACGAAAATAGTATGAAGTCTTTGCGTGTGTAAATAATTCTGAAATGTAACTTAAAAATAGCGTGTCTTAATCTCATATGAGACGCGGAAACAAACGCCACGGGCGAGTGCATAGCTCCGCTGCTTCTTACTTGGCAGGCCGCGGGTTCAAATTTCGGTAGCTAGACTGACATGTTTGTGGTTTCTTTCAGCCCCTTTAGGCAAATTCCATGAAGCGGGGAAAGGAGGAGCAAATAGGGTCACGACAGCTTCCCGCCACATTACTTGCAACTTATTACTGACTAATCATTACATCAAATGACGCGTCATTCTCTTAGCTACTGACTGGTTAAAGAAAATTCTGAATATAAAAAAAAATTTGAACTAACAAAAGAAAGGAAAAGTGAACTGTAGCAGGTAATGTCGCAAACAGTGGCCACGCGGTCAAAGGCATAGGATTGCCTTCGCTTCCTTGTTGGGATTGCGGGTTCGAATCTCGCCGGGGGCATGTATGTTTATCTCTTGTGAATGTTGTGTGTTGTCAGGTAGAGGTCTCTGCGACGGGCTGATGCCTCGTCCAGAGGAGTCCTACTGAGTATGTGTCATTTGAATGTGATCAAGTGCAAGAATAACCCTCTGCCACTACAATGTGTAGATACAAGGCGTTAGACTAAGAAAGAAAGAATGTCAGATATTTTCCGATATTTACAGGCACCTCAGGACTAAAATCTGAACTGGTGTCAAGCAATAACTACTGGTTCTAGCAACATCACTTACAGTGCATCTAACTAACTCCATGGAGCAGAGGCCTTCTTGAGAAGCTAACAGTTTCTCAGAAAACCAGTCAAGAAATTCCCCGCATTTTATGGAAACAGGAGGTTCATTATCGCATTAACAAGAGCCCGCCATCTGTCCCTATCCTGAGCCAGCTGAATCCAGTCCATGCACCCTATTCCCACTTCTTGAAGATTCATTTTAATATTATTCTCCTACCTACGCCTGGGTCTCCCAAGTGGTCGCTTTCCCTCAGGTCTCCCCACCAAAATCCTGTATGCACCTCTCTTTGCCCCCATACGTGCTACATGCCCCGCCCATCTCACTCTTCTCGATTTGATTACCTAAAAAATATTTGGTGAAGAGAACAGGTCATTAAGTTACAGTGCATCTAAGCATTTAGAATGAAGCTCATTCGGGCGGTACGCTGAACCCCGACAAATGTAATATTAAGTGAGTTCTTACAGAAGTCTTGCTGACATTTCAGAAGTTATGTCCTCTTTAAAAATCTGCCGCTGTCAAATGAACGCAACGCACTAGACAGATCAGACGACAGGTCACAACAGGTGCCTCATGACAGCAGAGCTTGGTTTATCTTTTCCCTGCAAAATTACAGCACGCTTATTGCCTAGAGGCAATGTTCCCTCCAAGCTGCGCGGGTGCGCGGCCGCGCAGTAACTGAAATGTTCCCGCGCACACTGAATTGTTGCCGCACAGCTGGAATTTTTCAATTTTCATTGTGAATATTCTTACAATGCATATTACATAAACACTTTTAAAGTGCCGCCCTGTCGTCAGGTCGTGTAAAAATTTTCTGCTCAGAGTAGCAACAAGTCGGCGCAGCTGTAAAAAAATTAGATGGAACGTTGCCTAGAGGACTATCCGGAATGACCAGACGTATCCGACAACGCCCTACATTACTGTATCATTTAATTGACCACTCAGAGACAACGTCTGTGTGTATTCGGGTTATAACTCCAAGTATTTTATACTTCGTAATGTGTCGGCTCGTCGTCGGTGCAATATCTCTACCCACTCTATAATGATAACCTTCTGTCGATCGTAGTTGGTTGTGGCGTAGCTTACAGCAGCTAGTATGGTAAATCATTATATTCTGCAATCTAACATACCACAGTACACAATACTTACAGATTTATATCGCACCAGTAACAATCACAATTACACACTCTTATCCAAATAAACCACAATATACAAACATCACTCGCAATAAATTTCACATCCTCATAGCAACATAATTCAATGTTCGATTAAGGTCACATTCTACACCACTGCCAAGAAACGACGTATGGCTCAATCTACCACATAATGTTGCTGCTTTTACAAAGTTAACAACAAAGAAAAAATAACATACTTAGTGCGGACAATTATAAGAATAACAATAAAGAAAATATAATTAGAACGAATAGTGATTAGAGGCTCCACACTTGCATATACAAAATACTTGGGGGTGCTGGTACAAAACACAAAATCCTAAATGAAACCCCCAGCACCACCGAGGACTGCACAACCCCCACCCGCTAGCTACATATTAGCCGAGACATAATTTAGAACCCGCAGACCGAAACAGAATTTTTGCTGGCAGCTCGGACGCAGGCAGCACAGTGAGAACGTCAGGAAAACTCGGACGAAGGAAAACTCGGGACAGCGGGTTCCACGTTGGAAGTAGGGGCGGGCAACAGGAAGGAAAACCGGTACGTAAGGAAGAGGGGCGGTAGACAGGCTGACGTGGAGCGTAAACAAAAACAAAACTGTGTCGTGACACGGCACAGTAAGTGGTGAGGTTTACACGTCGGCTGTGACTGGAATTCAACATCAAGCATAAAAATGTGTTTGTACATTAGGCATAACTTCTTTGCCATCATACACCCTTGCGTTGGCAACCAACTCTATAGGCCACAGGTTTGAACAAGAAGGCGTGTAAAATGGAATCCAATTCATCATTCAAGGCAAAAATAATTCTGCTGTTTGTCATGTGAGAGGACGAATTAATTAACCCTTTAAAGACGAAGCGTATCTATTTTATATAAGGACTCAGTGCGTACCGCGCTGTAAACACTCTCCACTTCGGTTATAAAAACCAGTCTCTTAATGTTTTATAAGGCAAAAGTTGCTGTTTGTTCTGAGATCCGTACAAAACACATAAACGCAATGTGGGCACCACGTAGAATTTTTTAATGTTAAACCTGGTGGTACGTAAAGTTACCGCTAGGCTTTAAAAGGCTAATTAATATAAACTATATTTAGGCACTTACTGTGTTCTATATTCATAACCTTCACACACACCGCACCTTACCAGTACATATGTACAGCCTGTGCACACACCGCATACATACATTAGTATACATTCAGTATACATTAGTATACATTCATACATACATTAGTATACATTAGTATCAGTATACATTCTTTAGCGACATTCAGTCGAACTGCCTCCTAATTTGTTCTGAGTACGTATCTTCTGATTCTTAGTAAGCCTTTATAAGACACGCCTTTCAACTGAGATCGCTAGGCGCCTGACGTTCCGACGACTGAGCCGAATATAATAAAGTCACAGGCTCACACGACATAACTAGAGAGCTGGGAATAATGTGAATTCCTATAAATTTTCCACGATGGAAGATGGATACACAGGCAGGACAGACGGACGGACTTATGGACGTGCGGGCGGGCAGACAGACGGACGGACGGACGGGCGGGCGGGCGGGCGGGCGGGCAGGCAGGCAGGCAGGCAGGCAGGCAGGCGGATGGATGGATGGATGGATGGATGGATGGATGGATGGATGGATGGATGGATAGATAGATAGATAGATAGATAGATAGATAGATAGATAGATAGATAGATAGATAGAGAGGCAGCCCTGCACCTTTCCTCGCAACGTAACAAAGTCCCGCTCGGACTGGCCGAAGTCACCCACACGTGTGAACAAAAGTCCCCGCCGTGTCTGTGGTGACGTCATTACACTAATTACTTCGCGTTTTCTTCTCTCCTTTGTGTTCTTTCTATTACTGCGTCTCAGAATGTGGGTCGGCAGCAAGGAAAGGCAACTGGGGCAAACTTTTTCTCCGCCCCCTCCCCCACCCCCCCGCTCCTGTCGAGGTGTTCGTTCGATTTTCGTAATTGCCCGCTGTTTACATTACGACGTGTATTGTTGTCAGTCTATTGTCTGTAGCGGCGGTCCCAGCAGAGTTCCAACAGCAGGAGCAAACAAACAGCCAAACAGCCAGTGCTTCACACGTACTGCGGGCAAGCAACAAAGTAACTGTCACCAACACGTCCCTAAACGAAAGTTCTGCTCTGTTCCAGTTCACTAAACCTCGCACCCAAAATGCTGTACCCACATCGGTGAAGTGAATACGCATTTATCGACTCCACTTTTATGAACGAATTCCCTGCAATCGTCTTACACAGACAAAAAGAAAGAAAAATTACGGTTGCATTCGCGGAAAAAAAATTTGCGGGCTAATGCGTGAAAAATAAATTAATATCACTTCATTCGTGAAAAAAAGGCATCGTTTTTACATATAACGACGAATTTTCCGCGACCGGCTCGCTAATTTCACATCCAGATTTCGTAGTCCTCACCTCTTCTACCTACTTGTTCACAGCAGGTGTCGAGGTTTCTTGTTTTTAACTTGATCACACTCAGACACACACCACAGTCGGTAGGACTCCTCTGGAAGAGGGATCGGTCCGTCGCAGAGACCTCTACCTGACAACACAAACACTGTACAAGAGACAAACATCCATGCCCCCGGTGGGATTCGAACCCACGATCCCAGCAAGCGCTCGGCCGCAGACCTACGCCTTAGACCGAGCGGTCACTGGGATCGGCCTGGTGGGTAGTCACTCTTAACAATCCCATTGGTTCGCTTAAAGACACAGTGTTGATACATGGATGATTGTCTCTTGTGTTTGTTGTGTGTTATGTAGGTGGCGGCCTCTGCGACGAACTGACCACTCGTTCAGAGGAGTCCTACCGTGCGTGCGTGCGTGTGTGTGTGTGTCTAATTGTGCGTGACATAGGAAACTCAACAATGAGGCAGCCTAGGCCCGAATTGGGCTGTTCCGCCACCGATAAAAAAAATATCTAATAAGAACCCAGCAGACCTATTCATTTGCAAATTAAATTTCAAAACAACTGCGTAAATATGTTATGAACGACCCCGAACTTTTGTGGCCAATTCCATCAGGTGTCCAATACTTAAATTATTTGCATGTGCACATCTTTATAATACAGTCGAACCCGGTTATAACGACATCGGTTTATATGGCACCTCGCCTATAGCGTCAGATATTCTGCGGTGCCAATTAATTCCTCACTGTTAACCATAACATTACACTCCTACGTTATAACAACATACGTTTATAACGACACAAAATATTCAGTCCCCTTCCTGACGTTATAACCGGGTTCGACTGTAACTTATTCAAATAGAATAAACAGCTACCCAACTACGAAAGAGAAGACCAGCAGTATGGAAGGTAGCCTACGTCAATGATTGCACAAAACGAACAAAAGTTACAAAATCCTAAACCTAGACATGATACGAGATTACAAAGTAGCTTTAGAAAAGGGGACATTCGTGAGTTCGTGTATAAAACGGTACAGGCATGGCTGAATAAATTGGCATATTTTATAGTGACTTGCTGGCAATCGGAAAAGTGAGATTAGGTTCGTAACTAACTAACTAACTAACTAACTAACTAACTAACTAACTAACTAACCAACTAACTCCATGGAGAAGAGGCCTTCTTGAGAAGCTAACATTTTCTCAGCTAGTCAAGAAATTCCCCGCATTTTGTGGAACCCGAAGGTTCATTACCGCATTCACAACAGCCCGCCACCTGTCCCTATCCTCAGCCAGCTCAATCCACTCCATTCCCCCGTCCCACTTATTCAAGATCGATTTTAATATTATCTTCCGATCTACGCCTGGGTCTCCCCACCAAAATCCTGTATGCAACTCTCTTTTCCCCCATACGTGCTACATGCCCAGCCCATCTCATTCTTCTCGATTTCATTACCCAAATATTATTTGGTGATGAGTACAGGTCATTAAGTTCCTCGTTATATAGTCTTCTCCACTCCCGTGTCGCCTCGTACCTCTTAGGCCCAAATATCCTCCTCAGCACCCTATTCTCGAACACCCCCAGTCTTTGTTCCTCCCTCAGTGTGAGAGAACAAGTTTCACACCCATACAAAACAACAGGTAAAATTATACTTCTGTATACTCTAATCTTTTGTGTTTTTGGAAAGCGACCTGGAAGACAAAAGATTCTGCACCGAATGATAGCAAGCATTCCCCGACTTCATTGTGCTCTTAATTTCTTCATGAATGAAGTTTCGATCCGTTAGGGTTGTTCCCAAATATTTGAATTCTTCCACCCTTCCAAAGGATTTATTATCTGCCTTTATGTTGTGATTGTGTCCTGCATTCTGATTTCGAGACATGACCATGTACTTAGGTTTCTCAGCATTTACTTCTAGACCAATCTCCTTACTAGCAATCACTAAATCCTCTGCATTTTTCTTTATACTATGTATGCTTCCACCCAATATATTAACACCATCAGCATAAACCAGAAGCTGATGTGTACCATTCAATTTCAAGCCCTCCTGGTTTGCCTGAACCCTCCTAATGGCATATTCTAAAGCAAAGTTGAAAAGCAATGGCGACAGAGCATCTCCTTGTTTCAAGCCATTCTTAATAGGAAACGTGTCAGACAGATGTTTGCCTACCCGAACTCTGCTATACGTTTCACTTAGGCACATTTTTATTAACCTTACTAGTTTCATGGGGATACCGAACTCAATAAGAATATTATACAAGACCTCCCTCCTCACTGAATCATACGCTTTCTTGAAGTCTATAAATAGCAGATGCACTGCCTCATTGTATTCCCATTTTTTCTCAAGTATTTGACGAATGCTGAATATATGATCAGTAGTTGACCCGTTACGTCGAAATCCACGCTGAAGATCCCCAATAATTTCCTCTGCATATGGAGTTAACCTTGACAAAAAAAATGTTGGATAGAATTTTGTATGTAGTCGACAAAAGTGATATGCCTCGATAGTTACTGCAATCTGTTTTATCACCCTTCTTATAAATAGGCACAATGACCGACTCCTTCCATTCCTCAGGCAATTCCTCCTTACTCCAAACAGAAATAAAAAGTTTATGGATCTCAGACCGAATTATCCTACCCCCTGCTTTAATCAATTCTGCTGGAATCTCATTAATACCTGGTGATTTGGGTCTTTTTAGCATTTCAATAGCCATCTCAACCTCAAAGGCACTGGGCTCAGGCACCAGTGGCTCTGCTGTGTGTACTTCAGTCTGCCTAACATCATTAACCCCGTGTATATTCAACAGCTGGGAGAAATGATTCCTCCACCTAGCCAAAATACTGTGGGAGTCTGCAACCAGGTCACCCTTCTCATCCTTTACTACATTAGTTCTAGGCTGATACCCCCTCTTAATCTCACTGATACCCCTATACAAGTCTCTGATATTCTTGTTCTTACTTTTTGTTTCAAGTTCATTAATTTTAGCTTCCAGATATTCCTTCTTTTTGTTCCTGAAATGTCTACTAGCTTCACGTCTTACGTTGTGCAGATTATCTCCATTATTTTGGTTTGGATTCTGTAACCACTGAATTTTAGCCTGCTTCCTTTTATCTAAAAATTCTGCACATTCTGCATCAAGCCATGGTTTATGCTGCTTCCGCTTATGTAGACCTAGACTCTCTTGAGCTGAGATTTTGATATTCTCTTTAATGTTTTCCCAAGCCCTATTTACGTCCTCACTAACATTTAAGTTTTCCAAAGCTGCAAAACTGTTTGATATCTTAAGCTGATACTGTTTCCTAACCTCTAGTTCACTTAGCTTCTTGAGATTAAATCTCCCTGCATAAAACTTCTGTACTGCTTGTTTACTTACTGCCAGTCTTTCCCTAACTTTTGCAACCACCAGATAGTGATAAGTATCACAGTCCACTCCCCTGAAAGATCGTACATCGAGTATACTGGAATGCTATCTCGTATCAATAAATACGTGATCGATCTGATTGTGAGTCTTCCCATCAGGACAGGTCCAGGTGTATTTATGAATGTTTCGGTGCGGGAACATAATGCTCTTAACAACTAGATTAGGTTCGTAGCTGACGCAATACAACCTGAGTCGGTTATAACGTCATAAAGAGGACCGAATAATCCCCTGCTCTTTTGAGACCGATTCTGCCCCCAAGCTCAGCCTCCATTCACTGGGTATTGACGTCTATTTAACCGCAACAAAGCTGCTGGTTAACAAAGCTAATCACATAAATTAACCTACAGCCGAACTTAGGAATTTAGTTTCGTAGTCCTTCCCTCTTCTACCTACTTGTTCACAATAGGTGTAGAGGGTTTTTATTTTCACTTGATCACACTCAAGTACACACCACAGTCGGTAGGACTCCTCTGGACGAGGGATCGGCCCGTCGCATAGACCTCCACCTGACAACACAAACACTCACAAGAGACAAACATCCATGCCCCCGATGGGATTCGAACACACGATCCCAGCAAGCGAACATCAGCAGACCTACGCCTTAGAAAGCGCGGCTACTGGGATCGGCGAACTTAGGAGTGTGTGGAGTTATGTCTCCACACTGCCATATTTCTTTAGGGCCCTGGGCTTATTTAACCCTTTAAAGACGAAGCGTATTTGATTTATATAAGGACTCAGTGCGCACCGCGCTGTAAACACTCTCCACTTCGGTTATTTCAAACAATCTGTTAATGTTTTAAAAGGCAAAAGTTGCTGTTTGTTCTGAGATCCGTACAAAAGACATAAACGCAATGTGGGCACCACGTAGAATTTTTTAATGTTAAACCTGGCGGTACGTAAAGTTATCGCTAGGCTTTAAAAGGTTATACACACACAGGGGCAAAGGTATGTAACTGGCTATACGCACAGGCCTATTACATCCATACCCACAACAGAATATGATAAAATTGTGTAGCCCCCATTTCATTCTTCTTGGACTGTTTGACCCTTGAAGATGGGATCAGTAAGTTAAGCCGAAACGTCGGTAACTACCAATCTAGACCGCGTAATATCCCAGAAGACCAAAAATCTCAAAGGTAAAGATGTTCCTATTCATGCCATGAAGGAGAGGAGTTACAAAGCCATTCATTCTTAACCTCGGTACCCACCAGAGGTGAGCCCACTGCAGGGCCTAAAATTGACAAATTCTGCCAGGGTCCAGGACAACCTGTCTGTCCGTATTAACCTGTTCTTACTTCCACTGGCTTCTTTATACCTACGAATAAATATATAGGCGTTCGGTACTTGCGAATATTTGGCATGGGGGACAAGCCTAATCCCCAACTATAACGTAGCAAATGCCAGCGTCTTGTAAAGGTAAATAGCAGGTACTCTGAACGTTTGCAGTACTAAATCAGTCGCAGGAAAATTACTGTATAGAGATAATTTGCATTATTTTTAACCAATTCGTACACTAAAAACACAATATATCAGGTTTCATATAATATGCCGTATAGAGAATTTTTGTTCATTAAATGGTTTTCTAATTATTTATTCCGTGCATTTAAAATTACTATGTCCATTTAATGTACCAATTAAATTGACTTACAGTACGTGATATTACAGCCACTTCACTCGCACATACTCCGGCATGATAATGCCATCTGCAGCGAGTACACACCATTTTACTATAGATGGTTTTAAGCTTCGTGTTGACTTCCTGAAAATGGCATAGTCACGCTGAAACATGTCGGAGTGAAGTGACTATAATGTCATATATATTTTTTGTCCTTTTCCTAGTAAAGGAGCACTGATGGAATGGAATTGACAGGGGAAAACCGAAGAACTCGGGGAAAAACCTGTCCAAGTGCCACTTTGTCCACCACAAATCCCACATGGACTGACCCGGGATCAAACCCGGGCCTCCGCGGTGGGAGGCCGGCGGCTAACCGCCTGAACCATGGCACGGCCAGACTATAAAGTCATATATATTGTAAACGTATTTAATTGGTACATTACACGAAAATATTAAATGATGGTTTGTTTATATGTGCTTTTGCTATGTGGTCAATATATATTATTTTGTCATTTTATATAAATTTTCGACAATTAATCTAGCACATAAACTCTATACACAGCGGTTCCCAACCTTTTATGTGTGTGACCCTAAAGAAGCAAATAACATGTGACCCTACCATGCAAACGGCAACAGTCTGCGACATTTACTATAAATGAACTAACACTAAAACCTTTTCTTGAACACTACGTAACATTGCCACTTATCAAAAAAAAATTTAAATTTTTACTGTTACTCGTCAAAACCAGTGTTTTTGGGACAATATTAAATACATAAAACATGCAAGAAACAAGCCTTTGTTTAAATAACTCACGCATGTGCTGGTTAGACAAATCATCTGCTTATGAATAAAAACTTGTGAAATACTGAACATATGGACCGTTACGTAAAATGAACAGAAAAAAATGTCAAAAACTTAGTCACTGAAAAATGTAAGTTTTTTGGTGATTATCGAGTTCTCTATAAAACCCCTCGCGACCCTACGTCTGAACCCCCTGACCCTGATTTGGGTCGCGACTTCAGGTTGGGAACCACTGGTCTACAGTATTCTCTATGACACATCATGTAGACACATCTGACTGCTGTATTGTTTACTTCTACTTCTAGGAGCATAAGGAACGAACTTTCAGCTGGAAAATCCCGCAAAGAAGACTTCACGTGTTCCGACTCTAACAGGGAGAGTCGCTACGGCCGCAGAGACGCCGCATTTTTTAGGCACGTTTGGAACGCTGCGAAAAGTGAATATTAGCATCCTCAAGTCTGTCCGTCCGTACAGAACAACTTCGATCCCCCCAGACGGAATTTGATATTGTTTCCAAAATGACACAGTCGGTATTTGTGAACCATACCCACGCGATTATACTCAAGGTTCTTCCCACATGTTGGAAACAAAACGTTTGGGAACAGATTTTAACAGTTTTTCACAATTTTATGTGCCATCAAGTGTAACACATCTGCACCAGTTTTAACATGTAAGGTTTCTAACATACGACAGTGATTATCAATATACGTGATAATATTCAGCCGTTCACTAATGAATCATATGCTGTTTGTCCCCTAAGAAAAGCATTCTCCCTGACGATGGCCAAATAGTTACGGCCGAAACATGTCGGACATTATAAACTAATTGTGCAGTAGTTGGTCGATTAATAAATTTGTCTAATAAACAACTGCACGGAAGATGTGCAACATTAAATGCATACAGGCTGTCGAGGGGAATGCAAATTTCAGATGTTTTGTGATGAAACTGAAACTGTGGGATACGACTGATTGAATTGTTCTTGTGGAGGAATCCAGAGGCAAATCTAGCTAACATCGAGGAACGCCGATGGAAGGAAAGAAGAAATGACGTCAAAGAGCAGAAAAAACAGGTAAGAGCACTCCCAGTACTTTTGGATGACAAGATCGGAAAAAAAAGTATAAAAATAATTGATAAAAAAGAAAAAAATGCAATAAAGAGTTACATCAAAGTTTTGATATTAATAGACCATAAGTGTACTGGCCGAGCCCAGTACGTATCGGAAAAAAAAGCAGAAAAATAATTCATCAAAACGAAATAAATGCAATAAGAAGTTACATCAAAATTT
>BLKM01000456.1:722922-823726 GCA_013340265.1 Coptotermes formosanus | reverse complement strand
CAGTACTTTTGGATGACAAGATCGGAAAAAAAAGTATAAAAATAATTGATAAAAAAGAAAAAAATGCAATAAAGAGTTACATCAAAGTTTTGATATTAATAGACCATAAGTGTACTGGCCGAGCCCAGTACGTATCGGAAAAAAAAGCAGAAAAATAATTCATCAAAACGAAATAAATGCAATAAGAAGTTACATCAAAATTTTGACATTAATAGACCCTAAGTGTACTGGCCGAGCCCAGTACGGATCGGAAAAAAAAAGCAGAAAAATAATTCATCAAAACGAAATAAATGCAATAAGAAGTTACATCAAAATTTTGACATTAATAGACCCTAAGTGTACTGGCCGAGCCCAGTACGGATCGGAAAAAAAAGCAGAAAAATAATTCATCAAAACGAAATAAATGCAATAAGAAGTTACATCAAAATTTCGACATTAATAGACCCTAAGTGTACTGGCCGAGCCCAGTACGGATCGGAAAAAAAGTAGAAAAATAATTCATCAAAACGAAATAAATGCAATAAGAAGTTACATCAAAATTTTGATATTAATAGACCCTAAGTGTACTGGCCGAGCCCAGTATGGATCGGAAAAAAAAGCAGAAAAATAATTCATCAAAACGAAATAAATGCAATAAGAAGTTACATCAAAATTTTGATATTAATAGTCCCAAAGTGTACTGGCCGAGCCCAGTACGGATCGGAAAAAAAGCAGAAAAATAATTCATCAAAACGAAATAAATGCAATAAAAAGGTACATCAAAATTTCGATATTAATAGACCCTAAGTGTACTGGCCGAGCCCAGTACGGATCGGAAAAAAGTAGAAAAATAATTCATCGAAAAGAAAATAAATTCAATAAACAGTTACATCAAAATTTTGATATTAATAGACCCTAAGTGTACTGGCCGAGCCCAGTACGGATCGGAAAAAAAGCAGAAAAATATTTCATCAAAAAGAAAATAAATGCAATAAAAAGTTACATCAAAATTTTGATATTAATAGACCCTAAGTGTACTGGCCGAGCCCAGTACGGATCGGAAAAAAAGAGAAAAATAATTCATCGAAAAGAAAATAAATTCAATAAACAGTTACATCAAAATTTTGATATTAATAGACCCTAAGTGTACTGGCCGAGCCCAGTACGGATCGGAAAAAAGTAGAAAAATAATTCATCAAAAAGAAAATAAATGCAATAAATAGTTACAGCAAAATTTTGATATTAATAGACCCTAAGTGTACTGGCAGAGCCCAGTACGGATCGGAAAAAAGTAGAAAAATAATTCATCGAAAAGAAAATAAATTCAATAAAAAGTTACATCAAAGTTTTGATATTAATAGACCCTAAGTGTACTGGCCGAGCCCAGTACGGATCGGAAAAAAAGTGGGAAAATAATTCATCAAAAAGAAAATAAATTCAATAAACAGTTACATCAAAGTTTTGATATTA
This sequence comes from Coptotermes formosanus, assembly GCA_013340265.1. Taxonomy (NCBI): domain Eukaryota; kingdom Metazoa; phylum Arthropoda; class Insecta; order Blattodea; family Rhinotermitidae; genus Coptotermes; species Coptotermes formosanus. The sequence continues at coordinate 822,277 of BLKM01000456.1, read as the reverse complement.
ATAGACCCTAAGTGTACTGGCCGAGCCCAGTAAGGATCGGAAAAAAGTAGGAAAATAATTCATCAAAAAGAAAATAAATGCAATAAAAAGTTACATCAAAATTTCGATATTAGTAGACCCTAAGTGTACTGGCCGAGCCCAGTACGGATCGGAAAAAAAGTAGAAAAATAATTCATCAAAAAGAAAATAAATGCAATAAAAAGTTACAGCAAAATTTTGATATTAATAGACCCTAAGTGTACTGGCCGAGCCCAGTACGGATCGGAAAAAAGTAGAAAAATAATTCATCGAAAAGAAAATAAATTCAATAAACAGTTACATCAAAGTTTTGATATTAATAGACCCTAAGTGTACTGGCCGAGCCCAGTAAGGATCGGAAAAAAAGTAGGAAAATAATTAATCAAAAATAAAATAAATGCAATAAAAAGTTACATCAAAATTTTGATATTAACTCTTTAAAGACGAAGCGTATCTGTTTCATATAAGGACTCAGTGCGTACCGCGCTGTAAACACTCTCCACTTCGGTTATGAAAACCAGTCTCTTAATATGTTATAAGGCAAAAGTTGCTGTTTGTTCTGAGATCCGTACAAAACACATAAACGCAATGTGGGCACCACATAGAATTTTTTAATGTTAAACCTGGTGGTACGTAAAGTTACCGCTAGGCTTTAAAAGGTTAATGGACCCTATGTGTACCGGCCGAACGCAGTGGCCGCGCGGTCTAAGGTGTGGGTCTACAGCTTCCCGCTTTCTGGGACTGTGGGTTCTAAACCCGTCGATTGCATGGATGTCTGTCTCTTGTGAGTGTTGTGTGTTGTCAGGTAGAGGTCTCTGCTTCGGGCTGATCACTCGTCTAGAGAAGTCCTACGGAGTGTGGTTTGTCTGAGTGTGATCGTGAAGCCTCGGTAATGAGGGGGATCTGGCCCACTAGGCGCTGTTGCTCCAATGGAAAAATAAACAATGTGTGATAAATGCTTGGAAAACTACTTTCGATAGAAAAACGAAAGGGCGAGTGGATTCAGTGTGCTAGTTACAGAAACAGACCTGCATGGTTTCTGGTCCCCACGCAGAGAGAAACGCGTTGGATGCGACACAAAACTGTTACGACACAAAAACATCAAGAAGCATAACCGAACCTCGTAAGCTTAATACGCTAACGCCTGGTTTGCAAAATTATATTGCACATTTATAATATATTTTGTATTGTTCGAGTGAAGGCACGCTGTGGCGCAGCCCGAAGTTCGCGGGTTCGATTCCCGATGGTGTCACTGGAATTTTTCATTGACATAATTCTTCCGTCCGCACTATGGACCTGGGGTCGACTCAGCCTCTAACAGAAATGAGTACCAGGAATATATCCTGGGGGGTAAAGGCGGCCGGTGCATATGGCTGACAACCTTACCACATTCATGTGCCGACTGTTCAGAAATTCTGGGAGCCTCAACCTCCTGGAACCCTCAGGGCCTGCACAGGCATTCTTTTAACTTTTCTTACTGTACGAGTGAGTTTATAATGGTTCATTAGAGTTAACAAATTCCAACAATTTGCACTTATTTACACATCTTCCTTCTTTGAATTCACAAGATATTTAAAACAACGGCAACTCTCCCTGACAGACGCGGTATCCTTACCGACACATCCTGGAGACAAGACGCGTACTCACTGCGGATTTTTCGCCATGTATATCCATCATTTTCACTTCTGCAAATATTCTTCTTACGTCTTAGCTGAGTAAACATCTTAAACACAACGTACGCAATTTTTCCTGTTACCCGGGGTAACGTTAAGAATAAGTCGCTACAGTGACTAAGCTATGAACCGGATGGTCCGTGGTTCGAATCACGACAGATGAGTGTTTTTCTGTTTTACAAAGCTTTCAGAGAGACTCTGGGTACCACCTACCCTCCTATTCAGTGGGGTACCAGGGTCCTTTTCCGGGGATAAAGCGGTCGGATCTTGAAGCCAACCACTCATGTCTACCTAACTCCCAGGTTAAGAACGAGTGGAGAAATACCTATACTCCCCCTGCATGCCTTCGTGGCGTGAATAGAGAAAACTTTGTAAATTTTTAGGCTCTTTGACAATTGTTGTATTGAGTTACAGCAAAGTTTCCAAAATTTCGCGGTCTCCCCCGGGATTTCCTATATGTCTGAAGACTCGAACAGGTAAGGCGTCACAACAGTAATTTTTTGTTGTTTTTTTGGATAATATTTCTGTTAATGTAAGTAGAGAAACCATTAAATTCTACCCTGAACATGGCGTACGCCTGACAGCCCTTACATTTTCATACCAGCTACAAAATGCAACGTCTGGATTTATTAGATTTAACCAGTTTAAAGGGTTTCAATGAATGGAGATTGATAAACGTTTCCTTTCGTTTCTTAGTCCTTCCCTCTTCTACCTACTTGTTCACAGCAGGTGTAGAGGGTTTTTGTTTTTCACTTGATCACACTCAGACACACACTACAGTCGGTAGGACTCCTCTGGAAGAGGGATCGGCCCGTCGCAGAGACCTCTACCTGGCAACATAAACACTGTACAAGAGACAAACATCCATGCCCCCGGTGGGGTTCGAACCCACGGTCCCAGCAAGCGTTCGGCCGCAGTCCTACGCCTTAGAACGCGCGGCCACTGGGATCGGCCACTGAAAATTTTACACTGTAGTTTTCTCCTCATCTCACGGGCGTTATTAGATCTGTATTCAGCCCCGCCATATCACACGCATTTGAATGCGGAACATCCGACGATCAGCTGCTGTATTATGTACGAGATCACATTCATTATACTAAATGCGAGTGAATTATTTTTTGCTTGGTTTTAAACTTCATTACGGATAAAAATTTTGTACACAGCTGCAACCCATGATATTCGTCAGTAATTAACGTTAACATCAATGCCAATGCCTTTCATATTCCTGTTCATATCATAGTTACGTTAACATTTGTGTCAGGGTCTTGCTTATTTATGTTCACGTTGTGATCATGCTAATATTTATATTTATGTCCAGCTTATTTCTGGTCATATTGTCGTCATGTGAACATTATTGTCAGTGCCTTGGGTATTTGTAGGCACATTCATATCGTGGTCACTTTTAAAATCACCGTCTCAAACTGCCTCTCTGGCAGCCCCGGGACCTGTCCTTCCCTCCTAGCCCTATGCTGCTACACTGCTCTCCGAAAAGTCGGTGCCTGTCTACCAAAACACACGGTGTTCCATCTCAGAAGACGAAATGGCCAGTCTTAAGATTGGAAAAACATCCTTGAGAAGTAATACCGTATCAGTTTACTTGGGGGGCGTACATAGCCAGCACATATCTTAAAAGAAAATGTTCAGTTACTGAATCTCAGAATAAATGCAAAGCGGAAGAAGAGGGGAGTAGAAGGAGGGGGTTTGAGATGAGTATGGTAATGATTTGGGCGATGACGGCAGAGCATAAGTCGAAAAGGTAGATGTAGAAATGCTCTTGCACTTTGATTAACCCTTTAAAGACGAAGCGTGTCTGTTTTATGTAAGAACTCAGTGCGTACCGCGCTGTAAACACTCTCCACTTCGGTTATAAAAACCAGTCTCTTAATGTTTTACAAGGCAAAGTTGCTGTTTGTTCTGAGATCCGTACAAAACACATAAACGCAATGTGGGCACCACGTAGAATTTTTTAATGTTAAACCTGGTGGTACGTAAAGTTACCGCTAGGCTTTAAAAGGTTAAGCATCACGCCATAAATACATTGAACGGGGTAGAAATATAGCTCCACGCATTCTTAAGCATGGCATTATATGGTTATGAGTGGTTAGCTTCACGCTGGAGCCGCTTAACCCGCCGTATTCAATGGATAGGAGGACAGGTGTGCCCCACAGGAAGTCAGGGCCTTTGTAGTGATAAAAATTGACAGAAAAGAAAGAAATATAAGAGCATCACCATTATCATCACTGTGTAGAAGGATAAGATTACGAACTAGATGACACAAAATTCACAACCATTAACCCTTTAAAGACGAAGCGTATCTGTTTTATATAAGGACTCAGTGCGTACCGCGCTGTTAACACTCTCCACTTCGGTTATAAAAACCAGTCTCTTAATGTTTTATAAGGCAAAAGTTGCTGTTTGTTCTGAGATCCGTACAAAACACATAAACGCAATGTGGGCACCACGTAGAATTGTTTAATGTTAAACCTGGTGGTACGTAAAGTTACCGCTAGGCTTTAAAAGGTTAACGGTAGTTATGTTACGTGCCGAGTCATATTATGTCCGACTTACAGCGATCCTCCTAACGTCGGCCGCTGCGGCGGGCACTCCTTGATCGGTGAGGTTCATGTTACTCGCCTGTCACCACACACACACACCACACATCACACAATCAGACATGCCTCTGCTCCTGACTTACACCGTCGGATTCTACAGCACAACTCGCTACTGCGTGCAAAAGAAATTACAAACATGTGTCCGTTTTCGGAGAGCCACCTCCCCTTGGGGCACATGCGGCATGCGCAGAGCCCCGCCTGTTTATCTGCCACGCCCACTCTCGCATGCTGTCGATCACCTGAGCGCCAATCCGCCTTAGGGTTCAGTGTCTGTCCGTCGCCACATCAGCATCGTACTTTCACATACAAACACGCATACAGTCAAAACGACCTGCTGTATCAAACTTGACACTTGTGACGTAGGACAGACAAACGTAAAGGCAAGTTGTAATTGTGCGTTATTAAACATCAGGCCACCAAGGGATATTCTTTAACCTCGACACTAGATGGAGGTAAGTGGTCAGCTCTACGCAGTGGCGGATTCAGGAAATTATTTAAGGGGGGTTGGGGCCGCAGTTGGTTCAGGCACTGTGCTACAAGCTGGAAGGTCGCGGGTTCGATTCCCGATGATTTCATTCACATAATCCTTCCGGCCGCACTATGGCCCTGAGATCGACTCAGCGTCTAAGAGAAATGAGTACCAGGAATATTTCCTGGGGGGTAAAGGCGGCCGGTGAGTAGGTCTGACAACTTTACCACCTTCATGTGACGATTCTCTTGAAATCTGGAAGCCTCAACCTCCTGGAATCCTCACGGCTGTCCAGGTCTGTAGAGGGATTGCTTTGCTTTACATAGACATGTTTAATGACAAAAAAAAATTAGCTTTGCTAGCAAAAATACAATAGGCGTGAAATTGTGCTATATTCTAAAAAAAAAAAGTCACGCAAACAAGAATAAAACACAATAAACTTTGCTAGTAATGTCAAATAATGACAATTTCATTACTGTATCTACATATTAGACAAATTACAGTTCAAAAAAATATGTATTAAAGGTAACTGTTTTTTTAATTATGCACAAGACAATGACTCAAGGGGGCAGACACTCACACCGTGCCCTCTCTGCCTGGATCCGACCCTGGCTTCACGCTACAGCAGCTTTATCCGGCGACTGTAATATTTACACGCCTACACGTGTCGAAGTTAATGAACTTAGCAACCCCTACGAGGAATTGCCCATTTAAGATACAAGCCTAAATATCACGCAGTAGAGAAAGCAAATCTGTCTCTGTGCTTAATTCTGCGTCATGAAAACATGTAGGGGAGTGTAGATATATCTCCACCCATTCTTAACTTCGACACTACGATTGAAGCGAGCTGTTAGCGTCACGTTCCTACAGCTTAACATCTGCTGGAAGCCATGGTGCCCACTGGATAGGAGGTTGAGTGGAGGAAAGACTTTGTGTGGAACAGAAGACACTGTTGTCCCGCGCATGCCGGGAATAGAACCCTAGTTCCTCGGCCGTCCGTTCAGTAATCTAGTCGCTATAATAACTGAGATATTCGGGCTCGAGGAACGGTCGTTGGATGACAAATAGAAATGAAACTAAGGATTAAAATTAATTACGAAATGTAAGTGGCTTGAAAAAATTAATTTTAGCTTAACTGTTCCCATAGATTACAATATTTTTCTCCTTCTTTCCAATGGCTCGACAGCCCCAGTGGGGCCAGGGCCTCCTCATTATCGAGGCATCACGATCACACTCAGACACACCACACTCGGTAGGACTCCTCTGGACGAGGGATCGGCCCGTCGCAGAGACTTCTACCTGACGGCACACAACACTCACAAGAGACAAACATCCATGCCCCCGGTGCGATTCGAACCCACGATCCCAGCAAGCGAACGGCCGCAGACCTACGCCTTAGACCGCGCAGCCACTGGGATCGGCTTACAAGATTTTTACCCTTTTTAAATGAATATGAAGGCCAAGACAGGTCATGTACAGACACAGCGACCGCCGGTGGCACGAGTTGTGTAACCAAACACAAAGACACAGCGACCGCCGGTGGCACGAGTTGTGTAACCAAACACTTCAGCACAGGCACTACAGCCTACCACGCACGGTCGCCTGCTTTTGGGGGGCACAGCTGTAACTCTTTCAACTACGACACTAGATGGCAGTGAGCTGTCACGGTCAGGCCCCGCCTTTGCCCCTACGTCTGAGACCCACAGCGGCTCTCGACGTGGTCAGATAAAAACCCCAACCCCACCACCTCAATTTCCTAGTCCTTCACCCAATACACCAGTCACTACGCTGACTGAGCTACTCGGTTACCACCCTGAGGGCTACTCAAAAATATGAAACAGATGTAGGCGTTCCCCTTTCATTCTTTCCTTGTTGTATCCGTTGAACGGCTTCATTTAATCTTCGTGGAAGGGAAAACAAAAAAGGAAGAAAAATAAAGAAGCAATAAGATCTGCGTTCTTCTGGGATATTATTCAGGGTCGATTGCTAATACTGTGCCGACGTTTCGGGACAACGTATCGGTCCCATCTTCAAGGGTCAAGAAGTCAAGATGGGACAGACATGTTGTCCCGAAACGTCAGTAAAGGATTACCACTCGCGGCGGAAGCCTGAAATAAAAAAGAAATAACATGGAACAAACACTCGAGGCAAAAGACGGAATGCCATTCGCGAGAGAAATGAGGCTTGAGAGAAAACTTCCTGTGGTAGAAGAGAGGTCACCAGGCCGTATCGATCGGCATCGCATCTGACATGTCAAGTGCCAAGAGCTGCGCTTCTCTCCCGCTACGCACTGCCAGTTCGTTCATGTGTACTGTTAGCCATTACTTAAGGGCAGCCTTTGATGTGTGGCAGTACTGAATGAAATTCGTTTCTTTCCATGGCTCGACATCCGTAGTGCACCTAGGCCTCCTCTATGAGGTTTCTAGATCAGTTAGACACATCAAACTCGATAGGACTCCTCTGGACGAGTGATCGGCCTATCGCAGAGGCCTGTACCTGACAACACACAACACTCACAAGAGACAAACATCCATGCCACCGGCGAGATTCGAACCCACGATCCCAGCAAGCGAACGGCCGCAGACCCACGCGTTAGACAGCGCGGCCACTTTAAAACTCCTTTGTGCTTGTCAAAATACTTTTAACCTTTTTCAACAATTAGTTGTTGACAGTCTGAAAAAGAAGTGTCAAACTCGAAAGAGGTTGAGGACCAAATACGAAAACAATTTGATACTCTGCGTCCCAAAACTCTTCTTCAACTTTCTTCATTTGTAAATTTTGCGATGCATTTATTATTACTGTGTAAATTACCAAAAAGTCACTGATGGGGACAAAGGACTTTCAGTCTGATAGCGGGGCACCGAAATGGGGGGACGGTCGGGATGCAGCCCCTCGCCTAAAAAATCGAAATTAAAAAAAAAACAGATTTTCTTAAACACGATTATATCAAAGGGGTCACGTGATTTCCCCTTCAGCCAAAATCAGCCACTGAAATCGGGTGATGACTAGTAGATTAAAAATACGAGAAATAAAAAATGTATGCAGGTCTGAGATGAAACTAAAACAACCCCAAGAAGATTAAATCTTGTGATTTAAATTAGGTCAGTCACGGAACATGCAGTTATATGTGTGTGTATATAAATGCAGTTGCAGACAGCGTTATGTTACATTTATATTTGCGGTATGATTCTTATAACATAGTTTCTAGAATCAAACATAAATTATATATAGCCTCAGTGTCAGCCCCACCAACGACGAAAAATTCTGGGTGCGCACCTGTGGTCTTGTATGTGGGAACAGACGATTTGGAGTGGAGCAACATACTGCCTCCGTGTTCAGAGTTGAAGTGAGCGAGTTTGAGGAATTTATAAGTCACTAATGGCATCAAAAAGGAATAGAATGTCTCCGACGTAGTTGAGAAAAACATTAGGCGAACTAACTAATCTGACCTTGAGTAAAATGTAAAAGTAAAGTTTTCGGTGTCCATGCCATAAGGCACATTTGGAAAGCAGAGGTATAGCTCCACTGATTCTTAACCTGGTCACTAAATAGGCGTAAGTGGTAAGCTCCACGCCCGCCCTCTTTATCCCCGGGAAAGAACTGCAGTACCCATTGAACAGGACGTTTGGTGGGCCTCAATACGGTTGCGGAAGTTTCTGAGAACAGAAAATTATTTTCCGCATTCGGGATTCGAACCCATGATCCTCCAACACAGCGTTTCCCAAATTTTTGCTTTGCTTCGAAAAATAACCACGGATCCTAACATCCTTGCTTGCTTAACCTTTCAAAGCCTAGCGGTAACTTTACGTACCACCAGATTTAACATTAAAAAATTCTACGTGGTGCCCACATTGCGTTTATGTGTTTTGTACGGATCTCAGAACAAACAGCAACTTTTGCCTTATAAAACATTAAGAGACTGGTTTTTATAACCGAAGTGGAGAGTGTTTACAGCGCGGTACGCACTGAGTCCTTATATAAAACAGACACGCTTCGTCTTTAAAGGGTTAAATGCAGTGTGTCCTGATTATAGGTATCAACAATTAAAGATTTATATCTCGGAACTGATTTTAGATAGTTACAAATACACACCAGTATAGCACACGTAAAATTGCATTGCATGATTTGACCTTAATTAAAATGGCTGTCGCTCGCTTCGTGGGTACAGGAAGTTTCTTAATTAGGTATTCCAACGGTCATACGAAATAAACACGTCGCCAATTATAGATATTCTAACGGGTATTTTTAACAAAACATTATTCCCTTAATTTAAAAAAAAAAAAAGGAAATTTCGAAGTAGCCCTTACAGAAATGTACTCACGGATCTCCTGCCAACTGGCCACGGATCCCAGAGGATCAGCAACCAGCACACTTTCGGAAACAATGGTTCAACCCATAGTCTAATCTCCATACCAGTGTTTCCTAACCAGGGTTTCGTGCAACCCTAGTAATCCGCAGAATATCGTTAGGAGTTCCGCGAGAAATTATTGAATAAGTAAGTAATAACACTGACATACCGCGAAAAATCCCGAACATCCCTCGAAATATCGCGGAAATTTCCGTCTGCAAACTTGCAATACTGTAGCAATCTACAAGATGCCACCAACTGCCTCTTTGTTTTGTACCCGTTTCCATACGTTGGAGTTCATCGGGCTATAGAAAATTATTTATACGCTCCTACACGGAAAAAAGTATGGGAAACACTGCCCTATGTGCGGCTCTAGACCATTTAGTAAGCAAAGGAAATAACAATTTCAGAAAATGACATACAGTTGCAGTTCAATTTGCGACTGACGTTTTGGCGACTTCCCTTAATCGCTTCAGATACACACTCAGGCAAGCAGGATAAATACCTTTACATGTGACTCACAGCAAAATACGTGAACGGTGCGGGACTCATCTAGCAATGGGCAAGAAAGGGGATGTTTCGCTCTTACTAACACTTGCAAAACAGTAAAGATGAGTTTGAGTACCAGGAAAACCAGATGGGTAAAGATTCTGGGGACTGGTGAAAGGGAAGAATTGGCCTCCATCCCTATAACACCCTTACCGCCGCCACCACCACCACCACCACCACCACCATTGTCGTCGTCGCCGCCGCCGCCGCCGCCGCCAGCATCATCATCCTCGCCACCACGCAGTCTTGCGACAGGTCCATAAATCCTACCAAAGCAAGTTCTCCACAGAATAAAAGGTATTTTATTCAACCCCGGATGTAGGCCAAAAGTTGGGCTCGGTGCACCTCATGTGTACACTGCGCACCTGCGTTGCGCAATCAAGGCTTTGTCTCAAGTCGATCCAGCAGTTCTCATTTGATATCTTTTAACAGAGTTGCGGTAAGCTGACGAAATTGTCTTTTGATAAGACTGTAGCATTCATGTTACTGCCATGTGTTTCCCCATGCGTGTAAGTGGACCCACTTTCACTGCAGCGTGCAAGACTTCGAATCGGATTATTGTATGTTACTTTTTTGTTCTGCCTGTCGGAAAAAATACGCACCTGACGATGCCGAGGAACTGTGATACGATGTTGAAAACATTCTCTTTGTGTTTCAGGTCTTCAAAAAGTGCTCGTCTTTGTGACGTATTGACAGTTTCTAAGCTTCTTTTGAGCTTTATATGTTTCATGCTCTCGCTGCTGCCTATTATTACCAAATTACCCCTTCAGGGGCTGTTCATTGTTACGGAGGGTGAAAGTGAAACAGACCGTAATATAGCTATCCTGATATTCGGAATTCTTTTTAGGTTGGACTCAGATTTTGGAGCGTACGTTATATGGCCTCTGGCTAAATAAATGCCGAATGCTATGGAGCGATGTTTCCAAAACTTTTTTCTTCGGGGGTCCCTTTAGTTTCGTAAAATAACCACGGATACTCACAAGGGCACATTCAAGGTGGAGGGGGGGGGTGCCGGGTTGCAGTTCTCCCAACCCCCCAAAACCGATATTTAAAAAACACAGATTTTGTAGACACGATATCAAAGTTTTATGTACTTTACCCTTCAACCTAAATCAGCCACTGAGATCGGCTGATGACTAGTACATTAGAATTTTGAAAAACAAATAAAATTAAAAAACAAGCAGGAGGACGCTGTGCTTGAGTCATCGAACATGTAGTTATATTTGTATGTATACAAATGCAGTTGCAGATAGCGTTATGTTGTACTTACAGCATGATTTTATAACATAATTTTTAAAATCAAACGTAATATATATATATATATATAGCATCAGAGTCAGCCAATGAAAAACTCTGGGTGCGCACCTGGATCCTGACATACTTGCCCACGTGAATATAGATTGTTTGGATGATAGTCACACAGAATAAAAATTTGGCACGCGGTGGCGCAGTTGGTTGAGGCACTGCGCTACAATCCGGAAGGTCATCGGTTCGATTCCCGACGGTGTCATTGGAATTTTTCATTGACATAATCCTTCCGGCCGCACTGTGGCCTTGCGGTCGACTCAGCCTCTAACAGAAATGAGTAGGCCGATGCATAGGGCTGACAACTTTACCACCTTTATTTGCCAATTGCCTAGACATTCTGGGAACCTCAACCTTCTGGGAACCTCAAGGCCTGTCCCGGCCTGTACAGGGATTGTTTTGCTTTGCTTATGTAGACCTTATACTAATGACGTCGACAATTTAAACTTACGATGTAAGGTTTATTGAAGATCTCTAACCAACATTAAAGTCTTCTGGGACACGACGACGTGCCGACTGTTAATCAGTTACTGACATTTGGACAAGGTAGATGCCTCCATCTTCAGGGAACCCAAATAGCTGGAAGCAGAAAACTGCTCTGAAATATCAGTAACTAATTACAAATCGACATGTCATCATGTCCCAGACGACTTCAATGTTCAATTCTGAAACCCCTTATATTAAATTTTTAATTACGACCAAACGCCTTTTACATATATTTCACATTAAGCAATTAAACTTTTGCAAAAAAAAAAGTGTTATTCATTAATCCCAGAAGAATAAACATTCTTGTGTTTCAGAGAGCAATTTTTTCTCCATTAGTACAACAGCCCCCCGTGGGCCAGGGCCTCCTCATTACCGAGGCTTCACGATCACACTCAGACACTGCACATTCGGTAGGACTCCTCTGGACGAGGGATCGACCCGTTGCAGAGACCTATACCTGACAACACAAACACTGTACAAGACAAACATCCATGCCCGCGGTGGGATTCGAACCCACGGTCCCAGCAAGCGAGCGCCCGCAGACCCACGCCTTAGAACGCGCGGCCACTGGGATCGGCTTATAAAACAATACACAGGCTAAAACAGAACATAACATTTTGTAACTAAATAATATTCATCACACCCTTATTTCTGATCTTCATTTATGAAGAAACAAAATTGTGTTGCAGGGTGCGAGTTTAATAGCGGCCAGTCACAAGTACATTCTTTTTATATACTGTGTGGTTTTAATGCAACATGTTTCGGCTCCTATACAAGAAGCTATCATCAGGCTGATAAAACACCGCAGGAAAATTAAGCACAGTTTAAACATAATTCACGGATATAGTTGACATTTCGACTTCACAAATATTGTAAGAGTATGATAAGCCGAGGAAAATTAAATCTAAAGAACTGTATTATTTCCAAACAATCGTGACAAAAATAATACGTTAAGACGTTATGCCTATAGAATAGTTAAACTTATAATTAATGAACTAGTACTTCCACATGAAAGTGTGGGTTTTATTCTGTGTTATTCAGCCTTGGGTGTCGTTTCATTTTTCACATTTCCTGACACAGGCCTATAGGCCTACTCTCGTTTAAAGAAATGTTCATGGTGTCATCATTAATCGCTTTTCTTTTTGTTCTGCCACCTGCTCTTCATAAAACTGTATAAATCAATAAGCACAAAAATTGTTGCTTACTCCTTGTTTTTGTACAGGCTTCCTTGCACTAAACTTGCATAGGAAGCAAAAAATAGAAGTTTCTGTCCCACGACATCCTACTCTCCTACAAGCTGTGCCTCCCACTTCATCACAGTGCAGCGAAAACAGGCAAGTTGCATATATCTGCATATCGGTTTGTGTAGCCTAGTTACTTACTGCCATCTGCAATAGATCTAAGCATCTAATTTCATTTGCAGATTTTTCCTCTATTTAATTACATACTACCTTAACACATTTTTCCCTTTGCAAACTCACTTCCACATCTGGCCTAAGAAATAATTAAATTTACCACTTAAAATCTCACTTGCCTCTTTATCTGTACGCCTATGTATAAATAAGCAAGGTTTCTGTAACGAGTCATGTACTGTACAACTGCGGAAATCTTAAATCGCAATTTTTTAAGCTGTACAGTTTAAGCTGTCATGGTGATAAACACTGTGATTACGGTTTTTAGGACATGACATCATATATTTGACATGTACCGTGTTTCCCGTCTCATAAAACACTACAAGTGATAAGACGCGCCCTGTAGCTAATTAGTGAGGAATTTCCGCGGATGGTGCGCAGCCCACGCGCGTAAAAATGCACAATCCGGCGTTAAGATGCAGAGTGATATGTGGAGAAATTATTTTCAGGAACAAAATGCGTGTTATGATATGATAAGTACGGTACACGCCAACGTTTCTGATAAATCTGCTGCTTTCTACTTTAATGTAGCAGAGCATTTTAAATTTAGTTCCTTTCAGGTAGTGGGTTGCGCATGCGTGGCGTAAGACCTGAACCAGTGTACGCCTGCTCGCTATTACAAGCATGTTCGCAGCGTTACAATTGCAGACACCGGAACACGTTAGCCTCGGGCACTAAAGAATACGTGTATGTCACGCCATCTGTCCGCCCAGTTACTGGTTGTTCTGCGTAGCTCACGCTAGTGAACTTAGCAGTATTGCAGCAATCTCCCCATCTCGTTCGACAGCGTATCCTGTACATCACAGCCCCTGAATCAAACATAACCATTCAATACAAAAACCCGCCACTGCGTACCTTTCGTACGGACTATTCGACACTACACAACTGTGCATTGGCAAATTCCTCATTAAGCAACACAACTCCGGCATTCAAGCGCAACAATTCCACGGAATCAACAAGTTCTCGAACTCAGGACACGTACGAACAGCGTAGTCCTCATTTCTCCTTGCGCAGTGCCTCACACGGAATGAACCAATGGGGCACAGACGGCGGCTATGATTGGATGCTGCACAGTCACACGAAAGGGGAGGTACCTTCCATCCACCAATGAGAACAGGTTCACTTTTACCTACACAATTACGTCACTGCGCCAGTGGCGAACAAACCCCGGAAAAACTGACTTGACATTACATGAAAATTGCAATTAAAAGCAGATGTTCCAATTTAATGACAGGACTCCTAAACCAGATTGTTAATGTTCTCACAAAAACAGACGCAGCTGATCAGGCAGTACGGTAAACAGAACGAATGGCTTGGGGAGCGATCCACGTGTCGTAACCACTTACAGGTGCAAGGTGCCCACAGAGCAGTAGTTCCCAGCATGCACTTCGCGCAAACACTGTGATGATGTAAGACAATACTGGCTTCTCGGTGAATGAACAAGATACGGAAGGTGAAATGCACACTGCAGTAGCCGAAGCTTCAACGTGCATGGGCATTCTGGGTTCACATTCGACTGCGTGCGAACACTTCATTGCCAGTCGTACGGTTACTTCAGCAAAGTTCCTATCGTTACTGTAATTATTAATGTTACCACCTGCATGCAGCTGAGTCTTCTTAAGAAGCTAGCAGTTCCTCAGCTAGTCAAGAAAATGTTTGATTTTAGGCTTCCGCCGCGGTGTAGATTATATCTGCCCTCTTCTGGGATATTACTCAGCGTTAAGTGGCAATTCTGTACGGACGTTTCGGGAGAACCTATCGGTCCCATTTTATGGAACCCGACTGTTTATTGCTGCATTTATAACAGCCCGCCACTTTTCCCTATCCTGAGCCACATGAATCTAGTCCTCTCCCAACAGATTTATTTACGATCCATTTTAATATTATCTTCCCATCTACGCTGAGTTCTTTCAAGTGGTCTCTTTCCTTCGCGTTTCCTTACCGAAACCCTGTATGCACCTCTCCTATTCCCCATATGTGCCACGGGCCCTACCCATCTCATTCCTCTTGATTTGATTAACTGCATAACATTTGGTGAAGAGAATTACAAACCATTAAGCGCCTCTCTTTTTCCATCCCCCTCTTACTTCCTGCCTCTGAGGCCCAAATATTTTCCTCAGAACCCTATTCTTGAAAGCTGAACGTGGTTAGCCTTGTTCTTCCCTTAATATGAGACACAAAGTTTCAAACCATACAAAAAAGGCAAAATCGTGTTTCTGCGTAACATATTTTGGTCTTCGTATTCCGCGATAGCAAACCGGAAGAGTAAAGACTCTGGACCGCATTGTAGCAGGCTTTCCCTACGTAACTGCAATTTTTTCTTAATTTCTTCGTCAATGCAATTTTGATTTGTTAGGATTTTTCTCAGATATTTAATATTTGCCGTGCTCGTAAGGTACTGTTTACTTACATCCATGTTGTGACATTTTCCTGGGTTACGTCCGGGAGACAGATATCGTAAAGGAATAAATTCTAAGGCGCCGGCCATAATTCTGGCCGGCTGTTCACCTGTTCTCACTCTTTCTGGTAGGGGAACTTGGACTGATAAATTTGGATATCACGGAGCAACACGTGGTTTGAGGCCGGTGAAATGACCTTGACCTCCATGTCCCGGCACCTCGCACAGAAGGAACGCAGAAAATTTCGTGACAACAGTTTATTCGTTATCAACCTTAAAGCATTTTATATCTTGATCATAAATGAAAAAAAAAAAACAGCACTTCCCACACCCATCGGAAGATATTAGATAATCAGTGCTAATTAGATAACCTTCAACTGATTCACATTCACCGTGTATACTGCGATTATTTTCATAAAGTACCTGGTGTTTGTTCAGCAAGCCTGGTTTGACGTCACGAGAGTTTCGACGCCATTCTGCAATAAGGGACGAGGGAGTACTATAATAAACGCAGCTTACTTATGTAGCAATTACAGGTACAATCAAACGGCAACTAGTACTCAACAGCTCAAGAAAATTTAAATCCAATTGAAAATTTTCTGCAGTATCTAGAATTCATAAACAAATTTCCTGTTTCGTCTTCTTTTTAAAAAAGAACCAAGCAGGTGGGTGTTCCTGAACAGAAAAATTGATGTTATGAATTATTTACATATATCGAATGACAAGGTATATTTTCTCTTTGTTTGAAAAATGTGAAGTTGCATCTAAGAAAATACAAAAACATTTCGAATTTCTGACTTTTTCAGAAACGCTTTCTTCAACAAATAATCCAAAAAGCTCAATAAATTCATTTTAAATATGTGAGGGAAGGCGATCCACTGACAGACGTGCGTAAGTTATCTGTAATTCCCAAACTCTTTCCATACGATCGTATAAAACTGCATCGTACTTAACGAATACGTTGATGCCAAGAAAATTTAGTTTCCTACGGATGTCACTTTGGTCGCTGGAACCACAAACTTCTAACATTTTTTTGCTTAGAAAATTGTGTCTACAAGAAATCACCAGAGAAAGTTTTCCCGTTTGTAATTGCTTCAGCTCTTAATTCTTGCGAGAGTAAGAATTCCAGTCTTGTTTTCTTATCAGAATTTTTAAATTATTTAAATTACTGTTTAATTTATTTAAGACTACCCCAAATTTGGGGCTCCCATTGGCCAGAGGCCAAGCCCCGTCCCGCCAACAGCGGCTGGGTACGCACATTTAGATGTGCACCAAATCATCCACGCTACCTTCTGTCACATTCACATTTATGAGGCACACCTCAGAAGTTTGGTCAAACTTCTGCATGACGTATTGTAAGTGTCGAGTTGCTGCACCAAAGATGCAGCCTTGGCTGAAGTACTCTGTGAACTGTATGCGTTATACATAAAACACGTAAACCTTAGCTTCTATACGTAACCATAACCTTTTAAAGCCTAGCGGTAACTTTACATACCACCAGGTTTAACATGAAAAAATTCTACGTGGTGCCCACATTGCGTCTATGTGTTTTGTACGGATCTCAGAAAAAACAGCAACTTTTGCCTTATAAAACATCAAGAGATTGGTTTTTATAACCGAAGTGGAGAGTGTTTACTGCGCGGTACGGACTGAATCCTTATATAAAACAGACACGCTTCGTCTTTAAAGGGTTAATGTGGGTAAAGGTAAAGGTAAAGCTATCCCTATACAGACCTGGACAGGCTTCCAGTGATCCAGACGGTTGAGGTTCCCGTATTTCCAGACAATTGGTACATGAAGGTTGTCAGCCCTACGCACCGGCCCCAGGAAATATTCCTGGCCATAGTGGGGCCGGAAGGATAACGTCAATGGAAAATCCCAATGGCAACACCGGGAATCGAACCCGCGACCTTCCGGCTTGTTGCGCAGTGCCTCAACCAACTGCGCCACCGCGTGCCCCCCTTATGTTGATGTGGGACGTTCCACTATATACATGTAAACTAGTACATATGAACACAGCTACTAAATAAGAGACCATCGAATCACAAATTTCACGGTAACATGTTTCGGCCTCTCAGCAATTTACATATCTTCAGTTATATTACAAAATTATATGAGGAGGATTAATATAATTCTGTGAATACATACGTGTTATGTTGTTTGTTAAATGTCTTTGGTGTTCTATTGCATAATTTTATGAGTTACATGAAACGTTCCCCCTAAGTTGCGCGGGTGCACGGGCGCGCAGTAACTGAAATGCTCCAGCGCACAGTGAATTGTTGCCGCGCAGCTGGAATTGTTCAATTTTCATTGTAAATATTCTTATTATGCATATTACAAAAAAGATTTTAACACGCCGCGCAGTCGGCAGGTCGTGTAAAAATTTTCTGCTCAGAGCAGTAGCAGGTACGCGTAGCTGTAAAAATAATTAGAGGGGACGTTGGTTACTTGGAATAACTGGACAGACGTCGGAGGGCGGATTTGTAACTGGAATGGAAGATATTGCAAATAAGAGAGTTTTATAGTATTTCCTAAGCGTAGGCGTAACGTCTAATTTGCCAAACAAATTTGCCTAGGTCTAACCCAGTCATAGGCTGCTGTAACACAGGAAAGGAAAGAAATCACATCCCGCGGGAAGAACAGGTTACTTATGCTCCTTAGAAATATACTGGGACCACAGAAACTTTGCCTGGGGCTTTCCCCTGTCAATTTCACTTCACCGGTGCTCCATTACACGGAAAAACGAAAAAAACTAATCATCTCCATTGCAGGGCCGCGCAGTAAACCTCAAGGCTGCGGTGCGTCCGTAGCGTCTGCTGCGGGGCCTTTCACCACAGGTCCTTCTCCACAAAATAAAAAAAATTGTAGTTTATCGCCTTACGTTAATTTCTTTACAAAGCATAATCAAAGGATCACGACACTAAATACTTATGTAACAATCTACATGGATTTTCAGTGAGTTAAGGAATATTAAAACCGCAGTACCTTAACTCAGGAGGTCCTCGTGCAATAGGCCTACTAACTAACTAACTAACTAACTAACTAACGAACTAACTGACTGACTGACTGACTGACTGACTGACTGACTAAATAACTGACTGACTGACTGACTGACTGACTGACTGACTAACTAACTAACTAACTAACTAACTAACTAACTAACTAACTAACTAAATACATGTAGCAGAGTCCTTCTTGAGAAGCTAACAGTTTCTCAGCTAGTCAAGAAATTCCCCGCATTTTGTGGAACCCGGAGGTTCATTACCGCATTTACAAGAGCCCGCCACCTGTCCCTATCCTGAGCCAGCTCAGTCCAGTCCATGTCCTCCATCCCACTTCTTAACGATCCACTTTAATATTATCCTCCCATCTACGCGCAATAGGCGTAATCAAACTCTTGACTTTGACAATGGTCTCTGAAGAAGCAGGGTCTCTGGCACTACTCTTCCCAGTGCCGACAAGAGAGGGCGTGAGGGTGGGGGAACCGGTGCAAATTACCCGGGCCCGGCTGGCCCAGGGCCTGGGGCCCAACTAGCGTAATTTTTTTCTTTCTCGCAATTAGGCCTACCGTTAAAATTAACCCTTTCAGACCAAGCCCAAGTCATTCTGCAACTGACATTCAATTTTTCCGATTTAGTGTAAAGATTTATAGTCGGTCCCCCCCTTGCTGGGAAGGGAGCGCCAAAAACTTTTGTCACCCGGGCCCGAACCCCCTGTCGGAGGCCCTGTTCTTCCCTGAATTTTGCCCCTTAAAATCTTTGTGACCAAAACTGGACTGTGATTCACACGGAAGTCAGGTCTAGAATAAATAACAAAGAAATTCCTTTATACGTGGCTGACATCCTGTTTCAGTGTTTTCCAAACAGGGTTCCACAGAACATCGGCAGAGGTTCCGCGAACATAGTGCAATATATATATATATATATATATACATATATATATATTCTGAAATACCGCAACAAATTACTAATATTATATCTCGAAATATTAGCGAGAATTTTTGTCCGGCAGTTGGCAATACTGGAGTAATCTCCGTGCTCTACTAAATTCCTCCTTATTTTGGTTTCGTTTTCATAGACAGGGGTTTCTCGGGATATGAGCAATTATTCTGGGGGTTCCTCCACGGAAAAAGTTTGGGAAAAGCCGTCCTATATTAACACTTTAAAGGTGAGATTTCTTTTATATCCAGTGCTCCACGATTTCCGACAAAGAACTGCTTATAGGAACGTACCCAGCCTTTGCCCATTTGTCCTTCTGGCAAGAGTAACGTGCATATGGAGACGAATATGGAGCAGTGGTGGAATGATCCTGACAGGGGAAAATTGAAGTTCTGGGAGACAGGATAAACCTGTCCCGGTGCCACTTTGTTAACCAAAAAATCGACATGGATTATTCCAGGATCGAACTTGGGCCTCTAAGTTGGCCTCAACTAAGAATGGTAGTTTCATTCCTCACGGGTCATGCTCCTGTGAAGAATCACCTGCACATTATGGGCCTATTTGATGGAGATCCTACCTGCAGATTTTGCAGGGCGGAGACTGAAACATTGCACCGCATTATTTGCTGCTGCGAGGCCTTGGCTCGCCAGCGTTATAATTTCTTTGGGAAGTTATTTGTAGAACCTAAAGATATAAGCATGCTTTCATTAAACGACCCATCTCTCTTTATATAAGAGACACAGGTCTAATCAACTCGTGCTAAATGGAGTACTGAGGACTGCACAATAAGCCTAAGGCTCTGGTGCATCCGAAGCCTTAGGCGACGGGCCCTTTGAAACAGAACTTGGGCCTCCGTGGTAATAAGCCGTCAACTAAGTTCCTGAATGATGGAACAGGCTGTTTAAAGATGAAAAGTGCTTTTCCATCCAATGCTTTCCAAGCACTGATTTCTGAAAGGATCCCAGGGTTTGCGCCTCTGTCCTTCTGGTAAGGGTAACGTGTAGGCTAGGAGAATGTGGCGCATGGGTGGAATAACAGGGAGAGGCGAAAGCGTACTCAGAGAAAAACCTTTCCGAGTGCCACACTGTCCACCACAAATCTCACAAGGACTGACGTGGTATTGAACCCGAGCCTCCGCAGAGAGGCCAGTAATATTTTCCTGAGCCGTGGCACAGACTTTAACCTTTTAAAGCCTAGCGGTAACTTTACGTACCACCAGGTTTAATGTTAAACAATTCTACATGGTGCCCACATTGCGTTTATGTGTTTTGTACGGATCTCAGAACAAACAGCAACTTTTGCCTTATAAAACATTAAGAGACTGGTTTTTATAACCGAAGGGGAGAGTGTTTACAGCGTGGTACGCACTTATATAAAACAGATGTGTTTCGTCTTTAAAGGGTTAAGGATGTATATAAGCTGTTTTCTTTGAAGACACATCTGGTACCGCGCAGTAAACTTTCCATCTCAGTTATAACAACCAGCCACTTAGTTCTGTATAGGTAATTACGCACGTTTGATGACTTCCCAAAGCGCGCACCGACAGGCGAATTCCACGTGGCTTTGCGAATTCCGTACGTGTATGGTTTGATCACAAAATTATGCAGGCAGTTAACAGGTCATACGAAGTCATGTAAATGACTTCATATCATTCACACAGTGAACTGCTATTTGTTTTGTCCATCCGAATATAAACAGCCTACCTGCTGTACACAGTAGATCAGGGATCCACCACAAAAGAAGGCCTACAATTTTTCCAAATTTCGTATAACTAACTAACTCCATGGAGCAGAGGCCTTCTTGAGAAGCTAACAGTTTCTCAGCTAGTCAAGAAATTCCCCGCATTTTATGGAACCCGAAGGTTCATTACCGCATTCACAACAGCCCGCCACCTGTCCCTATCCTGAGTCAGCTCAATCCAGTTCATGTCCTCCCATCCCACTTCCCGAATATTCATCTTAATATTATCCTCCCATCTACGCCTGGGTCTCCCAAGTGGTCGCCCTCCCTCGGGTCTCCCCACCAAAATCCGGTATGCACCTCTCTCCTCCCCCATACGTGCCACATGCCCCGCCCATCTCAGTCTTCTCGATTTGATTACCCGAATAATATTTGGTGATGAGTACAGGTCATTAAGTTCCTCGTTATGTAGTCTTCTCCACTCCCCTGTCGCCTCGTCCCTCTTAGGCCCAAATATCCTCCTCAGCACCCTATTCTCGAACACCCTCAGTCTTTGTTCCTCCCTCAGTGTGAGAGACCAAGTTTCGCATCCATACAGAACAACAGGTAAAATTATAGTTCTGTATAACCTAATCTTTGTGTTTTTGGATAGCAACCTGGAAGACAAAAGATTCTGCACCGAATGATAGCAAGCATTCCCCGACTTCAATCTGCTCTTAATTTCTTCATGAATGGAGTTTCGATTCGTTACGGTTGCTCCCAAATATTTGAATTCTTCCACCCTTTCAAAGGATTTATTATCTATATTTATGTTGTGATTGTGTCCTGCATTCTGATTTCGAGACATGACCATGTACTTAGTTTTCTCAGCATTTACTTCTAGACCAATCTCCTTACTAGCAATAATTAAATCTTCTGCATTTTTCTTTATGCTATGTACGCTTCCGCCCAATATATTAACATCATCAGCATAAACCAGAAGCTGATGTGTACCATTCAATTTCAAGCCCTCCTGGTTTGCCTGAACCCTCCTAATGGCATATTCTAAAGCAAAGTTGAAAAGCAATGGCGACAGAGCATCTCCTTGTTTCAAGCCATTCTTAATAGGGAACGTGTCAGACAGATGTTTACCTACCCGAACTCTGCTATATGTTTCACTTAGGCACATTTTTATTAACCTTACTAGTTTCATGGGGATACCGAACTCAATGAGAATATTATACAAGACCTCCCTCCTAACTGAATCATAGGCTTTCTTGAAGTCTATAAATAGCTGATGCACTGCCTCATTGTATTCCCATTTTTTCTCAAGTATTTGACGAATGCTGAATATATGATCAGTGGTTGACCTGTTACGTCGAAATCCACACTGATGATCCCCAATAATTTCCTCTGCATATGGAGTTAAACTTGACAAAAGGATGTTGGATAGAATTTTGTACGTAGTCGACAAAAGTGATATGCCTCGATAGTTATTGCAATCTGTCTTATCACCCTTCTTATAAATAGGCACAATGACCGACTCCTTCCATTCCTCAGGCAATTCCTCCTTATTCCAAATAGAAATAATAAGTGTATGGATTTCAGACCGAATAATCCTACCCCCTGCTTTAATCAATTCTGCTGGAATCTGATCAATACCTGGTGATTTGTGGCTTTTTAGTTTTCCAATAGCCATCTCAACCTCAAAGGCACTGGGCTCAGGCACTAGTGGCTCTGCTGTGTGTACTTCAATCTGCCTAACATCGTTAACCCCGTGTATATTCAACAGCTGGGAGAAATGATTCCTCCACCTAGCCAAAATACTGTGGGAGTCTGCAACCAGGTCACCCTTCTCATCCTTTACTACATTACTTCTAGGCTGGTACCCCCTCTTAAACTCATTGATACCCCTATACAAGTATCTTATATTCTTCTTCTTACTGTTTGTTTCAATTTCATTAATTTTAGCTTTCAGATATTCCTTCTTTTTGTGCCTGAAATGTCTACTAGCTTCACGTCTTACGTTGTGCAGATTATCTCCATTATTTTGGTTTGGATTTTGTAACCACTGAATTTTAGCCTGCTTCCTTTTATCTAAAAATTCTGCACATTCTGCATCAAACCATGGTTTATGCTGCTTCCGTTCGTGTAGACCTAGACTCTCTTGAGCCGAGATTTTGATATTCTCTTTAATGTTTTCCCAAGCCCTATTCATGTCCTCACTAACATTTAAGCTTTCCAGAGCTGCAAACCTGTTTGAGATCTTAAGCTGATACTGTTTCCTAGCCTCTAGTTCACTTAGCTTCTTGAGATTAAATCTCTCCACATCAAACTTCTGTGCTGCTTGTTTACTTACTGCCAGTCTTTCCCTAACTTTCGCAACCACCAGATAGTGATCAGTATCACAGTCAGCTCCCCTGAAAGATCGCACATCGAGTATACTGGAATGCCGTCTCCTATCTATCAATATGTGATCGATCTGATTGTGAGTCTTCCCATCAGGAGAGGTCCAGGTGTATTTATGAATATTTCGGTGCGGAAACATAGTGCTCTTAACAACTAGATTCTTGGATGTGGCAAAGTTTACTACTCTAACACCATTATCGTTGCTATCCTGATGTAAACTCTCATTCCCAATAGTCGGTTTGAAAATATCCTCTCTCCCCACTTTTGCATTAAAATCTCCTAACAGAATTTTCATATGGTACTTAGGAAAATGATCAAAAACCCCTTCTAATTCCTCATAGAAGCTGTCCTTTGAATCATCACCCTTCTCTTCCGTTGGTGCATGCGCATTCAGAACAATGATATTACACCAGCGGCCTCTCAGCACTATGTATGACATCCTAGCACTAACAAACTCCACTCTCTTGATTGCTGATACCATTCTCTGGTGCACAAAAAAACCTGTTCCCAATTGATGATTTTCCTGCCCTTTGCCATAGAAAAAAGTATACTCCCCGGCTCTTACAGTCCCTTCTTTGTCCCACCTAACCTCCTGTACACCCACTAAATCTAACTTGTACTTAGCTAATTCCCTGGCCACTGTCATAAGTGACCCTGGCCTATACATGCTCCTCACATTCCATGTTCCAAAACTCATATCCTTTTTCCGTAGCTGGGGTCGTACCAAAGAATCGGTCCAGGTCCGAGGCTTTGTAGGCTGTTTCGTAACATCATAATTTTTTACGGTGAGGAGTTGTTAGCACCTCGCCCAACCCCCAAGCTGGAGGACCACCCCTTGTCGGCTGTCCGCGACTGCTTATTCAATGTATTCGCAGCTACCCTCCATACCTGGAGGCCGTTCCTCCATCCGCAACCCGAGGACGCGCCATGCCGTGGTGACAGGGACCCACTTAACATGGCCAAATTTCATATATTTAATATTTTTAACATGTACTTATATTGTTAGTTTTGTTTGTGTAATTCATACTCTCACAAGAGTCCCTGATGATGATCCCTGGAGGGGATCGAAATACGTTGAACTAACCTACAATTACTGTGATTTGTGATACCAAAATAAAACAAGAGTCCAATTGTTCGTTTACTGTACGTTGATCATATGAATGAGTCATGAGAATCAAAATGCTCACAACACTGGGCAACACGAAGCCCAAAACGGGGAATGCATAGTGCAGTGCATGGTTTCTGGCCGGTGGAATTTTTCAACGGTAGGCTAGGAGCGAGTCACTAGTGCAGCGACAGCGTCACATTTGGTCTTGTCACACTGCAGTTCCAATCACACACCCACCCACCTTTCGCCACATCCAGTAGGCCCGTCCGCCAGCTCCACTAACTCCTCTACCGACCAAAACCACGCACTGCACTATGCGAGGCTTACACATTGCCGTTACAGCAAAAGCGTTATCTGATAAAGCACAGCCTGCTATGTATCAAACCTGGACTGAAAGTTTGTGTACGTGTATGTGCTGTATATTGTCTATAGACTCATGAGGAAGTCGAAAACAAGACTGACTTGCATAGGCTCAGTCGATAATTGCTTGCTCCGAGATCCATAAAAACCCACAAATGAACTCTCTGAGCAGAACGCAGAACTGTTTAAAGGTAAATATAGCAGTAGAGTATACACAAAGTATTCACTAGGCTTCAGGGGTTAGCCGGGGGGAGGGAGAGGAATTGGTACGACTGTGCCCTGCCACACAGTCGAAAGGGAGGACAATTGGGCTGCAAAATACATACAGTAGAACTCGCTTATAACGACATCGGTTTATGCGACACCTCGCCTACAGCGTCAGATATTCTGTGGTACCAATTAATTCCTCGCTGTTAACCATACCATTACACTCCTCGGTTGTAACAACGCTCGGTTATAACAACACAAAACATTCACTCCCTTTCGTGACGTTATAACCGAGTCAGACTGCATTTTAAATTAAAAACAGAAGAATTTCTGCACTGTACAAATTTTAAATTGCTAAGTCAAATATAAGGAAATCTGATAAAGCACTGCAAGTTTTTAAAGTTCATAATTCCTGTTAGGAGAAGTCATCGTGATCACTGGCCCCGGTCAACAAAAGCCTAGCCACGCTACTGCTAGGTTTTAGACATTACAGCTTCGTGATCACTTTTAAGGTTCGAAGGGTTAAACATCACAGGCCATACGTGCTTCTCAATTCATATTCTCCCACTTCATTTTTGGAGATCGTCTCTAATGTTAAATTACAGTTAACTCCAAATAACTCTGTGGAGCACAGTCCTTCCTGAGAAGCTGACAGGTCCTCAGCTAGTCAACAAATTCCCCGCATTTTATAAAACACGGAAGTTCATTAGCGGACTCAAAATAACCCGCCACCTGTCCCTCTCCTGAGCCCAATCAATTCAGTCCATGCCTCCCCATTCGATTTCTTAAAGACCTATTTTAATATTATATTCCCATCTACGCCTAGGTCTTTCAAGTGGTCTCTATCCCTCAGGTCTCCCCACCACAACCCTGTATGCACCTCTCCTATCTCTCATACGTGCCACATGCCCCACCCATCTCATTATTCTTGATTTGATCACGCGAATAGTATTTGGTGAGGAGTACAGATAGTAAAGCTCCTCCTTATGTAGTCTTCTCCACTCCCCTGTTACCTCATCTCTCGAGGGCTCAAATACCTTCCTCAGCACCCTATTCTCTAACACCCTCAGCCTATGTTCTTCCGTCAATGTGAGAGACCAAGTTTCACACCCATACAAAACAACAGGAAAAGTTATATTTCCGTGCATCTTAATCTTTATAAGTTGGATAGCAAACTGGAAGACGAAATATTCTGCACAGAATGATTGCAAGCATTCCCTGGCTCCAACCTGCTCTTCATTTCTTCATGAATTTTTCACTAACAGCTACTTCCGAAATTGGCGTATTCGGTGCATTCCCTATGCTATGGCTGCACTTCCGGGAATTCTGCTTTTATTGCCTGGTATGTGCAACACATTGTTATCTTCTCCAAAGCGTCCAGACCGGCTCTTATTCATAACATACTGTGGCTTCTACCCAAGGTTAAAGTGGCTTGGGAGTCAAGCTGACTACTCATTTCCATCTAGCGCTGAGGCTAAGAATGACTGAAGCTATAACGCGACTCCCCCATATGCCTTCACGACTTGCATAGGGACTACTTTGCTTTTACTACATTCGGTAACAGTGAACAAGCGGATGTATCACGAAAAGATTTTCAGCAAAGCATTCTACTTTATGCTGCACTCTTATGGATACGATTTTAAGAAGCGTAATACAGTTCCAATACAAAAGTATGTCGACTTGTCACATTTCTATTAAACACTAAAGATGTCCTGATATGAGACAGTCAGCTGTTTCACAGCATAACCCACAATTCTGCATTTTTGCTGCATACGGGGCGCATAAAAAGTACAAGTCATGCTCGCATTATGAGTCATGAATATGTGCAAACAAATTAAAGATTTGGATTTACCTTCAGATAGAAGAATAATGAGGTATATGCAGTCTTCTCAAAAATATCAGAATGGAAAAATCTCACGTACTCTTCCACCACACACACAATCAGCCACACGAAACAACTTCGTCTTCCTCCCTCTTAACCATCCCGTTTCCGACGACGTAGTTCACATGGTTACCACTACATTTCAGCACCTGACTGGCCAGACCTGAGGTGTTGCATATTAGGTATACTAGATGATCTGTTGGTAGACCTGTCTCGTAACCAGCTGTTCGCACGGACACCATCTTCACCACTGCCCACCGAAATGCCTGCAGAAGGTCAGGTAGCTTGGTCGAATCTCGAGTTTCACTGATAATGCTGCTTGGCTACTGCAGTCGGCAAGATAATTCAGGGCAGTTGGAACAGAGTGGCTGCAGGCCGATGTGGTGACAGGTCGCTGACACTGGTCCTACATTATTAACAATCACGAGCGGGGGAGCATATGGCCTAGACGACTGACGAATCGGGGTGTGATTACCTGTATAAGGGATTTTTCTCGTCTCCAGCGTCTAGACCGGCTGTGGGGCCCCACCTAGTCTCCCCTGTAATGAGTAACGAGGGACTATCCCGGACGTAGAAGCGACCGGATGGTGAAACAACTCACTTCAATCTAGAGCCGTAGTTAAGAAAGCGTGTTGCTAGACCTCCACTCCGCTATTCGTTTTCATAGCGTTGTGCGTAAAACTACAGCTACAAACAGGCGCGCACCCATAATCTTTTCTTGGGGGGAGGACTGGCTCTGCAGTTATGTATAGTTTAAGTTTGATTTTAAAAACTATGTTACAAAAATCGTGTCAAAATATGACAACATAACGCTGTTTGCAACTGCTTTCATATGCGTCAAAATATAACTACGTGTTCCGTGACCGACTTACTCAGGCCTAATTTAAATCACAAGGTCTAACATCGTTGTTTTTTAAGTTCACCAGTGATTTCCTAAGTTTATTTTATTTTTCGAAATTCTAATTTACTAGTCATCAGCCGATTTCAACAGCTGATTTCGGCTGGTATGTAAATCGCGTAAAATTTTGGTATCATCGGGTCTACAATGTTTCTTTATTTAGATTTTGCAAGGGGGGGGGGTGGAAGGCTGCAGCTTGGCCACTCCCCCCCCCCTTTTGGGTGCGCGCCTGGCTACTCGTCGAACTCCATTTATGATAAAAATAAAATACAAATCTTCGCACGGTTGTTTCGGAAACACGTAGGTTGCCTTCAGAGACTGAGCATAGCGCAACGGTTTCGGTTGTGAGTTTGCTACCAGACCAAATTTATTTAAGTTCGTATAATTTCACCCCCCTTCCAAAATAACTGTGCAATGCTATAGCACACATATATAAAAAACACAATAAAACAAAACCTGTTACCAACATTCAGGCAGAATTGTTAGGACTTCACAAGCTATTTCGCCAATATAACTGACCGCAAAATGATTCCTGCTTCCTAGTGTGCGCTATTTATGGTGCAATCGGTCTGGATCCGATTCAGCGTAGTACCCTACGTAAAGCAAAATTTTATATGGAATGCAAAGTTTTACACATGCTCTACGAATTAAAACACGTAGCATCAGCAATATTTGGGTATCAAAATGCTAAAGCAACCTCCAGTGGTGTGGACAGGCCAGGACGCACGGCACTTAAAGAGGTTACTGTTCATTTCTTTACAGGCAATCTTCGACTTTCGCACATTACAAATTCTCACCCCTAATCCATTATTCGTATGTCGAATTCGGACGTCCGTATACAGCTAACGAACAAACATTTCTAGCTACCGCCCAGTGGCACTGTCTGTCAGCCAAGCCAATATTTCAGTCTCTGCGTGATCTCGGAAACGTTAATGTCTGCATTTATACAGTAGGTCTAATGTTTGTTTCTGTAAGAACTTCGTTCAATGAGTGTATCACACCACGCCCACTTGCTTCCGCAGCAGTGACATGTTCCTTCCACCTATCCTCCCATACATGCCCCGTACATTACCCCAGTCCCCAGGGCCGTAACACTTGAGTCCCGAACCGTATTTTGTGTCTCCTATGTGCCAGAGAAGGTACGTGAGATAACCAGGATTCGAGGCAAGAAATAACTTCAGAAAATTTGTGTTGTTTACATTTTGTAACCCAACTGAAACCTCTGATGGGAATGGAACCCCCACCCCCCCAATATATATAAATCTACTGCTCGGCTTACGCACACGTTTCCTTGAACGCATTATGTACGGAAGTAGGGGACTGACTGTGCTTATCTTTTTCAAATTTATCCGTACGGTTGGAACCCGATGTCTTCTTTCTGGGTAGTATTTGCATACTAAACTTACTTTTACTAAACAAATATCCAGCTTCCTTCGTCCAACTATTATCTGTTTTCCAGGTAGTCTGAATAGCTGCTATCAGACTGTGGTAAGTCAGAGGTTTCATTATTGAAGATTTGTTTCCCTTTACTGCAGAGACAAAACATTCCCAACAGTTTTGTTTTTGTTGCCGAGGTCACCTTGGTAGCAACATCACCCCCAGTCACATAGATGTGATGTGACATCACATCTATGTGACCTTCACATCTGCTGTCATGACTGCAATTACTATCTACAAGGTACATTACCAACAGTTGGAATATCAGAAAACACACACCGACTGAAACACAAAATACTGTATTTGCATAAATGTAATATGCATGACTTCTCCATCAACAAACATCCTGAAATAATAAGACTGTATCTACATATACACACGTGTTCAGCAAACACAGACTTAACAGCACATTAAATCTGAAACATTCAAAACAGTCAACAAAAGATTTTTATAAGTGTTTAATACACGGGCCCTAGTTAACTGTATTTATTCAAAAAAATTTGAACAGATGTGTAAAGAAGACATTTGCCTGAAACAAGAAATGTTTAACACACCTTTTTCTTCAAGAAAAAGAATTGTTTTTTTACATATCTGTTCAGAATTGGCCCACACTACAGGTAAGGTCTCATCATATTGAAGGGAATGTAGTACACAAATGAAGCCTCGTAGTTAGTTTTATATAATTAACATTGTCTTTTAAACTGAAGAACATTTATAACAAGAAATAACACTATTCCAAAGTCCTGCATAAGTTACGTTTGCACCTCTACATTTATTTACATGTTTACAAATTATTTTATATTATAAAACCAAGATCTGGTAAGTGAACAGTAATTCTTCGCAATGCAATTTTTAACTCAACAAATGGCTTGAACAAGGTTAGAGCTGCAGTACGTAGCATGTGTCAGTTACGGGACGTGGGACATGGCAGCAGCATGCCAGTCAATTTGTGAACTAGTAAGTCAGTCCAATGAGTTTTGCTATAATAAAGAGATCTTGATATTGAATCAAATGTTGCTTGACAGAGAATAATGCAACAGAAAGCTCATGGGAAGTGTTACGGGTACTAATATTGTTGTGAGATTTCAGGCTTCCACCATGGCGTAGTTGAGGCCTTTGCTCTTCTGGGATGTTATGCAGCATAGGTTGGTAGTTGGTTACTGACGTTTTGTTACTGCTGGGCTGTCCCGAAACGTTGGTAACCAACTGCCAATACCCACACACATGTGTTGCCAGTGTAATATATGACAATAAAAGTCATACCAACATGCTGTGACAGCAACTTGCCGACTGCATACTTCATTTCTCTGACTGGCCGACAACAACAAATACAATAAAAACAGTTTTCCACCTGAGATGTTAGAACAATTTAGTACCAATATTTTCCCACATAATTAATATACACATTGCCTTTTTAATTTTTTTCCCACTTAATAGAATTTCCCCCCGACAAAGCACGAAAAGTTCAAGCTGCAATAGCTATTTCACCCTTTTACTATGTTTCTGCATCAAAATCTTCAACAATTTCACCAAGCGCCCATTTGTTCAATTTGTTTAACACACACAGTAGGGGAATGACACTCTGAGGTCCATGGTTGTTTTTACATGTATGTTTCACATGGCATGACATAGAAGGCTTACTTGTGATGTTATCACATGTTGTACCGGTCAGTAAATGGGCCATATTTGAAAAGCCTTTTAGTGTTTGGGAACAGCTGCTGCTAACCAGCTTATAATGGACTCCTGCAATACAAGCCTCCACCACCCACTTTTTCATTTGTGTTATCAACTAGCAGGGAAAATCAGCTCCTGAGCATTGTTTATATGTAACACAACTCAGTACTTGAGACAGACAAGCTCTTGGTGCATGTGTAATCTCCAACACAAAGAAGTGAAGGTTTAATGAAGTTTCATAAAATGTATTGTAACTAAGTGCTTTAATTTAATTTCAGTAATTTGAAGTATTCTGCATGCAAAATTTACTTACATTTTGCACTGATTTCACATTGTGCAAGTACAGTTTTTGTCCTGTACAGCGATTTATTATTGAACATTTTATAAGTATAACCACTATATCAAACACTGGCACAAAACACATGCTGCTGCCAGTTCATGAAAAACTGGGCATTATAAAGAAAGCAGATGTTACTGCAACCCTCCCAAGAAACTCATTGAATAATTTCGCATTTCTGCATGGACTTTAAATACAGTTGAAACAAATTACGACACAATATTCAAACAGTCTCTATGACAACAGCTGAGTTGGAAAAAAATGAAAACAGTAAAATATTGCATGCCACAATCAAACTTTATGGAATGGTTCCTGCAAAAATGGGCTGTGCTTGTAAAGAAATAATTATCTTTTATTCCAGAATGTGTGTTAAAATCATTGAAGAAGTGCACATTTAAAACGTGATTTTGATGGTGAAAATGAATCATTTAGTGCAGAATTTATATTGAGTAATATTCTAGTGGGTTGTATGTCAATTACCAAATGATAACATCTTCTCAGGCTTACATTTTTAAGGCATTTTTCCACACAATATGCCAAATTTGTTGAATTTTCCCAAATATGTCTGAAGATGATTTCACGGTACTACTGAATACATTTCAATTAAACCAACATAATTAAAACTGACCACATTTTTAAGTATCAGATGTATTCTCCACTGCCTTCAAGCTAGTATAGTATAAATGTTTTGTACCAGGAACATGCAACAAACATCCAAACAACAGCCCAGTTTCTGGTTTAGTAGCGAGCTATGAGGGGCATTCAGGAATGCCCCAGTCATCATTCACAAACAGCATCAAATCTGTTGCCACGCCACTGTGAAGGTGCCATTAATAATTAAGCAACAGCAGAATACACCAGTTTTTATGCTTTGGTTATTATATGGATAAGACACTTCCCCTACCAACACGTCCCGAGTCGATAACGTGTTGACTGCCACTGGGAGCATCACTTTTCTGTCCCAGTCTGAATAATGAGGTGTACGCCACTTTTACATTATTGTGAATTATTGGTGATACAGATGACTGCCGCAGTAACCACAGACCACAGCAGACACACTGACTGACAGGCTGCATGCAACCAGTGAACACATGACATTAAATAAAGAAAGCACTGTAGTGGACCTAATAGCGTACAACACCTTCCAGCATTTTCAACTGAAGGCAATGATTTGATGAAATACGCATAAGACCTGTGGCCTGGTAATGTCACTGATCAAACCATCTCAGTCTAACTGCTACACTTTTCAGACTGCATGATAGACAGTCCCTGTCTACTGACACACTCCTCAACATGTGGCAATGTCTAGTCCAACTCTCACAGACACTGCAGCAGTCTCTAAGCTGGTGTTTCCCAACCAGGGTTCTGCAAGGCCCTAGGGTTCCACAGAACATTGTTAAGGGTTCCGCAAGAGATCATGGAATACGGAAATAAAAATTCTAAGTACCTCAAAAAATTCCAAATTTCCTGCAAAATATGATGCGAATTTTTGTCCAGCAATAAGCAATAATGAAGTAATCTCTGTGTGCTACCAACTGCCTCTTTGTTCTGTTTTGGTCAGTTTGTGTACAATGTTATATTTAGTTGCATTGTATCTTTGTTCATTTCATATTGTCATGCAGCCACCTCACCAGTGGTAACAGAAAGGCTCTCTAGTATCAACTTTTCTGGCCTGAAAAGTTTTTTGTAGATAAGGGTTCATTGCGATATCAAAAATTATTGTAGGGGTTCTTCCGTGGAAGAAAGGCTGGGGAACACTGCTATAAGCTATCTTGCTTGTAATATATCCACAGCAAGAACGCAGTTTCCTGAATGTGTGACTCACACCAGCCAGCACGTGAACAGGAAACTGATGTTTACTCGTTGCCAGATCCGAAAGCTCTGCATTTGTGAGGGATACATTCCTGAGATGGTCATGAAGAGTGGAATTCATGAATAAGGTCATGAATTCTAATTTTACGTAAATGGAGAAAGAGTTTTGGCATGTGCAGGAGCACACCTCATGTTTTCAGTCCTTGTGGTCTTGTTTTCTCACTTATCATATAATACAGTCATAATACAAGTATACGGTGATGCATTTGTAGAACATACCATATTACTTTGAATTTAAGATGCATCTTTCTTTCACACCTTTCAAAAATGAAAATCAGGGTGCAACTTAAATTCGAGGTGTTATTTTTTACTCTTCGAAAGGCTCTAAAACATCATCTTCCTTGAAGAACACGTGGCCTTGTTAAAAGAGCAGTAAATTCTACAGTGAAATGTATTTGCTTGCAAACATTCTTTTCTGAAAATCCCTTCTTAAAAGTGAGATGTGCCTTAAATTAGAGGGCACCTTACATTTAAAGTAATATAGCATTACATTGTTCATTTCCATGCATCAAATTAATATTTGATAAATTTAAGACCCAACCAGTGCAAAATTTGAGAGGATTTTAACATTACAAGAAGGATTTTAACATTATAAGAAGGTTTTAAGAGCAGTGTGACTAGCACATCTTAAGAGTTTTATATAATAAAATTGATATATTCCTCCTTTAAAATGGCAGCTCACCGAAACATGTCACAGGAGAATTAAATATAATAAACTAATTGAAAATTATGCATTTGGTTGGTCTCAAATTTACCAAATAAGGTTCAGAAAAACTGTGTGTCACAATGATACCACAGATACACCTTCCAAAGAAATGTTATGACTATGTATTGATGCGTGCTTAACTGTGAACATTCAAAATTGCAAGTTTGTAAATATGGAAGGATGGATGTACTCTTTTACTTTATGGCTTGATGGCTTCACAGACATCAAGCAGAGCAAAAAATCCAACCAGGAAGCTGAGAAAAACAAAGAAAAGGAAAATCTTAGTTGAGGAAAAATGTTGGAAGACAGCAGAAAATACAAAGATTATTACTTTCTGGAATGTGATACTGTGCAGCTTGGTGCAAATTTTCTAGCATTTCAGAGAAACTTACTGCCTCCCCCTTTAGGGTATAAGAGGAAGGCTGTTGAGTTCCTCCGAAAGACTGCTAAATTTTTACCTGACTGTATGGTATCATATGCCAGACAAAGGTAATCTAAAGAAACAAGTTGCATAACAAGAGTGGTATGGATGGAGAAGGACACGTGAATACATAGGAGAGTATTTGACACGATACTGTTCTCACAAATACCACCAAACATGTTACATGAAAAGCACAGAATATCTGAATGAAATCTGCCTGTCATATAGTTTAAAAATACACATTATGGCACACTACACCTGTAAATTGATCAGACAATGAATACGGGCAGTAATTATGAATCACACAATTAAATTGGACATTGTATTTATTGAGACATTAATATACGAGGTTGTGAAGACAGTGAACTTCTAATTGTCCTTATGACTGTTAGTGCCTTTGATAAAAGAACTAAGGTGTAAATTGCTTTATGATATCAGTTAGGCACAGTCCAGTCATTCAATCCATGCTGCTTACAGTCAATAACTACTGGGGTACGTATTACATAAGCAATGTTATGACTGACTGAAGGTCACATACAGTGTCAGAGATTCTACCTTTCAGCAAAACCACATCTGAGGTAGCTTCAGAATGACAATGGCTATGATGTGAAAAAGACACAGGTATCAAGAAATATGAAACTGCCACACATGGAAGAAGACAATATTAAAATTTTATAAGTACAGAACGCCGTACAATTTCATATGGCTCTTAAACACAGATTAAGGAGAACAATAATGTTAGTATAATTCAAGCAGCAGAAATGCAATTCTTAAGATCAAGACATGTAATAGATTGAACACAATTAACAATAAAGATATACGGAGCACATGAAATATTTATTTTGTGGATTAAGATTATATGATTACACGAAAAACAGTTACATGAGATTTGACATTTTCTTGTGGTGACTGTGATGATTCTGTGATATGACACTGTGTAGTCTGGCACAGCGGGTACCAGCATTTGGGAGGAAGCTATCTACCAAACCGGATGGTATCACATCCCAGAAAACTGTCATCTTAAAAAACAGATTAACTACATTGAGAAAGACAAAACAATGAATACTCGCTCTTTTTCTTGGCAGGCATAACTTGATCTACTGTATGACTGGATCCATGGAATAATGAGCTGACACTGCACTTGCTGCATTTAGACTAGTATGTACTGCTGCCATTGCTGATCAGTGGTTTGAAGGGACTGCACAGTCAATCCTAATCACTTAGGATTGTCTGCAATAGTCACTCTTTCACATAACCTTCATTATGTACACTGTAGAGGCAGTAAGAAGACATCATATCAACATATTCAACAACAATGCCCGAAATACAAAGGTCTCCTGTTCATAAGCTGCACTCACTAGAAGTGGTCGACTAACACTGATACACTGTTTGAGCCTATGGATGTGGCTGCACCTCCAGAATCTATCGGCACGCTCTGCCAACTGGATGGCCTACACGACTGACCACCAGAAGTCTCTCCAGATTTGAGTGAAAAACTTCTAGGACGACGATTTGTGTCCAATGTCTGGTCTCGAGGTTCACACGTTGCCCAGTGTGGCAGACGAAGTTCAACAGGACGACAGAACTTAAGTCCGTGCGGCCCACACAACACCAGTGGGCTTAGCAAAGTCTCACCTGCACAACAAATTTCAGTCCCTTTTATACATGGTTCATGAAGGCAGTTATGTCTACATCATCATGACAATGTGTGTGTGTGTGTGTGTGTGTGTGTGTGTGTGGTCACATGCTTGCATGCATGCAGCATCCTCCACTAAGAACTGCAGAATCAATTGAACTCAGCATGAACATTATATCACCTGATGTCACTCACTAACTTCGTAGTTTTAGAATTCCTTTCCACCTAAGCAACAGAAGGTGTTCATCAATCTCCCAGAATACCCCTTGAAGCTGAACACATCTGCCACATATTTCTGAATGGTGAGTGCTCTTTGCAAAATAAATAGGCCCTGCTCCTTGTTGCATTTTTTTTATAAATGGACACAAAAATGGCCCAGTGAAAACATGAAAAATTTGTACGTAATCTTCAGTTTTGAGTCTCAGCCTCTTATGTGTAATAACAAGTGACACTACACATAAATCTTTGAGGGTCCAAAAATATGGTTTTATAAAAATTAAACAGATAAAGGTTTTAGTGCAACATGAAAGTGGGTCCAGTTTCATCAAATTGTTGGGGTGTGGTCAAGTGGGGGCATTGTGCAGTTACAGCTATTTTGCACTAAATCCATTAAATGTCTTGCAATGTTTTACAATAGGCCTCTCCACATTATGGCTGTACATGTATGTCCTTTGATGTGTGAGGTTAGGTTATGGACATTCGTGGTGTGAACAAAGAGATTCCAGATTGACCACACAAACTACTACTAGTACATGTAGATAGGGTACAATCTGCTGAGTCATTTCCTGCTTGGAATAAGGCTATAGCACATGATTGTTGAGTAATGCCTTGTTAAGAACTGTACTGCTCCATTGGCAATTATAATGTACCTAAAAAATGGCAGACTTAAAACGACAGCTTGTCTGCATCAAATTTTGCTTTAAACTAGGGAAAAGCACTACAGAAACTTTCAATACATTGAAAGTAGCTTTCAAGAAAGAGAACACAAGTTCATTTGGTTATTTTCCAAGTTCAAAAGGAGTGTGTCTTCTTGAAAGATGCTAAACACTAAGAACTCTCATAAATGAAGAACACAGATGAATATGTGGACCAAGTGAAGGAACTTGACCTGAAAACAGAAGAATGACTATCCATGAAGCTTCAAACTTGTTGGGAATTTGATTTACGTCAGTTCAGAGAATTTTGAAAGACAATCTGAACGTGGCCTGCCCGCTGAGGACGGAGCAGAAGGAGAATCACGTCAACATTATGTCAGGACCAGCAACAGAGGCTTCAAAGAAACCTACAATTCCTTCTGAACATAATCACAGGTGATGAGACTAACAACCCACAAAACAAGCAACAGTCATCTCAGAGGAACAGCCCGCCATCTCTATACCCAAAAAAAAGGGAAGATAAGTTCACTGAGCATGCTCACTGTTTTTTTTTTCAGACATTCATGTAGCCGTGCGTCATGAAGTTGCTCCACAAGGAAAACTGCAAACCAGTATTAATAAACTGACATCTTAGAGTGTCTGCAAGAAAATGTGTTGCGAAAACAACCTGAAAAGTGAAATTCACAGGATTGGTTTCTCCAATGTGACAATGCACCTGCTTAAACTGCTGTGTCTGTGTGCGAATTTCTGCCTAAACAAAAGGATGGCCATTCCCACCCTCCCTGCTGACCAGATTTAGCACCATGCCACTTCTTTCTTTTCCCAAAACAAAGAAGGAGATTTCATGATACGTGTCACAATGACTCAAATAAACTCAGGGGACAAACCTGCTGAGTTTCAAACACTGCATTTCACAAAATGCTTTAAAAGGAGATGCAATCACTGGGCTCGATGTATAAAGTCCCAAGGAGACTAATTTGAAGGGGAAGAAAATTAATTTAACAGTAGATGCTGTTCTTATGGAGATATTCAGTCCACAATCTGTTTGATCACACCATAAACATACACACATTCTTTGATAGGTTAGCTTTGTTTATACATGCCCGCATATACATCCTTTACAATTATAGGAAAACTGTCAATCACAACACTTTATACATACTGATCTTACTGTGCTACATGTTTCAGCTAACATACAGAGCCATCATCTGGCAAAAATTTACTAAAGAAAATTTGTCATGTAAAATACCTTATCTACCTTACAACATTTATGTTTGTGTACGGATCTCAACTTACATATCATAGAAAACATGTAATGAGCCGAGATTGTTGATTACAAAAATGTGTATATAGAACAAAAATATTTAAAAAGGTTCCAATTAAAACTTATGGAATGTTAAAACTGGTTCTACTATGCAAACTTGTGAAACTTTATTTGTGAATACCATACTGAAAATCCAGTTCTGCAGAACAGTTACTCGATAATGGTCATTCTATGGGAATAACTGGTAATATAAAGAAGGTTTTACACACCTCTAAGAATGGGCCTTACCCCCACATGCTAGATTTAGCACATTTAGTGAAGCCACAAAAAGAAATAAAAAAACAACCAGCATACAGTCGGTTACAACAGAATTTTTAACGTCATCACTCAGTTTACAGCTACTCTATGGACCACTCAACGCAGTCAGTGCTTCCCTAGCAGTGACAATATGCAGAGGCCACAAAACAACAGGGGATATATGAAGTTTATACATACACACGCATCAGTATCAATAATTACATTCTAATTCACAATATCATCCTTATGCACGGAATTTAGTATTTCGTTTTCACTTGTACTGATTTTTACAGTATACACATTTAAGAAGAATAGCTAATTAGAAAATAATAGAGAAAAATAGAAGAATGATAACAACAGAACATTCCTCCTAGGGAATAAATATGATGAAGAAAGTAAACACAACAACCCCAAGGCCAGCATCACTGACCTACTTTCACAAGTCTGCATGGTAGTACCAATTTTAACATTCTGTAAGTTTTAAATGGAACACTTTTAAATATTGTTTTTCTATATATATATATATACACACACACACACACACACACACACACACACATACATACATACATACATACATACATACATACATACATACATACATACATACATACATATATACACATTTTTTGTAATCAACAATTTTGGCTCGCTATGTGTTTTCTACGACATATAAATTGAGATGCCAACACCAACATAAATGTTCTAAAACAGATCAGGTCTTTTACACGGCAAGTTTTCTTTAATAACTTTTTTCCCGATGATGGGTTTGTACATAAGCCACAACAGGTAGCACAGTAAAATCAATGTATGTGAAACAATACGATTAAGAGTTAGTTTTTGTGTACTTGTGTATCCGTCACAATGGGATGTGCCACTTCAAACTGTACATGCTTGGACACTTGATACCTACAAACTAGCCAAAAGAATATTCAGCACATTAGTTATATACAGCACATTATAATTATGGGTGTGACAGATGTGACAAGAGTTTGAAACCAACAGGCATTTGTTGCACTTCAAAGATCGTAACGCTGAATGGCACACATACTTATCTGTGAGGAAACCCATGCATGTGTTACTTGTAAAGACATAACCTACAAACATATTAAAATACATCATACACCAGTGCGGTGAGAATGGGAGGAGCAATTGGCTACCAGAAACAATGACAGGCCACATGTTAATGCTATGATTTGAAAAACAATTGTGGTAAGTTACCTCAATGAAATGGGCACTAATTCACAAATTGTCAGAGACAGCCATAACGTTAGAGTAGCTTCTAGTTTTTAACACTTGTTCAAATGGCAAATAATTGCACTGTCATGTCAGTGGCACCTAGCAAAGATACAGACACTTGCATCGAGTCTGGAAGATTTAAAAGTGGCCATAACCCATTCATTCCACGTTCTTCCAAATTCACCACGCATGCTTTGTGGACAAAACAGAGTTTTCAAACAGTAAAGCAAGTTATGTGTATTGCAATCACTGTCCTTTAAATGGTTAACCTTTGGTGTACAGCCTTTTAAATCCCAGGTCTTTGCTGTGGCCAGAGCACTGTTCAATGTAAATGCCCACTGTGGGACAGTATTTTCCTCTTTGGACGAAAAGGATTTACATTCAGTGGGACAGCACTGTCCTGTTCGTCCACTAAAGGTTACCTTTGTAAGGCCTTCAAATCCCAGTGTAGATGCTAACAGCCTGAGTTATTTTTGTTTTTAAATGCCTGTGCCGGCAGCTGTGTGCAACAGCATTTCTCCCTTCTGTCCATGAAGGAAGAGTTACATTTAATAGGACACAGGTAACCCGTTCAACTGATAAAGGTTAGGTAAATCCTTACTGTGAGGAATGTGAAGGCATAATACCATCAGCAGGGAAGCTTACTATTAAATCTTAATCTAAGCTAGCCCAATCCAGTCCACATGTGCACATTTAGCACATTAAGACACACATTACTGTAATATCTGCACCTTAATGCCGCAACAGTCCTTTTCCATGAAGCTTCTCAACCAAACTTCACTCAATTTATTGTTTCTATATGCATTACATGCCCCACTGACCTTTAGATCCTTCATTCAATGACTGCATGAAGTGTAAAAGCATAATGTTTTTCATGTTGTAACTTTTCCTTTTCTGATGTTAGTTGATCTCTGCTACATTTCAATATACGCTGCAGCAATTTGCTTTAAATTCAGAGGGCATACCTGCCGCCTTACAAAAACATTAATATTTACAAAAAGTAGCTAATTTTGCTGCAGTGTACACTTTTTAAAGTGAAATAACAAGCAATCCGTCTGACAAATTTTCTCTTTCAGCACTCATCTTGCATACCTAAAAAATTTCAGAGCTATTTTTTGTTAAACATTAGTTCTTCACACAAACAGGCATGCTGGTCTAGCCAACATAATGTTCAGAAACATGAAGGCACAGTTTTGAAATCTAATTTCCCTTTGTCCCCATTAACTTTTTTTTTTCATGGCTCGACAGCCCCCAGTGGGGCAGAGCCCCCTCATTATTGAGGCTCCATGATCACACTCAGACACACCACACTCAGTAGGTCTCCTCTGGATGAGTGATCACCCCGACGCAGAGATCTCTACCTACACAACACACAAAACCCACAAGAGACAAACATCCATGCCCCCAGCGGGATTGGAATCCACAATCCCAGCAAGTAAGCGGCTACAGACTCATGCCTTACACCGTGCAGCCACCGGGATTTGCCCCATTAACTTACTGAGATATTTCTATGTTTATCACGATGCCCATCAACTTCCTATAAAGCCCCAGACTACTAACATCTGCCTGGAAATAAGAGAGCTACAAGCCTTAAAACTTCATGTATCACCAACATCAATTCCCACTGGTCCAGGTGGTTCTCTGGCAAGACAGAGATGCAGCAAACTGCCATGAAGGTGTTAAAAAGGCAGTATGAATGAAATACTCTTCTTCTACTGGTACATGCTCTTCCCCTTCTCACAATGGCTGTGGGACAGCACACTTCCACACAGGAATGCATGCAGGTGGAAGCTTACCTTTCTCCTGATTGAGCGGGGGCAACATAGAAGTGTCACGACACACTTTGAAGTAGATCTCCTGCTGGGAGCCAACTGGGAGAGCTCCTGGTGGGATAATTATAGCCACGCCTGTGTCTGGGCTGCTCAGTGTCCCCCCCTCGTGGGTAAACACCCCCCTGGCCGTGGCCAACACCTCCTCACCATCACCCCCCTCACCAACTTCTCCTCCACCCCTAAGGTCATGTGAAAACACCAGGTTAGTTCACCATACACCCCACACCCACACCACAAGCAACCCAGTGACAGATCACATGGAAGGAACAAGAAACCTGTAAACTTTGTAAGCACACGTGGAAACATTTCTACAAAGTTAAATTTACTTACAAAGAAATTCCCATTTTCTGCATATTATTTTGTACACAAGGCATTTCTGAACAAGAAGGCAGCATTCTAGGGAAGCACTGCTGAATCTTCTTTTCTGCCTAGACACCCCTGAAGAATGATGGCCACACATGTGACACACTACTGGCCTGTGGCCACAAATGGGGCCTATTTGCATCCAGTGAGTGACTGAATCATGACTGAACTGAATGTGAAAAACTGACCGCTGTGTGTCATCTGTTGAAACCTTGAAAAAAACCTATCAGCGCACAGCTTGGCACCACCATGTCTTTTCCTCTTCTGTCTACTCCCCTTACCAAGCATACCAAACAATGCTTGTTGCAATAATGTGAAGATGGAGTTACCTTCACATGAATTGCTTTGGTAACCATGCAGTGCTTTGACTGCACATGACACTCGCATATACAAGCTGAATTCTTCTTTAGTGATCAACAGTGCCATGACAATTTTAGTACTTAACAGTGCCATGACAATTTTAGTACTTATCTACTGAATCATGTAGTGAATGTTTAAAATTTTTGCAACACATCAGCATGCCACGACACACAGTTTGAGAAGCGTTGCTGTAGGGCTGTGCATTATGTAAAAAGCAATTAAACAGATCTATATAAATATGGCTACAGCCCAAACTGAACAGACAAGTAATAAGGTTACACAAAACATTCTGTCAGCAAATCACACACCAGAGCATTTTAACCTGTTTATATATACTGGTATCACATAGCTATGTACATACATGCACCACATGCAATTCATTATGCACACTGTTTATATATACTAGAACCCTCTTAACATCAAACCATTTGGACCTTTTATGCAGAAAAATGTCTTAAAAGCACAGATTTCAAAATGCACATCAAATTTATTTTAGCACCAGGTAAAAATAGTCACAACCCAGATAACAGCTGAATGCAACAAATCACTGTCATTACACATTTACTGAAAACAAAAAAAAAATTATCCTTTAATGTCCTATGAGACCATATGCTGGTCTCTGTGTGTTTACTTGATAGACATTCAAATATCCATGCTAACCCAGAAAAACTCAGGCCTTGAAACATACAATTGTCACTTAAATCTGTCTCCTAAAGGTTTAGTGCATAACACAACTTCTTCTTGCAGAATTAGTCATCTCCCATGGTTTATTAAGTAGTTTCACCTAATACTACCCAAGCATAGGCTATAGCACTGTTGCATGCTATTAAAATACATAAAATTGGCCAATGTTATTTTCTGTAGTGGCCAATTAAGTAGGGGCCACATTTTTATAAAAATTTAGATGGATGAATGTCAGTGTTCAAAGTGCTAAGAATATACAACACTGACAAGTCATCACATTATTTTTTATATTTCATATACCATGTATGATACAATGATGCTGGCCATGACACTAGACCAAAAAAATCAAAATTCTTGGATGTGGCAACACTGTCCCAACTTCCTGTGGTACCAGAATGACTCCTGGAGACTTTTGACTTGCCCTAGTTTGAAACATCGCTGAGAACATTTAAATGTCATCCCCTGGGCAGGCCACGTTTCTCAAAAACATGTCATTTGGCTTGAGGTAAATTACAACAATCACTGGCCACTTCAGTCCCCTACGTAGCAGTACTGCACTTACTCCATACAAGTAATGAAAAACAGATGCAAAAAAAACTGTAAGAAGTGTGATGTGGGAATCTGCTTTGGTATTTTGAAGACTACCATACCAAAC
Source organism: Coptotermes formosanus (assembly GCA_013340265.1). Lineage (NCBI taxonomy): Eukaryota > Metazoa > Arthropoda > Insecta > Blattodea > Rhinotermitidae > Coptotermes > Coptotermes formosanus. The sequence continues at coordinate 778,894 of BLKM01000456.1, read as the reverse complement.
ACACGCTGCAGTGTGGTATCAATGTGTGATGTGTGTTTTCAGAATGAAAAACAGCTCACCAAACAAGCACATAACAGCATTATTCATTTTGTTGTTTCCTACAGTGAATTATGGAGTAAACTCATGGCAGTTAGGGTACAGATCATTAAGCCAGCTGGAAATATATTGTTAAGAGTTAATTCTGACATGACAAGTCCATATATGGACCTGAAGTGACTAATGTTTTGAACAACACTACAATGACAGTTTTTCATATGAATGTTTAAAAAATATGTATTGCTTAGTAAATGTTGTCAGAGCCGGAGGATAGAGACTGTGTAGCAAGTGAGAACATCAGAATACAATTTTTAATACTACAAAATATTTTGTGTTTAAAAAACATTACTTCAAATTGCATAATAGACACAAAAAATAACCTAAAAACTCTCATTTTTGTGATCTGTGTACAAATTTGGTTAAGACCACCGCATCTTATATCGAAATGAAAAGAACATGAAAAATTATTGTGCTGTGTAATTTTAGTATCTTAGGAGGGAAAAATGCCTTAAACAGGAACTTTTTAAGCAGGTTCCACTCCCAAAACAACATGCACACATGCAGGCCATGAACAGTTAAGATATCCGGTACACTTCTGAAGCAAAGGACATGATTCAATGAGCATGTAATGTGTTGTTTCCACTACACAACACAAAGAAGTTTCAAAATAAACCAGCATAGAAATGTAATCTTTCCCACAACACAACTAAACACTGTTTATATTGAGTAATTAAAGTCTGTGTTCGACTGGGGACAGAGCCTGTGAATAATAAGACTGAGGTACAGCCATGCATAAAATATCAAACACAGGGCAAACCTTACTGTAAGTCCAATTCTGAGTCCAGATATAAAATATAAACATGTTAAGAAGAATATGTGTTTCAACTTTAGCCCCTTGAAGACTGGCTGAAATGGTACAAGCTTGTGCTTGCAGCTACATTAAATGGCATCCAGTCCCTGCTATTACAGTGGAATTTCATTCTCAGCCCTTCTATGGTGTAAAATGACAAAATAAAAACACACATTCTTTGGTCACAGAAGACCAGAGAAGAATGGAATGTTGCTATCATCTGATGACATGATTAAATACTAGCACAATCTAAGAGCAAACGTCAAAAAGCCTTATAGATTGCTACAGCTAATTGGACAGCATGACATATCAATAAAAGGCATTTGATGACAAAGCACTACAGTAGAGTTCCACAAATTTTCCAAAAATTTAGAAGCCACCTCAAAATTCTAGGTATCATAAGGGTGATATGAAGCAAGTTCCACACTGAGGCCCAATAAATTTTAGGTCTGGGTCACCTAGCACCAAGGATTTGTGTACCCCTGCCCTGAAGACTGTAATTTCAGAACACAGTTCTTCCACAGGGTGTTCAGTGTGCCGACTGACCTGAGATTATTGTCCAAGTAGTGATGCAAGGCAGTGCTTGGCTTCTTGTACAGTTCAAAAGCAGAGCCTCTCTGCTCCCTGTTAGCAAGGTCTAACAGCCCACTCGGTTCTCGAGTATGGTGATGATTGCTCCCACTGCCACCATGGTGATAATCACCACTCCGGTTAGGAGCTGGAATGTTGTAGTAGTACTGTCCACGGTTCAGTGCTGTTCCAGGGTTAAAGCTGCGGTCCAGACTACTGCCATGTCCTGAGTCAAACCCTCCACTTGTTTCTTCCCCTGTTACAAGATACATGATATTACAAATGTAATTTAGAAGCTGCAGGCAAGTGAACTTTCATTTTATGAGAAACTATCTGCTGAATATAAGAAAACAAACATAATGTAAGAACAGAAAAAACAGAACGAGTGACCAAAAAAGCCACAGGCAAAGGAAGACATAATGACAGATGTCCTACTGAATGAACAGTAACTTGTAAGTAATTTCTAATTCATATTAAGTAGCTAAGGTTTCAAACATCACTTTGAAAAGGAACAATATGAGAAACTCATAAAGCATAAAACTGATGCAAACACAAAATGATAAACAAGAATTCAGTTTACATTACCTTAGATTGTAACATTATGCACAACACAACAAAATGCGTGGAGAGAAGCTATTAACTGCCACTGTGTTGACACATGTACCACGTGTGCCATGAAATGCATGCAGCTACACTGCTTACCGCCATTGTGTTGAGGCATGTACCCTGCAGCATCCAGCCCCCCTGCCACAGAGTATGATTTGGCATGCTGGTATGTGGGCACACTTGTCTGCTGTTTCAGCACAGCTGCCACAGTTGTGTCAGCATCTCCACAGGTTTGGGATGGAGGCCCAACCCCAAAGCCCCAGTTGCCTCCTCCTCCGCCTCCACCTTGTCCCCCTCCACCACCAACTCCCTCAGGGGCCAGAGGCGGCCGATAGTTTTTAGGTTTTGGTGGGGGTACAGGCTTATAAGGAGCACCTGTCTTAGGAGGAGGCAAGGGTTTGTAATCACCAGGTCTGAAATGAAAGAAGCCAGGGGCTGCAGCAACTATACTACAGGTAAGGCTACACCTAACACATAAATAAGCTACACAAATACAATATTTTCACACAAGCATAAAAGAAAAGAAACTCAGAAATATGCAACTAAGAGGACTTCAAATGCATCTTATGGGAACATTGCATTGTATTTGTATGGGTATACAGTATTGTATTGTATTTGTGTATATATATTGTGTTTATGTGAGTATATTGTATTTGTATTGTATTTGTGTATGTATATTGTGTTGTGGGGATATATTGTATTTGTACTGCATTTGTGTAGGTATATTGTATTTGTGTAGGTATATTGTACTTGTATGGGTAGAATGTATTTGTGTAGGTATAGTGTATTTTGTGGGTGTATTGTATTTGTATGGGTAGATTGTATTTGTGTAGGTAGATTGTATTTGTGTAGGTATATTGTATTTCTGTAGGTATATGGTATTTGTGTAGGTATATTGTACTTGTGTAGGTATATTGTATTAGTGTAGGCACATTGTATTGTGTGGGTGAATTGCTAATACGTGTACTGTAATTTGTGCTCTTCCATTTATGTATGTGTTATTGCATTGTGGGGTCTGTACTGGTATAAGACTGCTGCCACCAGGTGAAAACCCAATTGCAGTAAGAAATAATAATAATAATAATAATAATAATAATAATAATGTCAAACTGAATAAATGTACTGATATGGTATGACAGGTTCACACACTGAAACAGAACAATGTGCATACAAAAACCTAGAAATTTTAGAATAATAGAGACAAAGGCCTACTTTAAAGCAAGGAATAGTTTTCTGAATCACATTTAAAAAAACAATGAGAAAGAGGACTCGCATGAAAGGATTTGTCAGAAAGTAATAAGAGAATAGTAAAGATTGGCAATATAATTTGGCTGTCTTAACCATGTTGCATCATTTCTCCACAATGCACCAAGCATTTATGTACTTAGGCCAGTAGGTGCAACATGCTGGTGGTCAAAGGGATTTAAAATAGGCCACAAAAGTAATTAAGATTAATATAAGAAAAACATGCAGCACCAGTCAATGAGCAGGGAACACAGAAAACTTTCGTGCCAAGATGTCAGGCAATAAACACTCTACACATTCTCAGTGGTGTCCAATATGGTCACTTGGAGACTGATTTAGAAAAGAATGATAAACATACAATATAAACACTCCCTTTCCCAGACCACATATAAACAATGTAGGAAATGCACACATAGTACACTTCAGATGCCTTTGCTTGCTTTTGTTCAATTGCCTCGAAAATGAAAGAAAAACAGCTGAAGTGTAGTAGGCATAAACTTTTGTTCAAAACAGTTCTCACTCCAATGAATTTAGTGGATTATGTATAGGTTATATGTAACTTTGGCTTAGGATGTATATAGATGTGTGTTAAGTATCCACTGTTTTTTTCAATTTTAACTAACCTGGAAGGATCAAAAACTTTTAGTTAGATGTTCCAGTATCAAATTTCACGAACATCCATTCAGCAGTTCACCAACTGCTACACACAAACAAGTGGACAGAGAAGCAGTCACGTGCGTTAAAGCCAATAGACACAGTTTTGCAACTCTTCATTGTGAACATGTCCAAGAAAGAAGTGAGAGATTTCTGTAAGTGTATGTGGGCCATGTAATGTAAGGTAATGTAACGTACAGGTCAATGCAAAGAACTGAAGCATGTACAGGACATTAATACTAGCAGCTCACACCAGAGTGTGCTGGTTTGAAATGATTACACGAGATGCCTTCAAAACAGGAAGTGTGGCATAGGCTAGGAAGTGGCCATCGACGCACATGCTGCAATTAGATAAATGCATGTGACTGACTACAGTATTACAACAGTTTAGGTACCTACAATGCTCAGAAAATTCTGTCTTACAACACACCAGGTGTGAATATATATTTGACCATACCCCACGGAGGAGTTATGGTATCAAATCCCCTATCTGAAACATCTGATACAACATGAAACAACACATATGCAATCCTACGATAACTCACTTAGTACAGCGAGAAGGGTACAGTCTCGGTCACCAAGAAATTGTGTTCAATTCCCAGCAGGGGCAAAGGCTTTCCTCTTCTCTATAGCATCAAGTGAGGCTCTGAAGCCCACAGTTTGAAAAATCTTGTATTTTCTTTTGCATGTTAGATAATGACAAAGCTCAGACACCTACAGATTTAATGTACTTCAAGTACAGAACACACTGGAAGTGATTTTCTGGCTAAATTTAATCACAAGAGAAAAGATGAGATGATGCAATAATCCATATTTGTCAGCATCTTACCTAGCTTTGCACACTCAAGTGAAAATCTTGTAGTTCTTAATCTATTGGGTGGCCCTGCTGCCAGACATGAATGACCTACATTTGAACTGTGGTTCTTACAATCCATAATTATCATCAACCATCAGCACATCACTAGGAAATGAAAGACAGACATGCAAAGAAACTATACATACATAGTTAACAACCCACCTAAGCTAGCTAAACTACACAGACAGACCACTTCTCTGTCATCTCTGAATAACAGATAAAAGTAAAATTCAAGGGATAACTGAAAACTGTCATCAGTGATAAGCTCTGCCAGATATGGAGTGCCACAGCCATTTTATTCTCCCAAACTGATGGGTTAAAACACAGGAAAACTGAATGTCAGGTCCACTGAATTTATAAACTAGATAATAATATGTTGGCACACCTGTATTTACTGTAGTCTGGTGGTCTGCTGGACTTCTCACTCTTACTGCTGATTGGTTGGGCTGTAGAGCGTGTAAATCGATATGGATCATGATTCCGAGGAGACAAGCCAGTTCCATTGCTGGTTCCACACTTGAGGTCATCATGAGCATTGGGACCGAGGCGATTGTTGTAAGAATCATATGATGATACACTATCATAGCTATTCTGTAATAGGAAATTACCTCTCTGCAATATAGATGCATCACACCACTGAATCATAAATAAAAAGATGGGGGGGGGGAGAACCGCTTCCTTCAACAGGTTTTTAATAAGGGCATTCTAATTCCTCGCTGGACCATAATCAGACATACTGGTTTCAAAAATTTACCCAAACACTTCCAAACACACAATCCAACACAAAAAAAAAAAAAAGAAAAAAAAAGTAGCTGTTAACTTGTTTCACATTATGACAAATACCTGGAAAACTATTTACTTATATAGTTACAATTCATTTAAAAATGCTGATAATAACACATATTATAGAACAGTGAATTATAGGACAATAGTACATAATAAACTGTAAAAGATGTGCATGAAACCTATCATGCCTCATTCACAGTACCATCTAATTTACCTTTGCCTTGAGGGACTCAGGGGAGGAAAAGAAGGAAAAATCCAAGTCAGGGTGGATGGGGAGGGGGGGGGGGACACCTCCTGCCACTGAAGCAGAAGTGCTATACATTCAACCAGAACATGTGGGCCCAAGAGATCTGACATAAAAGTGACACTTTCATTTTATGTCATATCATACATAAGAGCACCAAGATTTCACCGTCCAAATAGATGTTAGTAGGTGACAGGAAATAAACATGAATGAATGCTTCTCAGCACCCAGGAATTTCACAAAAGAGGGTTTTATTGCATTTTGGCTGCGACAGATTTCCACTACAATATCACTGTTTTCTTATGTATTTTTCATTTCAGTTTTGCATTCAGTCACTAAAGTGAACACAATGAACAGTGATTTTACAATAAGGTTACCATCTCCCAGACTGTAGCAAGATTTAGTAACTGATGTCTGGGGCAGAAACCTGCTGCCTGCAGCATCAGTGTCAATGTACCCGGCATCACATCCCATAAAGGAGTCATCTTTATAATCCATGCACTGGAAGCCCCAAACCTTGCAGTGTTTTACACATTTCCCTTCCATCTCAGATGCCAACATTTTATGTGTGCAGTATCATTTATGTTAATATGTCAGTGTTTAAGCATGCAACATCAGTTATGCTAACATGTTGGTTTTATGCTCTCAGTTGTCATCAATCAGCGCAAGTCTAACCTCCATGTTCTCAGATATTTATTTTCAAAGGCTATCCTTTTCTTCCACAGGACAGTAGCCACTTTCAGCTATTATCAGAATGACTTATCACCACATTTAAAATATGTACCTCCAAATGCACTTAAATTCCATTTACTGACACTTTACCTGGAGTGTCTACTTCCGACAAAAGAACTATTAGGCATTTCATTCACAAAACCTTCAAAATTCCTGCTACCAGATGAGTCGCAATGGAGTGGGTGTCCAATTTATTTCATTCACAGTGACTAAAATATTATTCATTAACAACAATGATAATGGCAACAAAAACAAGGAAATGAGGCAGGGTGGTACTTTTGGTCCAGTATCATTACAATTCTAATTGGTCTTCACTCACACCAGGGATAGGGAAGTAGAGGGCGTTTAATTTTGCCACGAGACTAAGTACTGCAGAATGAGTGATATTATCAGGCATGTGCAAAAGTCAATAGTCCCACAATGAAAAAATACCCTACTAATGTGAACTCGAAGAGCAGGTTCCACTGTAAGCTGAAGACTGTATAACACAGACACCCCACATCAAGCAGTCTCAGCCACATCCCTCTCCAGGTAACATATAAGTTCCTAACATAACGCACCTAATGTACAGAAGTGCATGAGTATATTCAAAAATCCACGTGACACACACACACACACACACATGCACGCACGCATGCGCACGCGCACGCACACACACACACCAAATGAAGAAAGTAGTAATTCTTGCCACACGTAACAGGTATCTTGAAATGCAAGACTGAAATAATATGTAGCCTTGGTGACATCTCCATGTTATACTGTCCAGGGGGGGGAGAGGAGGAGGAGAAAAAAAAAAAGGTGGTTGTGGTGGCAGTATTGTTCCTGCTGGTGCTGCTGCTGCTCTCTTAAGTAATTATTAAGAATGGAATCTGAAGGCACTAGATGGCAAATTTTGCTTGACGTGGAATACAGGGATAAGTGAAAAAGCAGAACCTACTTACACTGTACTAATGCTACACTTACTGTTTTCATGTTGTGCCGTTCCAAAGATGAGCTTGTTTGTCCAGGAGGTCTATGGTGAGGCGTGGCATTGATGTAGTTCGGAGGGTCCAGACTCGAATCAGCAAGGTCCCCCAACCCGCCGTCACTCTTCCCAAACAATCGCTCAGCAGCCGACCTACTCAATGTGTTGCTCCCTCCTCGAGGTGGTTTGTTAGAACGGTCAATTCTTGGAGGCAGCTCTGGTGGGCCCTGGCCAGGAGGAGACCGTGTCACAGGGGGTCCCAATCCTTGATGTTGATGCGGATGTGGTGGTGGGTAGTTAAGGTGCACAGTTGATGATGTCACTGGGGGTTCATCGTGATGTGGCGGTGGCGAAAAACCATATTTACTATCACCTCCTTGTGACCTGCGCTTGCTGCTCAGTGACAGAGCCAGGTTGTGACTGTGGCCACCATGGTGATGATGGTGGTTCAGGTGGTCTGACAGACCCAGTCCACCAGCTGAACCATTGTGACTCTCATAATTCTGAAATTGGAAGGCATTTTTCAAGTGATCAGGAACAAAAGACGGGTTGGAAATCACATATCCAACCATGGCATACTGTGCAAAGATGGCAAATAAAATGACAACAAATCACTGACATATCATTTATCAAACAGAATCAATGTGTGCTGCATTACAATTCAAGACTTATGCCAACCAACCACTATATGCAAACACATGAGGTACAGAAAACATCATACATGTGAAATAACCACTCCCAGTTCAAAAACCACATTAACAAGTTCAACAGGTGTATGTTCTGTGCTCTGCCAACATCCATACATTTGTAGATTCCAGTCTCCAAGGATGTGGTGCTGTGTAAATTGGTAGCCATACACAATATACATGCCATATTAAAAAAAAAATAGAATTTGCATCAGCACTGCAGTACGAACCTAACCTCTCACTTCCACACACTCACCTGTTTGTAGTGGCTGCTGGGAGAGTAAGGGGGAGGGGCACTATAACCAGGTACCCCTCCATCCTCTTGTGTGGCAATGCTGGGGTCAGATGAGCTCTTCACAAGACGAGGGGGCCCAGGCCCTGGTCCTGGTGGGGGAGCTGTGGACCCAGGGGGGACAGCACAGCGAGGCTCAGGGGAGAGGTCCAGGTCTGACTCTGGAGACGAGGCGTAGGACAGGCGTGAGGTCATGGGAAATAGGAAGTCGTCAGACAGAGCTTCATCCGGCTGCAGAACACAACAGGCAGAGGTTAGACAACAGCTAACGACACGACACAACATGACACATGCATGCGAGTCAGTCAGCACACTCAAACATGTCATTTCGTCCTTACTCATTCATTTGAGCATAGAAAATTATTACACACTTTTCACAGAGCTCATAGCAACAATTATCACAGCAAAGGGGCAGTCTTAAGTGTAGCCACTGTGTTAAATATTACACTGACAGGATAATCACTGTCTGATATATGTGTCAGTTATGACACCCAACACTTACAAAAGATGCAAAAGTGTCCTGTATGTCATAAATAGGTGAATTCACAACAACAAAGTTCTCTTTGTGCAGTTACAACAGTGAGAATGCTGTAGTTCAAAACACAGTTTGCAGTTTAAAATATGCGGTCAGTACAAATGGAGTACACAGATTAATTTTAACTTCATGGCTTATAGGAATGACTTACTTCCATGTTGATTGCAAATGCAATGGATAAATAAATACCTTAAGAACTGCACTAACTAAAATCTTATCAAACCTTTGGTCATTACTTAATATAAATTAATTTTGCTCTTCTGTGTGAAAAATGAGCCCCACTGTTAGGTTTTGCACTGTTTACATACATAATAGGCAAATATAATTACAAGCCTGAGTTCAGTTCAAATGGTTGGGGACAAATTAATATGCAATTTCGTTAATAACAACTTGTTAAAGTGCTCAAAATGTGAGGTTTACAACAATAAAAAATGTTGCACTTCAAACAGCTAAAAACAAAGTGAACACCAATACATTCAGAAACATTAACAAATGCAAAAGCAAAATTCTCAGAAACACACATATCAAGACTGGGCATCAACACAACTAAAGACACACAAGTCACAAGTCACATTAACTAACAAATCACTGACATTCACATGTTACTTTCCAGTGCAATTTCATTGATCATAGGACTAAGCAGCAGCAAGAAGAATAGTGTGAATATTTTGCACAGTTCCAGCCACACTAAAAAAACTTTCAGTTACAAACACCAGCTCAACTACAACCGTGATTCTTTACTTGTGTGTGGCATCACATTGCCATACTTGCCCAAGAAGTCACAGCAGTCTTAAGATGGGGTTAACCATAAACTACACCATTTCAAATCAACAGCCAGCATTTAACTTTACGAATGACTGAAGGTTCTCACCATAGTGACAATGAAGATTACAGAATTCTGAGATGTGACATTAGTTTTGTAGATACATACCCAACTACATGGTACCACACCCCAGACGAGACTAATCTTAATTTAACCTCATGTCATAAAATCTGAAGTTTGTATAGCAATGGATATGAAAATTACTGTCTTCTGGGATGTTATTCTGTACACTTATAAACACTAGAACAAAATGACATGGTATCAGATCCCAGAAGACTGCGACCTTAATTGAGTTCTGTAAAATGCAGCATTTGGTGAAGAAAGAGTACGAGCAACTAATCATAAAACCGAATGTCACCTCCCCCAAATTCAAGAGCACTGTGGGAGACTTAATCCTCTGCACAAAAGAAATCAGTAGCTCTTTTCATTTATACTTTCCACAGATAGCATGACGTTGATGCAAAGATGCTTCACCTCCAGAAATTCTTAACAGATTTCAATTTGGTCTGGTACTGACAGTCTACACTACAAGTTGTTACACAAATTTAACTTTTTAGTTTTATCTGACATAACCTCTACTTCCACTGAAGCTCCAATCAAAGTTTCTTAATTTTCTCGAAAAGTATCTCTCTCACACTCTCTCTCTCTTTCTCTCTCTCTCTCTCACACACACAAATTATTGTAGCATACAAAGCTCTACAAAAGAGGTCTATATCTTTTACTGTAGCGCTATGGTGAACACTTAACGAAATATGTGATTCCTGAGCCTGTATAGTGTTACATCTTCACAACAGTAGGGCTGTACAAGAAACAAATGAATATCAGCATCAATTTACTACAGAAAATTAAAATAAAATCTCCAATACTAATGGGTTATGCTGATGGTATATTACACTTAATAATGCCATGTTTCTGAAGTTTGTTTGTCATTGCTAGTGTTCTGAACTAAATACGTTTCAGAAACCAGAACCATTTCCATCCTTAGGCAGAAGGGTTGAGAGGTGCCACCAAATTCCTTCTCACAGAAAAGACCTAACCTCAATTCCTGGACAACGAACACATCCACAAAATATGGGCAACCAACTGCAGTTCACCATTCCATTTGTGGATGGTACAACAGACTGTACATTGTGGTTGGAACTGCTCAGTAAAGTGCACACATTTTACAGCAAACATGCATAAACATTGTCAAAAACAGAAATTATGGGCCTAAACAAAATGTCCTCATATGCACAGGGATGAAAAACAGGTGTCCACAACATATTTCCCATGCTTCAAAGTGTTTGATTTTCATAATCCTCTTATATAACTTGAGTGAAACAAAAATGAAAATTACAGCATACACTGAAGGCTTCATGTCAGCCACGTTTCAGAGTTGTACCTCTTGTAATTAGGCAGATATCAAGACAAAAAACATACTCAAGCAGTTTTGGTGTTATGATTTTAGAAGCAACTGCAACCATATAGTCTGACAGTTCATCATTGCCTACGTCTGCAAGTGCACTTCTTATGTACACTCCGTGCAGCATAAAACGCATTGCTAGAACTGCCTCTTTGAAACCAGAAGTGATGTATGCATACAGCTAGCATCATAATGCCTATCATTCATAATATCCTTGCGTTTGTTCATAGGCGACTTTTTTCTACTTTCCACTAATTTAATTACTGTATTTATGTCATATATATATTAAGCAAAGGCACTGTTAGTCTGCCTAATTTGAAACACGGACTAATGCTGTTCAAAGCTCTTAGAGTTGTGTGGCTAGGTTCCATAGCGAAACAACGGCGGTTACCCACATCTGCTGGTTGACAAGCAAATAGGAGATTCCAGCACTAAAGTGAAGGTCAAATATGTCAGTTCAAGTTGTAGTATCAGAATACGGTTTTTTTTATTGCATTTGTTGTATTTGCACAAGCACTAATTTAAATTGAGCAGTTTTATCATTTAAATACATGTTTTGGAAGTCATATGTACTGCACTCGTGAGGATAGAAGTGCAAGGGATGAACATATTTCAAGTACTTTCTCCGTTTTGTTGTTCACTGTCTTTCTGATTTAAAGGTTCAGTGTTCAAATATGACCATAGTTAGTTTTAGATGTAAAAAACACCCTCTCAATCATTTATTTTTATTGCTCCTACCGAGATTCGAATCTGACATCGTCCAGCCCTCAGCCTAGTCACACTCACTATGCTAACCTAGCTACTGCTTAATGTTTATCACTTACACAAAATGTTAATTAATATGTTAGCCCTCGCAAGGTCTGTTTTCAATGTGGTATCTTTAATAAAATGTCCAGAATCTCTGCGCTCCGACCAGGGATTGCAACAGTTTCAGCATACACTCAAAAGAGTGACTGAACATAACAGTGGGTCAGGTTAATGTTCATCTCACTATATATCTTTAACTGAGACAATGTAAGCTGAATGCAATCCATGGTTGGAGTTCTCTGAGATTCCGGACACATGATGGATCTTGGAAACAACCTTTCCAAGGGCTACCATACTAATTCATATTTCTTGTACGTGATACACTTTAACCTTTATCCTGTTATTGGGGGGGGGGGGGGGTACTTAGATTTTAGGGCATGATTTATGAAAAACCTACTACCTCAACAGAAAAAGATAAAATTATGAAATAGAAATGGCATTTCATGGAAGATACACCACGGATTACACAGCATGTCTTGAAAAATGCAATTTCAGTGTTGTCTGAATACATAAAATAAACTTCTAGGGGATGTTTTCCATTAAAATGTTAAGGAAACAACCACACTTGTAAAAAGTGTGCTTTTTACAAATACAACTGGCTGTCTAGTCACATTCAAACATGTAACCTTTAAGGCACAAAAAATGAGTAACAAATCACAGAAAAATAACAAATACCTGATTCCCTAACACTTTTAGCCTCATCTATAGCAGTACAAATAAACCTCACATATCAACACTAGTCTACCCACTTGTCTACCAATGCATATGGATTATCAAGTGAAGCACAATCTTCTCCCTCACTTTCCCATGGAACCTACTCACCCATCTTGAAGAAGTCATCGACATTAATGTATTTTTCTTCAAATCAGGCATAGCTGTCTTTGTTTAATATATATCAGGCATAAGAACTTGTAATTAATGAAAAGCAGAGAGAAGCCACATTTGTAAACAGGAAGAAAATCTGAACGATTGAAACTGCAATGCCAGCTGATTGTGGTCAACCAATAAATTTTCACGACTGCATGTTTTGGCACATAAACCAGTTGTACCTTGTTTTTGTTAATTCATGTCATGACTACCAGAGATTAATGGCAAGGAAGTTCAAGTTTGTCCATAGCAGCCCTACATGTGAGGTGTATCTTTCTTTGTTCATTGAACAAACATTAAGAGTTGTTTCAAATTCATGAAAACAGCTACTAAAACATATGAAATGATAAAGACTGTTTATGGAAATAAACCCCTCCAATACACTGGTCTCCAAACGACTTAAGAGACTGTGAGATAGATGTGAGGACCTCAAAAATGATCTAAGGAATGGGCAGCTCAAAATTTTGAAGGAGGTGCAAAATTTTGTGAACTGTGGCCACAGACAATCAATTTGCCCTAAAATTTATGGAGGATCAACTGCGTGTTAATAAGGACATGACTCATGAGATTCATCGTCAAGATTTGGGAATGCAGAAGATCAGTATGAAGTTTTTTCCACACAGTCTCACAGACGAACTCATTCTGCCATGACAGTGAAGCACTTTCTGGCAAATAATGACATGTTGGAAATCAGCTACCCACCGTATTACCTGAGGTCATGATAACCAACTTGCATTTCTATTCCCTGAAGTGAATATACCCTCAGAGGGAAAATATTTCAGGACATCAGTAATGCATATGCCAGATTAAATGAAGTTGCTTTGAATGCCTATGATGACTGTTATGTGCAACTTCAGGTTCCAAGTTGTTGGAAAACTTCAACTTCCTCTTCTGGCAACTGTGAAAAAGCTGTTAAGTGTACCACGGTAAATGCTCCCTGTGAGATATGAGGCTTCCTTACACAGCATTGATGTTGAAGGCTCTGGTCTTCTGGGATGTGCAGTGGGTGATATTATATATTCTGGTGTTTTGAAGGAGAACAGTGACTTCATCTTCATGTGCTGAGGTCATATCAGGTCTTCTAGGACCTATCAGTCATGATGATGAAGGTGCTACACTGCTTCAAAATGTCACGGTATGGCAAATTACCCACTACACAGCATAACATTCCAGAAGACCAGCACCCTAAAAGACACTGTTACGGTAGCCTCGAAAGAAAGCAAAAAGCTTCTGAAGCAAGGCTGAAAACTGTCTCACAGGTACATTTGTGACTTTACTAAAGTAAATTCAGAATGTCTGTCACGACTTTCATTTCTGTGTCCTTGAAATATGTACCATTGTTCTAAAAATAAATGTAATGTACTCTGAAGCATTATCCTTTGTAAATACCTGTCCTTCAGGGATATCAAAATGCTGATAGCCAGGTGAACACTCACTAACACATTGCTGAATGACACATTAGTTTTTCCAAACAGTGAACAGTTGAAACAAATGAATGCAGAATGCCAGCAGCAGTGACATGGAACAGCATTGTAATTGAACCTCACGCTGAGAGTAGAGACACATACTACATAACATATAACAGGCATGCCGTAGTAGCGACATACAGAAATGCTGTTGTATGTACGGTACACAACAGCACTATTCATTTCAGCAATGGCTGTATATCAAAGAAGTGTAGAGAATGTCTCTGACATATGTAAGGCTTTGGACCTGCAGATTCTTATGTAAGTCAAACTTTATATGTCAGAAATTATCAAAAGCATGTACACATTTTGTTTGTGGTGGGACCATATGCTATGCACAGTCAACACAAGAAGAAATGAAGACACTACAGAACACTGACACCATGTGACAGATGTGACTGTGTGTGTATCAACACACACATCACCATGTAACTTGACCACTGAGCCAGTTACAAAAATTTGCATGTGCAACCTGAAGTTAGAAGTCTTCATATAAAGTTGGATTAGCATTAGTCAAGTCACGTGGAAATAAGGAGAATTTGAACAGGGGAATTACAAGTCAGAAAGAACACAAACGGTTCAACACTTGTTCATTTGCACATCACAAAAAAAACAACCATGTTCTATGTGTTTATGAATATATCAAATGCTGTTTTGCAAATGGTTCCAACATTACCATTTAAAGCCAAAAATATTGTGCACAAATCAAATTTTGGACATATTACAGTAATACTACAGGAGACTAGCTGCAAATGGACAGTATTATTATGACACTGTTTGGCCCACTTTTACTTGAATTTTTCTCAGAGCTGTCCATCAAGTTCATCTGCTGCTGGCCAGACATCTTAACCTGTCACACTCCATGCAACATTCAAATAAAGCCAAAGAACTGCTCAGTGACCACTGGAAGGAAAGAGTTGTTGTTGTCCAACAGATGGCTGGGCTCCACCACGATTTCATACGGTGAGAGGTACGGAGGAGGACAGGGTGGAAGGGGCATGAGATACATGTCCGACACGAACTCGATTGGCTGAGAGATCAGAAAACAGTGCATTAGCACATCAAATTTGAGGTACTGTTGGTGATGCATATTAAGTTCACAGTCTTCTGGAATGTGATGCCATGTAATCTGGTACAGAGGTACCAGGGTTTGAGGGATCTTGCTTCCTCCATCTTCAGAGTTCAGCTGACCACACTACTCTGTGTCACACCCCACAAGACAATGACCTTAACATGCTAGTAACGTGAATTGGAATAGCATGACCAGTGAGGACAACAGCGTGTATTTAGACAAGCTTAAGTGTGTCAAGTAAGTATAGTCTTCTTTCTTGTCTTTAAACAGCCATGTATTGTAAGTTTAGAAGTACCAGCAAACTTGCCTGTAATGTGCAGGTAACACATCTCATTTTCCGGAAACAAAACAACTCACCAGGTGCATGTAATGAAGAGACAATAACTGCTGCTTCAGAATAATCTTAGATATCAAAAAATCATCAGCAGAATCTCAAGTGGCTCAGAAACTTTTGTTTTCGAAGCACAAAATGGATCAGTCCAATGACAAAAGATTGACACATATATTTTTAGAAGCATTTTAGCTGTCAATAAACTGTCAGTGCAGCTCCTATCATTAGATTTTCGCAGTGCAAGATTCTTTCCAAGCATAAAACTACCTCAATGTATTTTTCATTCATATTCTGGTTTCCACAACACATGAACACACAAACCCACTCATGACCCTGCAAGAAATACCATTCACATAGACCTGGTTAGCATGACACCCACAGTCCTCTCAAAATGATATATGATATGGTATGTTAAAGTCGTCCATGTTTTACACATGTCCATTATGACAGACACGGGCAGTAGCCAATTTCAACAAATCACGATGCACCCATTACAAAATTCAATATCATATTTTTGAGTGCATATAAATTTTAATTCTATACTGGTTGTTTTAATAAACTATGGCTCAACAAACATTTTAAATATCAAAGGCAGTTAATACTTCCAAATAGTTACACGATCCACAGGTATAAAGTCGAATTCCAGTTTTGTAGATGCCTTGAAGATGACAGAGTCAGGTCAATATGTGGGGACTGTTTAAGTATGACGAAAATCTAAACTTTTCTTCATAATTACACTACAAATGTTGTACTCTGATGGTTCATATGGCTGTGCTTCCGAAGGGAAAGACAATGGTATGAAGCAAAACATGAAGATGGTTTTTGATTTTGAAGAGCTCCCAATTAAAGCAATCACCTTGTACTGCAAGATACTACTGACAACTCTTGCCACAATATCATATCTGCACATTTCCAAAGTGATTTCTTTTTCTCATTTTTCTAACATAATTTCCTTGTTATATGGGTCAATACACTAAGACTATACATCCTCTTATTTCTTCCCATAACCTTCCTCTTTTATACTTCTTGCTAGTTCTTTTCATGTTTCTTCTCAATTATTCAAACACCATCAATAATTAGTTTATGATGTCTGAAGATGACAGTTGAGGTTGCATTTAACTGATATGATTTTAAAAAAATGTGAAGGTAAAGTCACCCTATAACATGCCATGAAGGCACAGAGGGGGAGTACAGGTATAGGTCTACTCTTTCTTTAATCTCGGCACTAGCTGGTGGCGGATGATTAACACCACACTCCAGCCACTTTACCCGCCGGAATGGCTTGGTACCCATTGTATAGGAGGCTGCGTGGGCCCCAGGGCCGGTCTGGATGGACGCAGAACATGTCACCCCACCAGGCTTCAATCCCTGGACTGTCAAGTCCATAGCGAGTCACTATACCGACTTAGCTATCCTGGCTCACACAATTAAAATTAAAAAAGTGACAAAATTAGAAGGGGGACAGCAAGATTTCAGGGTCTCATGCCAGGGACACTGGAGACCGATCCATTCTGGGACTTGGCACCATATCATCATTTGAAAGAATCCTGCTTCCTTTCATGATTATTCTGCACTGATGATGGGATCAGCAGGGTCCTTTAAAATCGTGTCATATTTCTACCTGACTACATGGTGTCATATCCCATCAGGAAGCTATCTTCTGAAGGAAACAGTGATTCTGAGGTAAATACCCCATGCCTAGCCCTGAAAAGGTTAATAACACTGGCAGTAAGTCATCCAAGATTACCAAGTAATATGTCCTAGAAGAAAAAGTTTTGCCACACAAACCACTAGAAGGCAGAAGCAATTCCTCTTAAAGACTTCCTTTAAATGGCACTCCATTCATAAAATATCCCTCCTGCTGTGCTCCTATCTTGTTCTTATATCTCCTTCGGTATATACACTGTTAAATAAAATGTATTCTTTGGTCAAAGAAGATTACAGATGAGATCATGCCTGCCATCTGTTGACAAGATGAATGAGAGAGAAAATATCAGTGAACATAATACTTCTGATGCGTTTACTCTGTTATTGTAGCTAGATTTTAAACTTGTGCATAATTTCAAGAAAACTGTGAAATATCTGCATATGCCTTTCCACATTTTACACAACATACACAGTAAGATTTCTCTGTATCTTAGAAAAAGATTTAAAGTTTATTGCAATTTTGTTTCATTTTTCACATGGGAAGTTTTCTTCACTATAACTGAGCTTAATCAACTAATCAATTTTATGCCCATTGCTCAGACCCCACGAAAACATATGTATTTTGGTAAAAGATAATCTTGTACATGTTAGTATGTCATAAACAGCATACGTCTTCATGTACTTTGTCGGTTACTTCTGTCCAATTTTAACCAAAATTTGAACATGCCTGCCACCTTCAGCAAAAGTCCTCGCCATAATATTTCACCAACACCCTCACCCCGCCAAAAAAACTGCCCAATAAGAGTTGAGTTGTTCCACAGAGACAGACATAACACAGCTATTAGTCACTTTCTCCACTCACAACCGCACAGCTAAAATTAGCAGACTCGTAAGTGTAAACCTCAAAACATTGTAAACATCGGGTACAGCTGTGTGAACTGAGTGGCCAACCACAACTCAGGGAGGATACAGATTGACCGTGGCTTAAACACAAGTAACGGTTGCATTAACTTACACACAGCACTTCCCTAATGTGTTCTGCTATTTGTTCAACAGGACAGCCAGTGCCTGCAACAAGTACTTGTTGTCTCACAGCCTACCTTGCTCTCGCTCAGCCACACA
Source organism: Coptotermes formosanus (assembly GCA_013340265.1). Taxonomy (NCBI): domain Eukaryota; kingdom Metazoa; phylum Arthropoda; class Insecta; order Blattodea; family Rhinotermitidae; genus Coptotermes; species Coptotermes formosanus. Next base: position 760,301 of record BLKM01000456.1, on the reverse strand, counting down.
GGCGAACTCTGTTGTTTGTCTATGAGTTCCCGCACCTTCCTGTACCAGGATTCTGGAGTAGTGAGTGTGATACTGCAGCTAAACGTGTGGCCCCAAATCTTCTCCAGCTTCTGGCACTGTTCAAACAGCTTCTTGCTGCTCCTGTGTGCAGCCCTGCAATAAGCCACCTGTGTTACAACCTGTACCATGTGTCTTGCAACAGACTCATCTGTTCTTCCAACCACTGCGATCTTATGCAGGCTGTAAACAGTGCGCAAGCAACTGTTGTCTTTGGCATATTCAATTGTCTGTCCACATTTAGCCACTTCATTCTATGTGGACTTCATGAATGACATTTGTAGCAAGTCAGAATAATTTATAATAAAGGTTATAGTTGTTCTGATGGAAAATTCATTACATTTATATACTTGTAATTAAGAGCAATGCGATGTCACAATAAAAACCACTACCAACGTTAATGAAAAGAGTAACAGACATGCATACTAAGAAAAATCGGTAATTGCAATATAAATGAAGCAGCCACACAATATTATCATTACTGAAAAATAATATCAAACTGCTGTAGTTTTATAAAATCCAATACAGTTACAAACTATGTTATGCACTCATGTATTAACTTTCATATTACTGCACATGGTTTTTCCTTCAGTGTGCCTGATAAACTCAGCAACATGGGCCTTTCTTTTCTGCCCCTGGCATACATACTATGCACAACATGCTATCACATTATACAGAATTTTTTAAATTGAAAATCTATCTGTATTATGCAATTCCACATCACAAACTGTGTTTTACCACTAATTACTGTGTATTAAGTAGGGAAGCATTTCTACAGAAAATTTTTTAGTCCACAGTCGTAATAGAAACACTTTTTCTTTGCCATTAGAAATAACAGCAGAAATACAAAAATAAACTTGGCTACATGTCTTGCTTCATTTTCATTGCATGCAGGCATACAACCTGAATTAATTAACAAATAACTGCTTAAAAAACAGTTCTACTGAATTTATTTTGCATTTCACGTTGTACAAATGTAACTACTTATGCCAAACTTCTGCAGTGTGAATTTATGGTTCACACACTCCCAAAGTAAGGGTCATGCTTAAAATTCCCATGAGGGACAAATCCAATACAACACCCGTAATGCAGGTATGGCATTTCCAGCAACATAGACTGAAACATCATCAGTGCTCACATGACATTTCCTTCAACAAAACGAACAAAGGCACTTCATACATTAACTGTACTTACATTTCCTGAATGCTTTTTATTGTACAGTGAATAAATTTATAATCTAAGGTACATACGTGTTTGATTGACTTGCATTTAGAATGTTTCCATTCCCCCAAGGTACAATACACAATGAATTTTAAAGTGGTTAAGGATCAGTTACATGGTTATTACATAGTGTATTCCTACCATAAATTAAGGATTGGACACAATCCAAGCAAATCACAGCTTCAGCTTAAGCTCCCTTGAGGATGACAGAATAAATGAGACTGAAGAAACAACAAAATATTTACATGTATGCAAAGTCAACCAGTGCCATCCACCCTCTGTATCATGCATTATGAAATGTTTTTCTTTTGTACATCACACATGCAAATCCTAACATCAAAATGTTATGTTGCAAAGTCCACAATCCAGCATAATAAACAAACAGGTAGGCTGAAGATAAGTCATTAATGATCGACCAAAGATAAACTTCTGTACGTATTACATAGTATCAGGAACAGTACATCGTTATGCCCTATCCATTATGTGACAGTAAATAGACTTGTGCATAGCAATTACAATGGCACAAGGGACCGCGCTGTGCATCTTGCGGAAAAATGTGTAGTGAGTGGAATTTGTGTCTGATTGCTGAACTGAGCCAACCTTTGTTGACCCATCTAAACAAACAAGCAAGCAAACAAACAAACAAAAAACACACACACACACACACACAGAATATTTATTTCTTAATCTTTTCCTCTGGTATATAAGAACATAAAGATACGCAGCCAACATGAGCACAAACTGGTAATTACTTCACCTATTACTCCTTTTTAACTTAACTTTGTAAGGAAAGGCGTGACGGTTTCCCATTTTCCTTCATGTAACTTTTGAACCAAGCGATGGACTTATATAAAACGTGGTATGAATAATGGGCCATTACAACACAATCCACATTTCTACTTTCTAATTTACTAATGCTATTAACTCCTTGGCAACAAAGGACAATTACAGCTGTGCAGTGGAATGCTGAGAAAGCAGAACCACTACAGTTGTCAGACAATAACACGCAAAGTAAAGGGTGGGATATTTACATCCCAGGATTTTGCAGAGTGCACTGGACACTGAATTCTGGCACCAAAGGGTTAATACCAACAGGATGGCTGATTGAATTTGCATGAGTGATAGGAGTACCATATATGGTCTTGAAGATTTCTCTGGCAATGCAGCCTCAAACATCTGTAATTCTGTAAGACAATTTTCTGCAGCTCAACAACTTCACAGTCATGCAACATCTATATTTAGCTTTTGTTTGATGACAATACCTAACTAACACTGCAGTTACATAAGCCAGTTCTCAAAAGGGGACTGAGCATAAACATACATACAACGCCTGCAAGGAAAAGTTTCTCACATATCAACACTTACAAATACGAAGGTAATGCAAAACCTTGGGGATACAGATAACAAGTTTAAGGTAGCTGCAATCTGCAATAGTGAAAATCATGTACAGAAATAGATTGTAAATATTCAAGTTTTTAGGTATGTTTGCCTAAGTTGCAAAAAGTACCCATTAGCTTCATCATGTCTGCCTGCATATGTCAACTCAGCAATGACTGGACACAGGATTTTATAAAAATCTGTTGAAAAACACCAAATTTGGTCAAAATCAGACAAAATTATCAAACACTTTACATGAAGACCTAAGTACATTTGTACTGTTGACAAAGAGTACAAAATACTTTGCAGCTAGACAATGCAAAAGGAATCATGTGATGCAATTCAGCTGCAACACTCAACAGTTTTATACTGTTGACAGAGACGTGCGGATCAACAACACAAAGGCAACATATTGTCATGTTTCCATGGCAACAATGATTACACAAACACATCACACTGTGACATTATATGTACAATACCCACCTTCCTCATTCACACTTTTTTCCAGTCTCACCATTAGACTGAAATGTTTATGGGAAGGTGACATTGTAAGATTACCATAACTTGAGAACTGCGCTCTTCTGGGGTATTACGCAGCGTCAAATGGTAATCCTTTACTGACATTTTGGGACTTCATATCGGTCCCAGCTTCAACGGACCCTTGAAGATGAAACAGATACATTGTCCTAAAACGTCGGCAAAGGATTACCAGTCAATGCTGTATTATACCCCAGAAGAGCGCAGTTCTCATCAACATCATGGCGGAAGCCTGAAATTATCAGAACTTATTTGTTCTGTACCTTGCTGTAAGGAACAAAATAAACTTGGAAGTGCTATCTTTATTATTGTAAAGAAACTTCCTCCCCCTTCTGTGTGTGTGTGTTGGGGGGGGGGGCATGCACATGCATGTGCGCACGTATCTGGTCTTCATTCATGCTTTGTTTCTTTCACTTATCAAGTACATACTTAAAAGAAATGTTATGGATTAATAAATAACACAGAGTTACAGAGATATGAAGGAGCAGGCTGACAGCGAGCAAGCAACAATACACTTCTGTACTTACCAGCTGAAGACATCCAAGAATGAGCTAGCAATGAAACAAATACAGCATTACTCATGTGTGGTCTGCATTTCAGATAGTGACTCCCAAGCCTCCGTTGTAACAATGGTAACAGTCGTGAACAAACATAACTTTGGCTTTTAGGGTTTAGCCATGTCATGTCTTGAAGTTGTGCCAACATTCTGGCATAAATTTCAATCGCCATCTCCAGGTTGAGTAAGGCAAGAGAAGGATGTGGCTGATATATAGTGAGAATAAGAAGTGGTGATGTGTGTGTGGCGTGGTCCCATTTATGGAAAGCAGTACTGAAATTATGAAGGAACTCTGGAGGAATGAGGTTAAACCAGACTTTACCCAGTTTGTATCCATACTCATGCACGAACTTGTGTAGGTGTATCTGTTTGTGTGGTGTGCCTCAGAAAGCAGGAAAAGTGTCAATGTCATGGCTAAACCCTGACAGCTAAAGGTACACATTAGCCAGAACACACAAAAACATAAAGACGCAAGCTGCAAACACATTTGTCTTTCTCAAAATGACCACACTTGGGAACCACTGTTTTCTGTATGAGGTTCAAATTTAGCAGTCTTTTATGTCAAGCAGGTATATCATGCATTTTTTGTAACTACAAAACTGAAATTAGCAACTCATGCACTACACATTATGATAAACAGGCCAAAATGTCACTTGTGTCATTCTGCAAGACTGCCATATTATCAGCACTGCTGAAGCATTTTGATATTAAACTAATACTTGCAAGCATGGACAAAATACTTTTACATCAGCCTGAATGTGTGCAAAAAGTGAAACCTACATAAGTGATTGAACACACTTTATGATCAAGTCATAGACTTTCACGCAGTGCCAAAACACAATCACATCAACCTGAAAACTTGCTAGCACTGTTAAAACCACTTCCACATCAAAAGCTGTAACCAGTCTTATGGACACTACCCATCATCTTGAGGTTTTTATAACACAACTTCTAGAAAACTGGGTCTATTTCACCTCTTATCAACATAAAATCAGTAACACAGGCTAGATTTTCCTCATGGGCCCACTGGAAGATGGAAACAGTACCAGTTGCTGAAGAGCTACAGTATAAGAAGACTGCAAACTGTCTACTCTGCCACACAGTGTACAGACTTTACAAAGGTGTTCCTTACTGCCAAATATAATACATTACTACAGTACACGTGTAAATGTAATTTCCTTTGATTCCGTAAGAAAAGTATAGCCTTCCCTATGCCGACGTCCATTAAACTCACAAATACGCAGCATCACTATTTTCAGATCTGTCATGCTGAATTTCACACATATCAGATAATAAATGTGGAAATTACAGGCAAAAATTCATTTATGCCCTTAGAATTTCAATTTTCATGAAACTTGTAATCACTCAATACATTTTTACAGACAAATACTTACCGAATATTATCCAAATGGGATGAAAAATGTAGAAAATATGGATAAAATTTCATTTATGCCCTTAAGCAACATACAGCTTTCACTGCACCTATTTTCACAAACTAAAAATTACTCCATGACATTATACAAACATCTCTTATACTGAACTTCACCCAAATCACTCAATCAGATGGAAAGCATGGGCAGAAATTCAGTCACGCTCCTAAAGAAAGTAAACTGTCACCAATTTTCACAAAAACCACACTTACTTGAAAACTTTTGTAAAAAGAACTCATATATCCAATTTCATGAAAATTTCAGCAACTGATTTAGCCACTAATAATACCAGGTCACAGATGAATAGTGTATCCACACACACACACACATTGTTTTACTTTTAGAATGATGCCTAAAAACCACTACAATGGACAATGTCCAAAGAACTAGTCACGCTTATGTCATGGTATCACCATCAGAATGATTCACAGTTGAACTTTCATATCACCCTGAAGGCTTGCAATTATTGCTGAAACAGTCCAATTAACCTGTAAGCCTGTTAGCATTGCTACATCAACTGACCACTGTCAGGCTTTTCTGCATGTCAAACCATCTTCCTGACATAAGTGACATTTTTTTATAATTAACCAAACTTTGAAAAAGTCCAGAAAAAGTTTACAATTTTCCAGAAATGTGCTGTGGTATCAAACAGCTCTAAATGTAGGAGACTAGTACTATGCACTTCAAACATAGCACATTCTGAGAAAACAAACGGGCTACACAAAGTGCAACCTCACAACTAACTTACTTGGACAGCCCTGCCCTGAGCTCTTTAATAACATGTTTGGACTCTGCACGCAGGAAAATGACTATGGGGTAGAACTGGGCATAGTTGAGTCTGTCGACTGCATTTGGTGTGATATCCAGCAAGGCATGTTTCCCTCGGTCCATGATTTCACGGATTGCGCTAAGACGGATGATACCAGATGACTTCTGACTTTTCGGGACGTCATCCAAGTTGCTGTCCAACTCTGCAAACATAGTATATCCTGTGTCTCACGTCTTACACTCGAATTGGATCCCTTCAAGGCATTCCAGTTATTATAAAATAAGATTCCAATAACGCTTTATGCTCATCTGTCAGACGATGTCCCGCTTCACAGGCTTCCCTGTACTTGACACAGTGTATGTTTATTCTTTTCTCTTCCCATGGGTACATCTGATTTTGATTTGCCATACCTGCTGAAGCCACACAAGACTTGTACTCAAAAAGAAGGTACTGAAATGATGTTACCTTCAGATCGGTTGCCCTCATCATACTACAAAACTCTTAACTTAAAAATTCTTGTACAACACAAGCAAGCTGACTCACGTGGAGATGTGAACTTCTCGGGGAAATCTTTGAGCATCTTCTCACGAGCAATATCTGCTACAGGGCCAAACAGAACCACAGGCCGAACAAAGCCAGGATGTCGCAGGACTACCCGTTCATATGCTGGGAACTTGCTGATGCTGTCAGCAAATACCACATCATCCCAGTGGTCCTGCAACATAAAGTGTTCCAAGCATGGTGAGAACCACAACCTACCTCAGTTTTATGGCAAAACCACAAAAGTCATTACAAGAATGATCATAAATCTGATGGCAGTAACGAACCAGCACCAAATTTTACACAGTTCCCTTTCTGTTTTACTGTTATAAGCTAAAAGCACAAACCTTTATGATTCTCTCCCAAGTAGAAGAAATGTGCACTAGCACGCACGCACGCACGCACGCACGCACGCACGCACGCACGCACACACACACACACACACACACACACACACAGAAACATTACTACTATTATTTCTTATGCAGCTGGAAGTACTTAGCCTTTCTTACTGTCTAGTTTCTCCATAAATACACTTAGGTCTGATCTTTTCTGCACAACAACCCTCCCTGCCCTTCTTATTTTCAGTGTTACTCGTACCTCCTTCCTGGTGGGGAGTAAAAATATGAAATTGCTGCCATCCTTGTTATACACAAAAGCTACTGCAACAAACATCAACAGATGTAAACAAGAAGGGTGAAGATGACCACTCCCACCCATCTTATGCCAAGATTAATAATAAATTGAGCTGTATCTCCACTTTACTGTAGGTCTCCATTGTATGATCCTTATTTTTTTCTCTTCTTCTTAAGATGCAGACCTTCACCTCCCTAATGGACTTCTCCAAGTCAAATCTGTTCTTTTCACCCCTCTTTCCAGTTTTTAATTTTGCATCTATTAATAACCGTTTGTACACAATTTCACCGTCTGTTTTTTGGTTGTCACCTTAGTAGACGTCCTTTATTATTATTATTATTGTTGTTGTTGTTGTTGTTGTTGTTGTTGTTGTTATTAAATACCTCACTAACTTTTCTTTAACTATGCATTCTATTAACACAACCAATCCAATTCAGCCAACTTATTCTAACAGATCACAGTATATGAAGAAAGTCCTTATTATATAGTGCTGTCTCCAATTTTCATTTACTTTAATTCCCCCAAACATTCTTCTTACTACTTTTCTTTCAAAAGCACCCAGACGTTCAGTAACATCTTTATTCAATGGCCAAGATTTTGGTCTGTATGTTGCCACTGGTCTTATTATGTTTTGTAGATTTTTATTTTTTCTGTCCTGAGTACTGACTGAATCTTTAATAAGGAAAATACTTATTACCTTCCACGTATGACAGGAGAGGTAAAATAAAACTCCTAACCTGACAAGCCATTTATAATGCAGCATGAGGTGTATGTCATAACAAGATAAAAACATCCAAACAGTAACTGTGAAAGGTTTAAGTCAGTTCCCAAACTTCTTGGTCTGTTCGCAAACTATGTCAATTGCACATAATTTAAGAACTCCCATGACAACGCTTTCCTGGAATAACATGAGCCCTTGTTAGTGTGGGCAGTCACTTGAGAAAAGACTCACACAGAACTTTCAACTTCATGGAGGACAATTCTCACTCACCCTGCTGAGGGACTTGGAACGCCGATGGCTGCCACGTCTCCTTCTAAAGAAGCTACCCCGACTCTCAGATGCTGTCAGCTCTTTCTTGGTAGCATTGAACTGTGCTGTTGCCAATTCCTCAGCACGTGACTTGTTTGGGATGATGCCTTTCTGTACCTCTTGATTGTTTCTCCCTACAACAATAAACCCTCCACTAACATAGAAACAAGGATACTAATGGCACGTTTCTGTTGACAACAGTGTATATGAATTTCATAATGAATCTACAACACTGACATAGGATAAATAAATTTTTCTCGAAGAATGTTTCTAGCTACTTAAGCTTTGCTTAATCCAGTAGCCAATTAAGAACACAAAAAGGTTCAAATATGGACATTCTGAACTTCCAAGATTCAGTATAGTTTTCTAAATTTAATTTTTACTATAAAAAAAGAAATTGTCTAAACTCAAACCAAGACATTTCAAGCAGAACACATACAGTTTACTTGCCTACTCCACAGGTGTCCCGTTCTACACATTTTTAGTATTATTAGCAACTTATGTTATGTATGTGAAGAATTCACTTCATAGACAATTATGTCTCTCAGATATAACCTCAAACTTTCACACTGGCATCTTGTTTGCAATTCTTATCTTACATCCCATACAGATTGTAGGTATGGTTATGATCTAGCTCCATGCCAGGCAGTTAAGTGGACAGTCACACTGCACAAACACATGCACGCACATAAAGACAGATAGCATGGTCATCTCCTATGCATACTTTCTTTCTTTCTTTCTTTCTTTCTTTCTTTCTTTCTTTCTTTCTTTCTTTCAAGGTTAAAGGAGTGCCAATAATAAAGAATTTGCATGTAGTGTAAGCATAAAAAAATAGTAAGGCAGACTATATGAAACATAGGTAGAACAAGAGTAAAAGGCAGACTATATGAAACACAGGTAGAACAAGAGTAAATGGTTGAGAAAATCATTTGTAATATGAAGTTACCAATTTTAGGGGCATCACCATTGATTCATGTAAATTCCTTCCCTCATTTTCGAAGCCACACATTCATGAGACAGTAAAATCCCACTGCCACATAAGTGCACTCACCAATACGGTACACCTGCCAGGAACCCACAACACCATTGTGAAGTGTGTCGACAACATGGAACACATCACCTTTCCGGAAACTCATCTCACCCTTATTTGGTTGGTCATAGTTAAAATGAGCTCTGCAATTAAATGAAACAAAACACATCCTGATAAGAGGGCACAGAGTGTGATTCCAGACATCTTGCAGAACTTATAATACAGCCTCTTGAAAATTTAGATCTACATATTAATGGCACCAGGTACCACCCACTACAGTACTGTCTTACTTTTATTTTGTCTGAGATTTATATATATCTGGCCAAAAAAGGAGACAATGCTGTTATCAAGATGAAATATTACCATACCAAAATAAAAATTTTAAAACATCTTGGACATATATTTCAGACAGCACAACAGGATATGTGTCAGAGATTATGTTGATCGATAAGATAAAAATTTCACGATTATGTTAGTCAAAAATAAGTTAAAACTTTTTGCACTACAATTTAACACTTATCACAACTTCCAAGTTGTGGAATGGCTATATCAGTGACAATGCAGTACTGCCGGTAACTGTAATTTATTATGCATAAAAAAGAAAATTTCAATACAAATTTTTTGCAACACTATGACTATCATCAAGTTTTCTAATATCTTTTCTCCCAATTTATAATGATTTCTGTCTCAAGCCAAATGAAATGCAACTTCTATGCCACTGCAAATTGTTTCAGACAGTGATGAGAGTCACACTACCTACAATGCAAAGTGAACACACCCCCTTATAAGAGGACGGATATGTCAGAAAAATGGGTGAGGGGCAGGGGTGGAGTTGCTTCAATCTAATTCATGTTTTCACACCCCAGTTTATTGAAGTCTCTTTAACAAAATCCCCTCACCCATGCATTATTATCCTTCTTTCTAAATTAACAGATCAATATGCCTATAAATTTGTTTCCCCCAAAAGTGTGATGTTAGGTTTAACGCATCTCAATCCTGCTGATTCAGTGATCCCAACAAAGACAGGTACAGCCAAGTCATAGCAGCTCCTTATCATGTACATATTCTGGACAAGAACTGTGTATGAAAGGATCAACTCACTTGATGTGAAATGAGTCCCCTCGCTGACTCGCTACTATCTGCTCATATTCGTCCTTCCGATACTGCACAATGAGATCAATTTGGTCCTGCAGACTGAGCAGGAACAACACAGCCTCCTCTCTCGTTACGCCTTTCATATCCATGTCATTCACCTGGTTCAAATGCATATTTCATTGCACGCTTACCATAAGAACAACACTTGCCAGCTTCCCAACTCAAGAAACAGTGCCCTTACATGAAAATCTGAAATCACACTTCCTTCTGTGTTTCTTGAGGATGCCAAGGAAAAACACTGCCCCGGCCAATCAACAAAGATGGTTAGTAGCATTAAGAGCACTCCATATTTGCATTCAAGACGTATCCAGGTATCCAAACTGGATTACCACTAGCCTGAAGTTTCAGTGCCTTTCCTCTGTCCCGCTAATTCGATGCCATAACAGCACCTTAAGATACACATGATGATTCATGCAGTGGTGATGAAATGTCTTTTAGGTTTAGCACTATTAATACATACTGAGATTTTATGAAGGAATCGGAGTCGGAGTTTTAAAAATTGAGGAGTCCGAAGTTCCGTGTACCGACTCCAAAGCCCTGGTCAAATGTAAGATCTAAGGGTGTCACTGTGGTATCAAGATTACAGTGTTATGGGATAGGATGTTCTAAAGTTGTGCACTGATACAAAACTGTCAGAGGAAACTGCTGCCCCCACCGTCAAGGTAGAAATGAGGTAGAAACTATGAAGATGGACAGAGCAGGTTCCTCTGAAATTCAGGTACCAATCTGTGTCAGCCACGCACTGTAAGGTATTGAGAAAGAAAGAAAAGAGCTGGCAATAAATTGAAAATTAAATACTGTGTGAAGAAGTGACAGATTAGAGACTTTCTATATCAATCGGTACAAAATTCAATGAATGCTAGAAGAAGGTGAAATATTAAGAGAGATAGCATCAACACAGTACAAAAAAGTGAAGTTTTTCTTGTCCATGCCACGAGGGCATAGGGGAGTACAGGTATAGCTCCACTCATTCTTAACCTTGGCACTAGATGGTGGTGAGTGGTAAACTTCCTGCCCCAGCTGCTGAGTAGTAAACTGGGTGGGCCCCATAGCAGTCTGGACATTTTGGAGAACAGAAAAAACCCTTGCCCCTATTGGGACATGAACCCTGGACCATCCAGTCCATAGCCTACTCACTATACTGACCGTACTACTCTGATCCAACAAAGCGTACCTTGAGTATCTTGTCTCCTGGCTGTAAGCCTTGCAGAGACGCTGGACTTCCAGGCTGGACTGCAGTAACAAATATGCCCACCTCATTACCACCAGTCAGTCTAATGCCTACAGATCCTTCTTTCTGGAACGTGATGAAACGAGGGTCTGGCCTGCAACAAATGAAAATTACAGTCATTTTACAAGCTGAGATCAAGTATGAACACATGCAGTGGATCTGGTACATCAAAGAGAAGGAATCAGAAGTAGTCACTAGTTCTCTCCAGCTGTAACTGTGATTTTTCATTCATTTTTTTGTCCCACGCATTTGTGTTGACATACTTCTAAACTATTATGATCTGTCTCTGATCCTGATAAGTGTTGCAGCGCCCAAAAGCACTAGCTGGTACACTCCCTTAGACACTGCATGCAGCCAGATGACACACAACACTAACGTTAAAACACGCCCAAGCTTTAAGATGCACGCAAACCAAGGCGGTGCACAGGAGCGGTAACAGGACAATACACTACAGGTACAAGTGTACTCACACTGGCAAGGTGGCACTGCTTCGTGGTACGACAGAGTCGTCACTGTCCTGTGCTACTTGTGCCAACATGTATGTGCCAGACAAAGAAAACATGTTGGTATTAATGGCATTACATGTAACTTTTTGCCAGTCTCATCCCATATTTTATCCTTCATTTTTTGGTCTTTACAATCAGGTGTCGTCATACCCTTAATGTGCTCAATTACAGCTTCTGCAGTCATTTTTATTTCCAAAATGTGAATTTCAGACCTCCAGACACGCAAAACACAATACAAACTGTTACAAGCCACATGCAAAGTACAGTGCAGTAGACGGGAGAAAGCAGCATGCTGTGGTACAAAAAATCCTGTGACAGTACTGTTGTCTCATGGTAGGATCCCACAGTCAGCGTTAAAGTTGCCATTTAAAGCACAAGGAGTACTATATCGCATCCTGTTATTGCTCCTGCTTACCGCCTTGGTTTGAGTCAGGCCTTACAGAATGGATATTGGTCACTGCCACAGGGTAAGGTAACAGGATCTGCGGCAGACATGAGTGACTGCCGTGGCAAGATGCAAAGCGTCTGTAGCAGGCATCAGAGAAAATGTCTGCAGCAGACATCAGAGACTACACCAACAGAATTAGTCCACACACAGAATAATGCACCATTACTACCTGCAATACATGGCCCTGGACAGACATTAAATTTCCCCACCTCTTCCAGTCTTCATAGATCCTTTGTTATATTTCCAAGGCATATTTGCCTGGGAATTCCTTCCAGGAGGACTCAAAGTCCCCTGATAACTGCATTACTTTAATATTTGTAAATAAATAGTGGAAGTTCTGATGCACTGGCATGTCTTAGTGCTAGTCCCCTTTGCCATATCTTTCAGCCTATTTTCCTTTTTTACAGAGACAGGCAGGCCTTTAACAGCATTAATATCTGTGTCCAACCACACGTATCTGTCTCATCCTAGTAACTTCCTAAGCAACTGACGTACAGGCTCTGTCATTAGATTATCATGCCCAGTATCTAAGATGTAAACTTCAGCTTCAGGGGTTCAGGTACCCTGTTATGCCTAAGCTTTTCCCATGTTCTGTCATACAAAGCAGTACCATTTTCAGGGTAAATGAGGCAAAGAATATGGAGAGCTATTCATATCTCCCAGTGGGAGAACGAGTATGGATGTGGGCAGTGGTGCTTCTCTACAAGCAAAGATCTTGCAGTCAAGGAGGAGATTTGGAGGAAAAATATGAAGCCACACTTCATTCAGTTTGCATCCATCATGTCTGTCCATTCATCTGTCTCTCTACACACAACAGCTTCAGAACCAATAAATTGGTTTTCATAAAATGAGATACCAGAAATATAAACTAAAACTTGTCAAGACAATAAAATTTTGGTTACAATCAGACAACAATAATGGATGCTGTACACAAATGCCTACATGTGATCTTGCATGAATTTCAAAGGCAAGTCCTGCATAACTCACCAGATCTTTATCACAGTGAAAGATGTTTCACACAAAAGATGTATAGAAAGATAAAACACAAACTTTATGCCACATAAACATTCCATTAAAGTCTTGTAATTTTCAAGCCAGTTAAACAAGAGTCAAAGAATGCACAAGGTTTACTATGCTATAAGTGCATTTCCTAAATTGTTTCACTTCATGTCAATATTTAGAGAACTTGTGCCTCCTCTGGCATGCTGTGTAGCAGTAAGCCAGAGGATACACTACAATTTTCAAGTCACAAGAAGTTCTCAACAGTCTACATTACTCAAAATAATAATACTCACTATAACCTAATAGCTCACACATGGGCCTGACAAATGATAATACTGAAACTAATATTTCCCGAGATCAGTGCAGTAACTGTAATTAGAGTATAGAATACAGTGCACCACTGCACTATGGCTCTTTGGGTCACGGTATTTTCTCTTTACAAAAACTATAACGCATGATCACACATTTCAACACATGGTCCATAAATTTGCTTTTACAGGCATGAGGGATAAGCACTAAACTTTTTTTTACATAAAAATGCAAAAACAACAAATTCAGCCATAAGTAACTCTTTTCACCCTTTGGTGCTGGAATTAAATGCTTGTAGCAACAAGCAGAAAACCAGAATTTAAACACCCCCTGCCTAAGGGGGCTGCAAAAGAGCAGATATATTTATGTGATGTTCGGCATTTGGAGCACCTCACTGGGCATTACATAAAATATATAAAATGTTCAGTGCCAAATGGTTAAGAAATGGTTGTTTGTTAGGAAATTCATATTACATATATGCCAGCATCAAAGACAGCAGAAGATGTAGCCACCTAGCAGCTACTGTATGCCCATGTGTCTGTCACATAGCAGGGTGCAATGGTTGGTAGCACAGTTGCTACTCATATCTCATTAACCTTTTAAAGCCTAGCGGTAACTTTACGTACGACCAGGTTTAACATTAAAAAATTCTACGTGGTGCCCACATTGCGTTTACGTGTTTTGTACGGATCTCAGAACAAACAGCAACTTTTGCCTTATAAAACATTACGAGATTGGTTTTTATAACCGAAGTGGAGAGTGTTTACATCACGGTACACACTGAGTCCTTATATAAAACAGATACGCGTCGTCTTTAAAGGGTTAAAATACACTGTATTCTCCCTACTCAACACATTTTACCTACTACTATTTTTCTGGGTAAAACCAGTGTGCTTTTATTACAACTGTGGACCAAATAATTTCCATAGGAAGACATCTCCCATTGTAACATGTCATTTGAGGTTATGCTTCACCTGTGGCATTTCACAGTAAGACAAATTTATTCACAAACATGCCCCTTCCATGCTGTGGTGGCATACTCCATTTTCTTGACTCTGGCTGATAGAATTTTCTAATTATAATACCAGACAAAGCTGCACTGGTGATGAAAAGTAACATCTCCAACAAGACACAGGTTATTTTAGGGTGTCTATGAGGAAATATGAGGCACCCACAGTGTAGAAGTCAAGAGGTCCTTCCTTAGGATGGACGAAGGCAGAGAGATACTGATGTAAGGCATGTCAGCTACTCACATTGGCTGCTTAGAGCGTTGGAGCAATGGGTCATCTTCATGGAGTTGCCTCCTGCTGCTACCACTACTGTAATAATCTGAAACATGAAGAAGGTCCAAGTTATGCTGTCACATTCACATTACCATCGCGTTCACTATTTTCAGTGTGTGTCACATTATAAATGGTTAACTTCTTATCCTGGAACAAATATAATTACATCACTTACTTCAAAACACTGTGAACATTTCAGGCTTTTGAAATTTTAAGACACACAGAACAAGGGCTCCTGTGTGAAGACAAATGAAGACATAACCTGCCATGTAAGCACAAATGGGTCACCATACTCACCTTCTGGTCTAGGAGGAGGTGGCCTGGGTGGACCTCCCAGAGGATCTGGTGGTCCCAAGGAAGGAGCTCCATCCTCCAGTCCACTACGTGAGCGTGAATGTGCATGACTGTGGTGGTGGGGAAGGCCAACAGGCGTGGCTGGACGGTCCAACTGACTGAGTGACACATCAAGCAGTGGGCCTCGTGACCGACCCCGTGGGACTAGGTTACTCTTATCCTCCACCAGATTGTGCTGGTGTGTTGAATGACCACTTCGTGTTGGTGGTTGAACATACAGATTCTGAGACGAGTAGTTTGGTCCACTCAGACCATCCAGGTAGTTTCCATGTGAGTCTGCACAAACATACAACTGTGACAGTATCATACCTTACAATAATAGTAGTGTCTCACATAGCAAACTTATAATCACAACTGATGTATCTACATGCATTTTAGTTCTTAATTTTGAGGGTCTTATTATCAAAAGTAATTATACATATATATATATATATATATATGTATGTATATTTACGTATAATCTATAGTTTGGGATCTCAAACTATAGACAGCCATCGTACATATTACCTTTTTACCTTCTTTTATGTGAGGCCTGAGGCTGCCTACATTTCATAGCCATTTCGACATCTAAGAATGTAAGTTGTGTTGACAAAACATTTGTTGGTTTTATGGCAATCCATCATTTATTCAACAAGACAGGAAAGGTAAAATCTGAAGCATTCGTTGTCAATTGATGCCATAAAATCTTGGGTAGTCACTACAACAACATCTGGTTCAGTCCAGTGTTTTCTTCATCATCAGGGTTGACCCTAATGACGGAAACAAAGGAGGTCTCCAAAATAATGACTTTTAGCCCAACTTTTACGCATCAGATCACCTGAGAATTTTTGAATGTGAAGTTGAAAGACTGCCTGTGATAACATGGCACATCAAAAAGCCAATGGCTTCTTTGTTGTTGATTAAGCTTACATAAAAATGGAAATAAAAAGACATAAAGTTGTCAGAGTCCATTTACATCCTTCTATAAATTAGGTGTTATTACGAATAAACATGGCTGAAAAGTGGAAGCGTCCACTAAAGTGTAAACTGCCCATGCAGATTTTCAATAAAGTCTGTGGAACTGTTTACATTAAATGCATGGATGTGTCCATTCTGATCTTACACAAACAATGTTTTATTATGGTTGACTATAACTGAATATCAGAACTGTCCAACAATTTTTGGAGAAAGTTTCCTTTATAAAATTTAAGCAAAATCTGTGACATGACTTACAGACTACATCGAAAAGTGTATTTATAACCAAATGTCATATAGGCTTTACTATAAGACAATGTCTCAAAATCATGAAGACAACTGGTGAAAGTCTCCAATAATGATTTTAAAAAAATCCATCTAATGATTTATATGCTGATACAGACCACAGATGAACACACTTTACTTTTACATAGAAGAGCCTGTTTTATAGATTCTTGTTGGTGCTGGTCTTCCCTAGTGTCGAAGCCAAAGACAACCTTCTACTAACCTTTGGGCACAGCAGTTGACTCAGTGCTGGTGCCACGCTTTTGCTCTCTTCTTACCACCAGATTTAACTTCTCCTTACTTGACTCTATGAGCTTACGGGCCTCCTTGAGACTAAGTCCCTCTGTTGTGTGGTTGTTGATTTTCAGCAAAATGTCCCCTTCCTGCAATGTCCCTCCACTGTCCTTGCCTCCAGTCCCATCCAGTGTGGTTCTATTTGCCACCTCCCGAACATAGATCTTGCAGCCCAACACCAGACCGAAGTCTGCAAAGTACAGGTTCATAAAAATATTCATCATTGACACTGGGCGCACTCAGGGCTGTAGAGTCGGAGTCGGAAGGAATTTTAGGTACAGTCAGAGTCGGAGTCTGTAAAAATGTACCGACTCCAACTCCAGCCTCAATTTAAAATCTTAACTAGATACTCCAACACCAGAGCCCTGATAGCTACAGTAACCATTAGACTTATACTTAAACATAGGTTATAAGTCCAAACAGTAGCCTGATAATTTACGTGGTGGTGATGGAACATCTTATAGGTGTAGAAAACATAACAAATGTATGCTAAGGAAAAGGAATAATAAAAGCAAAGGAGATGATGAACAAGTGTGGGAGGAGAAAATGGATCATGAGGTGTCACAGAATGAAGAAACTAAAAACAGCAACTTACACTGTGTGCCAATGGAAAACGAACTTTCACACGGTTGAGGTATTGCTCCTGCACACAGCAATGTCACTGGCAGTCGTGGATAAGCTGGTGTGGCGGGTGTTGAATTTACAACATTCCTCCTCCCGCCTGCCAGACACACTACCACTTATGCACTTTTGGAGCGGCAGGAGATGCTTACCTCAACAGGCACATCATGCAAACAGCCCCTAAATTACAACGGTCAACAAGTAAAGACAAGTGGAAGCCTGTTACTAACAAAGACCTGGGGTTACATAACACAGGCTACCAGCACTACAATGGAAGCAGATATAGCTCAGTCACTATATTGACTGCACTACAGGCTGCACAACCATCTAGACCAACCGTACAGCCCAAAATGACTCCTGTTCAGTGGGTTTCAGGGGCTCTTTGCCATGCAGTAAAGCTGCTAGGGCATAATACTGATCAAGCACTTCCACCTACTGCCAAGGATAAGAATATATGGAGTTCAATCTCCACTCTCCATACATCTTAATAGGTACAATGAAAACTTAAAAGCTTTACCAGTGCTACAGAAACACATCACACAAGAATGTATAAATGTGCACAGATGTGATGTTATGTATGTAAGGTATGCAAGATTATTTACACAATTTAACAGTGTTTTCCAGTATTATAGGTCTCGAATAAGGGGAATATTAAATTTTCAATTACTGCTTGATTATTAAGCTATGCTTTTTCAGCTACAGAATATGAAGAGTGTTAATGAAATAAACATGGTCATGAGTGGTGAGAAGGTTATGACTGTAAAAATGGAAATTCTGGCACACTTCATGATACTTTACTAGCACTGGTCTCAAGAGGCAAAAGAAGATGTTCAGTGTCAAGTAAATCTGCAGGATGTGATCATGATTTATTTCCTTTTGAATCAAGATACGCAAAACATCAGTTAAGTCATATTTTGATAGGCGATCAGCTCATTCTCCTCTTAACATTCTCAAAGTTGACTACTTTAATTTATATTTCTTTCTTGGGCGTAAAATGCCTGATAAGAACTGGTACAAATTTCATACATTTGTCTGAAATCTCCATCATAAGGGATGAATATTTGGCACTGTTCAAATCTTCACACATTTGCTGCATAGAAAAAGCAGCCAGAACATTCAGCACTACTGGTTCACAGTTAGTTCTCAAACATGTAAATTTTTTTTCATAAAGCTTTCTTATGATTGCAGAAGTACAATACACTGATTGATATGAAAGGCTGTTTGATAACACGGAATGCAACATATGTCCATTCCCATTGTAAGTAATGATGCACGTTCTTGTGACGAAATATCACTTGACACACCAAGTTCATATTCTGTCATCTTCGTATGTTGTACACTATTTGATTGCTGCCCTCCAAGTTACATAAAATTATGATCCATGTGTAATATAAAACACTTTTCCTCCAGCAGTCTTCTGTTAAGAATGGGAAATTGCCTGCTGTTCATCTGTATGCACTGTGACCTAGCATTAAAAATCCTTTAAATCATGAGCTTACAACATAACACTACTTCACGCGAACCGACAACAGCCAGTAACAAACCTACGTACAAAACCCTATTACATCAATGGTAAATAATGTCAGTACAGCACAACACAGATTCAATATATTTATTTATATATTGTCCATTAATAAACACGATATGTTTCGGTCTTACAGACCATCTTCAGGTGTGTGCTACATAGCAAAAACTGTGGTTTGGTTTTGTAGTCCTTCTCTCTTCTACCTACTTGTTCACAGTAGATGTAGAGGGTTTTTATTTTTTACTTGATCACACTCAGACACAAAGCACAGTCGGTAGGACTCCTCTGGACGAGGGATCGGCCCGTCGCAGAGACCTCTACCTGACAACACAAACACTCACAAGAGACAAACATCCATGCCCCCGGCGGGATTCGAACCCACGATCCCAACAAGCGCTCGGCCGCAGACCTACGCCTTAGACCGCGCGGCCACTGGGATTGGCACAAAAACTGTGGTACAAGGCAAAACTGCAAGCTTTATTGCGAGATCTCACAACTGACACTTATGGGGTCTATTTACCATTGTATTAACAGTGAATGCACAACAGGATGGATCATATTAAAACTATTACATCAAAACTCATCACGACTGGTAACCTCAAAAAACGGAAATGGCAAGCGATGCCATCATGTCTGGTGTCGCCAACCCCAAAAAAACAAATGACCTGCACTGATAATTCTCGGCTTGGTATGCACACAAGCACTAATGTCCCTATTACTCGCTGAAGTAAAACGGAAATTAATAGAGAAATAGGTCAATGTATGTCCTATTTTATATTCATCGGGACCACGGGACGCGACAGTGAAAACGGGATGACTGGTCACCCTATACTAGACGAGGAAAAATAGTCATCTTCACTTCCCAGCTAATTTACCCCTGCGAAAGTACCCACTCTATAGGCGGCTGGATGGGGATCGTAATCAGTGTGGATGCTAGGGAAAAATAAATCTCTACCACTGATGACACCCTAGATTCCTTGGTCATCCAGCATGCGGAGGAGGCACAATACTGACAAATTTATAAAGCTAATTCCGCTATGTTTACTAGATGGCTCGAGGCACACAATAAGTCGACAAGACGAACCCATTACCTACCCTACTTAATCCCTGGCGTGTCTGTTTCTTTCTTGGTTTATCAAATCACACTTAACTTGAAAGAAAACACTGTATGTTGTATGATTATTACAATATATGACCAAAGACGTCGAAGGATAGCTTGAAGGCCCTACCAACAGGTTTTGCCCAGGGTGACTAAGGGTCTCCCGACATGACAAATCAGGATACCTGACTACTACACGAAATCCAGTTCTTGCTCTTAGCACAGGCAGAATTACCGCATGCAGACGGGGCTTACCATCCTTCTTTTTGCTCTTGGTGAGGCTTAGCTTCAGCGTCTGTGGTTCGGGACACGCTGGTAACACAACTCTACGCCGAACCACCAGCAACACTGTGTTCCCGCTGTCTCGCAACACCTGCACAGCCGTCGCATACTCCACGTTCTCGAGAGATACTCCATTGGCACTGATAATCCGATCATTCACTCTGCAAACACACATAACTCTTTTCACCTGTCTGTACTGTGAAGACACCTGCCACATTAAATAACGGACCACTGAAACAAACACAGAGACACTTCAAAAGCAGATCTACTGTGTACACTGAGCGGCTATAAAGTCCACCACATTAACACGGTGTCACATACTGCAAATAAATGACTGTACATGTATGAAGGCAAAGTAATTTATGGTTATCATATATCCATCACCGGAAAAGAAGACATTTCCCACTTACCGACCATAAAAAAGTGGACATAACAGCGGCAAAGGGGGTTTCCAAATTTTGCTCGAAAAATAGGATGTATAGCGTCGTTGGAATAGCGTATAACATGCACACATTGAAATATGAACAAGTATCGAAAGGCAGGTCCCCGATTTATTACTACAGCTGCTATCAGTAGAGTGATACTAATAATATCTAATGGATCTTCGGGAAATGGGATGGGGGGGCATGAACTGGATTGAGCAGGCTCAGGATAGGGGCAGGTGGCGGGCTCTTGTGAATGCGGTAATGAACCTTAGGGTTCCATAAAATGCGGGTAATTTCTTGACTAGCTGAGAAACTGTTAGTTTCTCAAGAAGGCCTCTGCTCCATGGAGTTAATTAGTTAGTTATAAAATTCAGTAAGGTGCAAAGGTATGTGACGCTTGGACTTCCATGGGCGGCCGCCAGATGGCAGGACAATTATGAGGACGCTGGAGTTCCACAGATCGCCACTAGATGTCAGGAGACGTAAATACAGGGAACTGTGTTTTCTGCGCTGTACGATCTGAGCCTGTAATGTGATTCAGCTTTATTTACGTGTTTTGTATGGATCTCGGAATAAATCGCGATTGTTTCCCATACAGTATAAACCAATTGATTTTTAAAATCCTATCGGGGTGTTTAATGCGCGGTACGAAATGAGCCTGTAACATAATCCAGCTTTATTTACATGTTTTGCACGCACCACGGAAAAAAAGATTATTTTCCTATGCAGCATTAACTGACTGATTTTTAAAACCCTGTCGGGGTGTGTTTACTGCGCTGTACGAACTTAGCCTGTAATATATAATCCAGCCTAATCTCAGTCTTTAAATGGCTAATCACAAAGATATAAAATAGCAAAGAAATATTCGTAAACAATGTTCTCTTTGGTTATCTTTATGGTGTGGCTTTTCCTTCACATTCTTGAATCTTTTGCCTTCTGCAAGCAGTAAGCCCATCTTATATACACCGTAACGCTGTCAGTGTCTGTCACACTCCCACACTGGAGTTTCATCGACCGCCACCAAATGGCAGGAAAAGACAAGACATAGAATTTATTTTCACGGACGCGCGGATGGTATATGTAAGAGCCACGACTAATTGGGGTTGCCACGTTAGCTACGTAAAGGTTCGCCGGGCACTAATGCGACAGTATAATATACATCCATACATACATACACACACACACACACACACACACACACACACACACACACACATTATTCGGGTGTTCGCGATAACTGCGGGCACCACTACGAAATAGTAATACGCAGGCATGCACATTCCTCAGATTTCCACTGTAACTACGTAAATGGGTGCGCCTTGCCTGCCAACATCGCGAGGTTTCCGCGGTAACTACGGAAATGTGTGTGCCTTGCCTGCCCGGATGGCGGGTTTCCCGCAGTAACTGCTTACATGAACTGTTCCTTGCCCCCACGTGTCGCGAATTTTGAAAGGTAACTAAGTAAATGGGTGTGCCTTGCCTGCCCGGATTGCGGGGTTTCCGCAGTAACCGCTTACATGAACTGTGCCTTGCCCCATGGGTCGCGAGGTTTCAAAAGTAACTAAGTAAATGTGTGTGCCTTCCCTGTTCGAGTCGCGGGGTTTCCACACTAACTGCGGACATGAAGTGTGCCTTGTCCCATGGGTCGCGAGGTTTCAAAAGTAACTAAATAAATGTGTGTGCCTTCCCTCCTCGAGTCGTGGCGTTTCCACAGTAACTGCGTACATGAAGTGTGCCTTGCCCCCACGGGTTGCGGGGATTCCACGGGAGATACGTAAATGGGTGTTCCTAGCCTGCCCGGGTCGCTGGGCACCAGCACACTGGTAATATTAAAATACAATTTAAAGTACAATCTCAAATACTGTAAGTGTTTCGGTACAACGCGAATGAAAATACAGACTCCAAAGTGCTCCGGGAAAAAGTT
This sequence comes from Coptotermes formosanus, assembly GCA_013340265.1. Lineage (NCBI taxonomy): Eukaryota > Metazoa > Arthropoda > Insecta > Blattodea > Rhinotermitidae > Coptotermes > Coptotermes formosanus. Next base: position 737,421 of record BLKM01000456.1, on the reverse strand, counting down.
GTAAACAGAGCAGGAGAGGCCGCTAACAAATTTTAAAATTACAAAAAATAAAAAAAAAACAAAAAATAAATACCAGCTTTCCTTTACAAAGTAAGAAAATAAGGTAAAGAGTGTTCAGTGTTCCGTAATTAAGAGACACTGCTGGACAGAATAACAAGAAGTCTATGCGTGTGTATGAGTGGTAAATTCTATGAAATATAAGAAAATACGGGAACGACGACAAAAGAAAAATTACATGACGAAGAATCGAAGGACATAATTCGGAAAATCTTGCTACCATTCCTTTCAAAAGCTGCTATAATCCCCTCATCTATCTAATCTGAATACTACAACACAAAATTCAAACACTGTACTTTTACTTTTTACGCAGAGGGGTGTATCTGAAAATTGTTCTCTTACCCTAAGGGAAAACACAGATTTAGCTTCCTTAGCACAGGATGTGCAGAAGAATACTTGGACCGAAAATGAGTGGAGTATGGTTAAACGGATAAAGCACACAATTAGAAGCATTATCATTTATGCTATTCGCCAAAAATTATCAAGAGAAGGAAGGTGAGATTGAATGGGCATGTACCACGCATGACAGCGTTAAGCAGTCCGTGAAAACAGTTTAGTCGCAAGATCTGAAGGCAACAGGATTCTAAAACAGTTTAGTCGTAAGATCTGAAGGCAACAGGATTCTAAAACAGTTCAGTCGCAAGATCTGAAGGCAACAGGATTCTAAAACAGTTTAGTCGCAAGATCTGAAGGCAACAGGATTCTAAAACAGTTTAGTCGCAAGATCTGAAGGCAACAGGATTCTAAAGCAGTTTAGTCGCAAGATCTGAAGGCAACAGGATTCTAAAACAGTTTAGTCGTAAGATCGGAAGGCAACAGGGTTCTTGGAATACGTAGGCGTAGATAAGAGGATAATAATAAAACGTATCTTCAAGAAATATAGCTTGAGAATATTGTCTGATCTGACGCAAGAGTGGGTTCAGTGACAGGCCGCTGTTAAGAGAAAATTTCTGGATTTCATAGACGGCAGAGCGTTTGTTTACCAGCTAAAATACTGTAAGCTTCTCAAGTCCTCCGATCAAATGTCGCAATATAGTGGGCATAACTCCCACAGGGTATTAGCCCTACTCAGAATGTTTGCTTATTTCTTCACTTGATCCAGGTGTATGCCAAAATGTTTGAAACCCTTTGTATTTGAAATCGCTTTGATGTTGGATTTTATTCAAAAGGAAATAACATTATTTCCTTCTGAATAAAATCATAAAAGGTATCATATTCAATTCAAATCACAGAGGAGACTGTCGGGGCTTATGGCTGGTGGGGAGATGAAGAGATATGTGTAGAGGCTTTTGATAGGGAAACCTGAAAGGAAGAGAACCTTTGGTAGACCCAGGCTTACGTGGGATGATAATATTAAATACTTTTTACAGAAACGGGATGGGAAAAGCGTGGGAAGCGAACACATGGTTCAGGATATGAAAACGTGCAGGGCTCTATCAGACATTATGTAAAAATGTACCAACTTTACAAGCTGAACAAACGCACAGCGCGTTTATTCTTTGAGCAGGTAATGACGTTACACAAGCAGTAATTGTAATGGAGAAAAGAACTACATCTTACGGAGTAATATCATTAGACAATAACTGGACTACAAATGTGTAATTAAAAGTTACTGTCGCGTGTGCAGTACCCACTGACTTCGAGGAACTTCCATCTTCTTCTACGATGTTTTAACAGCGGTAAATGCCTAGACTTGTTACAGAATAATTTTAATAACCAGAAGTAAGTGTGAAAAAAGTTTTAAATTGAAAAGCTGTCTACCAGAACTACGAACTATAATGCAAGTAACAATAACCGAAAAATTAAGTGTGATTATCGACAAAGGCCAAAAACCCGGACATTTTTGTAAAATTAAAAAATCCCCCCAGGACACAATTCTGAAGCCCGAAAAAGAGGACATGTACGGGAAAACCCGGACATGTGGTAACCCCAATGTAATTATTACAGCACAAAAGTGTAGTACATTCGAAAAATAGTCGTCACATAGCAGGAAGTGATGTACGTAACAGAGTAAACAAGACACGCGATATGTCAGGTAGAGGTAAAGTTCATCCTAGAACAGGTCGTGAAGATCCAGAGGGGGAGCAGAGGTATAGCTCTATTCTTTCTTTAACCTCGGCACTATATGGGATGGGCGGTTAAGGCCAAGCCCCGGCCGCTTTACCCCCAGGAATGACCTGGTATCCATTGCACAGGAAGTTGGGTGGGCCCCAGGGCCAGTCTGGACGGGTATGGAAAATCTCACCCCCACCGAGATTCGATCCCCGGACCGTCCAGCCCGTAGCGAGTTGCTATACCGACTGAGCTATCCCGGTCCACAAGCAATGTGTCAGACAGCAGTAAAGTGTAATAACTGTTTGTCAGAGTCATAATTAGCTGATGCAATCAGAACACGTAATAAAGTAATGTTGTGTTCCGTAACTTCAGTTGCTCTCTTTATGATTTTGGGGACAGCCAATTTCAGAATACTACTTTATCACGTGATGACCAACTAATCATTGCATTCCTTCAATGTATTCACCTCTACTTGCACATCATATTAATACACCTACAGAATACTATATATCACGTGTTGTTGTGCATGTGAATTTGAATTCTTAACTCCTATAGCGCAGTCCGCTGTCACTCGGTCACCTCCTGATTTGTCCACTTACTTTGTACTGTCCTAATTCTAATAATTCTAGCACTTGATTTGAAGATAAAGAGTGTCACAACTAATTCACGCACTCTTCACACATTTACTTCTATATACTGTACCAACATTCACAAAATAAAAACACTAAAATGAAACAAGACTGGTCGCTCCCTGACGGCGTACTACATACCCACAATGCGGCTCAGCGCACTGTAATGACACTTGATGTTACGCATACCGTTGTTATAATGGATCATTAACCAACACAAGAAGCACTGTCACCACAACGCTTTAATGTTTATCATAAACTTAGGCGCCTACATGTTTGGACTGCATTTTGCAGTCATCTTCAGGCCGCTATTATAAAAATGTATATGGAAAAGTTTTCCTACTGATTGAGACCTCAATTTACAAAATTCTATTGAGTCATAAATAACATAAACTACAATGTTTTATATATACTTGGATTAATTAAAACTGTCATTAAACAGTACGTATAACGCGCTGAAGGATGAATCATACTTGTGACACGATACAGGCTGTAAATACAAACGCCGAATTCTTCTTGGCGTTCTTACAGTGCGCAGTGAGCAGTGGGTGTTGAGGTTATCCCAGTGTGGATGGACTCGTGGTTGCGTTATTGTCTGCTTGACTGTGTTCCTGCTGTGGTTCTCGCATGAGGATTATATCTTCAGCGCTTGTTACTGGGAACCTTCCGGTTCTTTTTTGGTTATATGTGGCTAGTATCACTGGGACGTTCTTTTTACTTCAGTTGGGGGTGTCACACACCCTCATCCCTTCAGTGATACTTCGCCTGTCACAGTGCGTGGGCACATAAACATAAAAAAACCAAAGAAGTAAAAAGAACCACAGCAGAAACACAGTAAAACAGACAATAACGCAACCACGAGTCCATCCACACTGGGATAACCTCAACACCCACTGCTTACGCGCACTGTAAGAACGCCAAGAAGAATTCGGCGTTTGTATCTACAACCTGTATCTGTCACAAGTATGATTCATCGCCGATCCCAGTGGCCGCGCGGTCTAAGGAGTAGGTCTGCGGCCGAGCGATTGCCGGGATCGTGGGTTCGAATCTCACCGGGGGCATGGATGTTTGTCTTTTGTGAGTGTTTGTTTTGTCAGGTAGAGGTCTCTGCGACGGACCGATCACTCGTCCAGAGGAGTCCTACCGACTGTGATGTGTGTCTGAGTGTGATCAAGTGCAAATAAAGAACCTCGACACCTGCTGTGAACAAGTAGGTAGAAGAGGGAAGGACCAAGAAAGAAGTATGTTTCAGCCTTCAACGCATTATAAATACTGTTTAATTACAATTCTAATTAATCCCAGTAGATTTTAAAAACATTGTATTTTGTTATTTGTGACTCAATGGAATTTTGTAAATTGAGATCTCAATCAGCAGGAAAACTTTTCCATTTACATTTTTATAATAACGGCCCGAAGATGATGGCAAAATGCAGTCGAAACATGTAGCCGCCTAATTTTATAACAAACATTAAAAAGCTGTGGTGACAGTGCTTCTTGTGTTGGTTAAGGCCTGTAATGACCGTTAATCGCAGTCCTGCCCTCTTCTACCCACTTGTTCACAGCAGGTGTCGAGGGTTTTCATTTTCACTTGGTCACACTCAGACACACACCACAGTCGGTAGGACTCCTCTGGTCGAGGGATCGGCCCGTCGCAGAGACCTCTACCTGACAACACAAACACTGTACAAGAGACAAATATCCATGCCCTCGGTAGGATTCGAACCCACGGTCCCAGCAAGCGCTCGGCCGCAGTCCTACGCCTTAGACCGTGCGGTCACTGGGATCGGCATTGACAGTTAATACGTGCGTAATTTCTCAGTTTCACGGCTGAACCGCAGGCCAGGTAGCAAGCCTGTATTCTTGCCTTAATTACCCAGCATGCAAATCGCATTTATCTGGCGCCATATGGCGTTAACATGATCAATTATTTCTTCGGAATCTTCCCCTCCGCTGTTCTCTTGTAAGCGCCTCGTAAATGGTACGATTTTTGGAGAATTGCATGTGGCATAAGAAGACCATGTGCTTTGATTTTTTTTCCAATTTCATGCTGAAACTTTTTATTTTCACCAAAGAAAAATTCCATGTAAGATACAAATTTGCGTAGGTTTCCTGTAGCGTGCCTGCCACTTTTATCACATTTCAAACAAACTTTGGCCAGACTATCCAAAACTGAATATAACCAACAGATTTCAGTAAACGTCCCCAGCACTTAAATTTAACGAAAATTCGTTCAGTGGAAGAAGAACTGTTCCATGCGGACAGACACAACAAAGCGGATGCAGTGAAAGTTGTTAAATCTTGGACCTCCCTGACCAAGGTTTGCTGCGTACCGTAACTTTCCAGATATTAAAAAGTTATACGTAATACGTATCTTATTGTACCTAGCAACCTCATGGGCAGGCGTAGCCATTTAATTGGTCACTTCACATCCCATCGTATTTTGCAAGCTACACTTTATATTCCCTTTTCATCATCACTTACATAGCATGGTGTACATACAATCTACTACAACAGCAACCAGACACCAATAATTAATGGTCAAACTCTCAGAATCGGTGCTGAGTGCTGCCGTGAACAGTAACGGTCCTCTCAGCCAATAGCCGGTTAACAGAGCTTTCCGGATCACCCAGTGTCGGATACCACAGCTTTTACTGTAGTCGCTTTTCGCAGCTGCTTTGAAAGTGCTAAATACAGGCATAAGCACATGCACAAAGATGCGTAAACATTATTATTAGGCGTAATCTTTGTGTTTAAGACGGCTACTATAGGAAACCTACAGCAGTCGTGCGATGTTTCATCTCCATCATCATCACATCATCATCATCATCATCATCACATCATCATCATAATCATCACATCAACATCATAACTTCGAGTATCATCTTTATTGACAGCTGCTAGAAATATCACTAAACAGAATCCTTCCATAAGCAGCGCCGGTCCCTACTCTGAAGAACCCCAACCGTGTTATCTAACAGGACACATGCCACTTGCTGCCCTGCGGTGCCACGCTCGTGTTATCTAACAATAAACAGGAAGTGCCAATTACTGCCCTGCGGTGCCAGGCCCGTGTTATCTAACAATAAACAGGAAGTGCCAGTTACTGTCCTGCGGTGCCAGGCTCGTGTTATCTAACAATAAACAGGAAGTGCCAATTACTGCTCTGCTGTGCCACGCTTGTGCTATCTAACAATAAAGAGGAAGTGCCAGTTACTGCCCTGCGGTGCCACGCTTGTGCTAGCTAACAATAAACAGGAAGTGCCAGTTACTGCCCTGTGGTGCCAGGCTTGTGTTATCTAACAATAAACGAGAAGTGCCAGTTACAGTCCTGCGGTGCCACGCTTGTGCTATCTAACAATAAACAGGAAGTGCCAGTTACTGCCCTGCGGTGCCACGCTTGTGCTATCTAACAATACACAAGACGTGCCAGTTACTGCTCTGCGGGGCCAGGCTTGTGTTATCTACCAAAAAACAAGAAGTGACATTCACTACTCTAATGTGCCACAGTTGTGTTATCTAACACGAAACTAACGTTAACGCTGGACCATAGTGCTGCATTAGAAAGACCACGAGAGCGACGAAGGGATATAACTGACGCCCTAGGCGAGCGTCCAATTGTTCCAATGTGTGCGAATGACTGTTCAGAGCTATAAATGATCGCCTCGTAATTAAACATAATGAGCCAACACGCCTCGCTGGGATCTGCAATGAAGTGATTTTAAATTTAACATCCCCCCTCTGGGACTGGGGTCCTCCTGATGTATGGATACTGACAGAACAATGGAGAGCCATGTTGCCCTCATAAATTGTATGAAGGGAGTTCCCCTATCTCGCCACGCTTCTTGCTTGTCTTCCGTCGATTCTCTCGACCTCATTACAGCAAGGGGGGAGGGGGGTGAGGTGAGTAAACTGCACTTAGAATCGCTTCGCAGAAATTGGAAAAAAAAAAACATAAAAACATCCTATAGAAACGTAAAATACATTTGTTATTAAATCTTTCATCACACAAGACATATCCATGCTAGATGTCATAAAAGGTGGGATTACATGGGAACACAACGGTAAGTAAATGGGAGGCTAGACAGAGTTACAAACCAGGACATCCCTCTTACACAAGGCGAAGGTCGGAAGCAAAGTAACACGCCACTGAGTTTCGTTGTCAATCCAAGTCCTTTCTTACGCACAGATGTACACGCACATTGTGCTCCACACAATACAAATACAAAATACAGTAAGCCTTCATTCCCCGAACAACACTGCTTCCAAAATTTCTGCTCGTAGACAAAAAATCGTAAAAGATACGCTACCTTCCCCTTACCCCTCTGAAGTATAGTGGTTACTTTATACTGTATCAACAAATTTAATGTTAAAAATTCTACGTTCTGCCCACAGAGCGTATTTAATTAATTTCTTGGTTCCTCAAACAAGCAACGAATTCCCTATACAGCATTAACTTATTGGTTTTTATAAGCGAGACGGATTGTGTTTACTGCGCGGTACGCCCTGATTTTTCAAAATGTAATTCAGGCTCTTTTCGTCTTTAAAGGTTTAAAGTATGTGTAACGTGCAGACTCCTTCCATGTGCTCATCACTGGACATAGCCTCGTTTCGAAGAATTAATCGTCTGATGTATTCCAACAGCAGACTGCAAATTGCTGAAGACTTGCTACAGTAAATAAAATGTACCACCTCTTCGTTTTTATGCATGCTGTTTACGCAAATTCATTTTGAAACAAGTTTTGTAGGAAGTGGATAACCTAAGTAAAATTTGGATATTGTAGTATATGTGAGGAATGAATAGGAGTCTAATTACTAAAACTGCTAATTTATCAGAAATTATCAATTAACCCTTTAAAGACGAAGCGTATCTGTTTTATATAAGGACTCAGCGCGTACCGCGCTGTAAACACTCTCCACTTCGGTTATAAAAACCAGTCTCTTAATGTTTTATAAGGCAAAAGTTGCTGTTTGTTCTGAGATCCGTACAAAACACATAAACGCAATGTGGGCACCACGTAGAATTTTTTAATGTTAAACCTGGTGGTATGTAAAGTTACCGCTAGGCTTTAAAAGGTTAAAGTTCTAGAACGCCCTCTTTTTCCAGCTTCTTGAACGCTTTCGTTTGTCATCCCCTTCGAACCTAGCTACAACTGCCGCTTTCACGTCATTTTGCTTGACTACCTTCCATAGTTTTGTCAAACCATGCACAAACTTTGGCAGCAAGACTTCCCGCACGCTATTCATATTTTTGAGTGACTCTGTCCCAGGAAAAAGTAATATTATCTACTGCCATTTTTATGATGCATTCCTTCCACAATTCGTGTACTGTTGGCGCCATTTCACAGTCAAATCCTACAACGTCGTATCTCATGACCAACTGTAAACACGTCCTGAAGGTGGCTACACGTAGGGGCATCGGCTGGAGCAGTGTCTGTCAACCAGGGCTCCGCGTTGGATCGTAAAATATATGAACAGAACTTCTAAAATACGGCGAAAAACATCACAAAAATACAAAATAAAAAGAAGACAGGGGAAACGTTTCAATTTTATTTCTTACAATGTACGCGGGCTACACACAAGATACTGAAACTCTTAAAAACAGATTTTCTTGACAGTACTTCAGCAGTAATTGAACTGCGCTCCAAGCTACCAACTTTTTCTGGCTTGTAAACGTTTTCATACGCAAGGGACCCACGGGATATATAAAAGAAATTAGGATTTCCTTCATGGAAAAATAGGTTAGGAAACACTAGGCTGGAGGATCCAGGTGGCATCAGGAGGGAAGGAAACCAGTTTACTATTACTGGCGCGGTCTTCAGCGTTAACTGGGTAGGACCAGACGCATTATCAATTACTTTTGTACTGTTCATACCGTGCATTATGGATAATCAACTCACAACGCTCAGCTCAACCCAATGCACTATATTGTTTGCAGACATATTATATTACAGCATCTTGTCGACCAATGCTGCTGTCTTATTCTTCCAAAACACTGTTTACCAGGATCCATTACACAACAAACGCCTACATCTTAACTGACTGGCTTTTTATATCTTTTTAATATTTACATGGCTTGCTAGTTCGGTTTTGTGAAGTCTTACTTTGGTACGAATCCCTGATGATGATCCCGTGAGGAATCGACACACGTAGCAGTGTTCCACGTGATACTGTAACGTAAAATATCTGGGAAAGATACACTGCATTTTATTGGACTGGATATTGTGATTTTGTTATCAATTACAGACGCCGTTCATTGCCCAATCTGTTTTAGCACAATAAGATGCAATGAAGGGAAGAAGGCGAGAGAGGTTATGTAACTGAAAACAATAGTATTGCCATCCGTGACATCTCGTTGGATCGCCATATCACCGGCCATGGCGCTGCAGGCCATCCTTTCGGACCTCGAGGTTTTTGTTAGTACTGTACACGCAGAGGTTTTAGCTTGGTATCCCTTCAACATGACTACCAAACGGTAGCATGACATGGTCCTTTGATACTTTGAAACTTGGTGCTATCGTTCCTTCTCTGTAAGTAAATGTATGGGAAAGCATCCCCCTTTCCAAAATAGCCCAGCCTTACCAACACTAATGGTCTGCTACATGAATATCACCCTTCGATTACAGTCATGAACTGTCGAAGCAAATTCGTTGCAGCAACTACATCGGTGCCCGCCCCTTTGCCTCAGGTATGTATTTGTATGAAGACTGTGCAAATTAGCAAGTGTCTTGAAACTCTCAAATCAACTGTGACATGCCTTAAATCCAAGATCATCCTCATTTGTTAAGGCTTATTTTTGGGCCATTAACAATGAAATTCTTCTTACATAATACAGTGTGGTGGCGTGGATTAAACAGAACACGGGTTTCGTCTAAAGAAAGGCTTTCGCGAACAAGATGAAGAACTTTGTTTCATGCAAGGAGAGTACATGTGTTCAGGTCACGGCTGTGCAGTCGGTACACAAAAACGCCGTCTCCTCGATTTTTAAAACTTCTGACTCCGACTGCTTCATAAAAGCTCAATATGTATTACTAATGGTAAACCTATAAAAGTTTCATCACCACCACGTGAATCATCGGGGCTACTGTTTAGACTTATAACCTATATTTAAGTATAAGTCTAATGGTTACTGTAGCTATCAGGGCTCTGGAGTTGGAGTATCTAGTTAAGATTTTAGACTGAGATCGGAGTCGGAGTCGGTACATTTTTACCGACTCCGACTCCACCTAAAATTCCTTCCGACTCCGACTCCACCTAAAATTTCTTCCGACTCCGACTCCACCTAAAATTACTTCCGACTCCGACTCCACCTAAAAATCCCTTCCGACTCCGACTCCGCCTAAAAATTCCTTCCGACTCCGACTCCACCTAAAATTCCTTCCGACTCCGGCTCCACCTAAAATTCCTTCCGAATCCGACTCCACCTAAAAATTCCTTTCGACTCCGACTCCACCTAAAAATTCCTTCCGACTCCACCTAAAATTCCTTCCGACTCCGACTCCACCTAAAAATTCCTTCCGACTCCGACTCCACCTAAAAATTCCTTCCGACTCCGACTCCACCTAAAATCCCTTCCGACTCCGACTCCACCTAAAAATTCCTTCCGACTCCACAGCCGTGGTTGAGTACATAAACAGGCCTCACTGCACCCTGCCAGTCGGTTACGCCAACTCAAAAGCCCACAATTAGTACACAAATACACATGCAGAAACGTCGACAGCCCTGAAAAACCTCTTGAAGATGAATGCTCACCTACACAATGCAGTCAAACTCGGTTATAACGTCACGAAAGGGACTGAATGTTTTGTGTCGTTATAAACAAGTGTTGTTGTAACCGAGGAGTGTAACGTTATGGTTAACAGTGGCGAATTAATTGGTACCACAGAATATCTGACGCTACAGACAAGGTGCTGCATAAACCGATGTCGTTATAACCGGGTTCGACTGTGCTTAAAAATTCGGTTCCTACGTCCATGAAAACACAACAGCATAATGACGTTCAGAAGACCAAAAGCCGTTTATTATGACATGGCATGGATGCAAAATAGAGAACTGTTGTTACTATTATACACCACATTCTTTACCATTATCGAACTCTGCTCTTTACTGACGGTTTGTTTATGTGTGTCGTGTAACTTTAAGAGAAGAAACAGCCATTTTCTACCCCAACAGTCTTAACCAGCTGATCTCGGTAACGAAGAAGCTAGCTCTTTTGTTATGTAAGAATTAGTCTTGGATGAAACGCAAGACTTTCCCAGTAGACACACATACAATAGAATAGTTGTCACAGTACCATAAAGTTCAACAACCACATTCTCAGGTTGAAGAACAGTAGATCAGAAAACACACAAACAGGGACAACTTTACCTTCTTGTATCTATGTGTGTATGTCGTACCATTCACAGAAGCCACAATTCGTAGTGCTTATGAGAGTTACAAGAGGCAGCACTGTTACGCAGTGAAAGGTATCGTTCAGTCGGTATTGCAGTACCGCTTATTATCTCAAGCCGTCTTTACGGAGATGGAATTTGACAAAATTTCTCGCTAAATTTCCAATGGGCATGAAACTGGTATATAAGCATGAAAACATTATACAGGGTGCATACAAAATACTTCGAGAAACTTCACGAGTGAATTCCCCACACCAGAACAAGGACAGCACTTCATGTCAATATATGTCCGCAAATGTTTACTTTTCGAGGTATAGCCCCCACGTTTGCCCGACCTCAGTACTTTACATTTTTATCTGTGAGGTCAGTTAAAAACCCCTTGAGCAGGGGTCTCCAACCTTTTATGGCAAAGGACCACACCCGTTATTGTGGGCTGGTCTGCGGGCCCCGCGTGGAAAAATGACAGTAAATAGTACACCCAACTGCCCTAATTATTGTGTGATTTTTATACTATATACATGATTTACAAATGTGGTCGCAGGCCACAAAATACAATCGGGCGGGCCACATGCGGCGCGCGGCATACAAGTTGGAGATTCATGCCCTAGTGTATTCAGCTCCTATTGAAGAAAATGAAGAGACACCTTACCAACGCATTTTTGATGCCTGTCTAACCGCCGCGGGACCTTTGAAAGGGTGTGACAGTCCACGATCAGACGTGTCCAAGCGTCCACTGATTCAGATGCAGAATATTTTGAGCACCTGTTGTGAATTGTGACTTGATAAACGTTAACAACTCAACAGTTATTAGATTAGGGGAGTGCACTGTAAATGTATTGCGTCAGATGCAAGTAAAATGTTACAAAGTTAAGGTATTTATTGCTGAATGCAATCGTTAAAATAAACTCAAAAACCATTCAATTCCGGACATATGTTTATACGAACATCCTGTAATTTGAAAACTCATTATTGAAATCTTGATGCAAGATATCCCGGAGGGCGTATCAGACCACAGATGTACGCGTACATATCTACTTAGTTACCAGTCACAGACAACAACAAGCTAACTGTAAACATTTCCTGGCGACTAGTTTCGGCTTTAAGCCAGATCCATCATCAGGCCACTACACAAGAACAGAAAAGCAGAAATTTCTGCAAGTCACAGATGGAGCTCTGCCCCCTGAACATCAAAAATACGTTGCAAATATATATATGAAGCCTAAGCAAAAAATTGAAAATTGCATGGTTGTGCAATATATATATATATATAAAATTTATGAATACAACAGTACATAAAGGGCTCCAGAAAGTTCGAGGCTCCCAGATTTCAAGACAATTTGCACATGAATGTGGTAAGTTTGTCAGCCCTATGCACCGGCCGCCTTTACCTCCAGTAAATATTTCTGGTACTCATTTCTGTTAGAAACCGAGTCGACCCCAGGGCCATAGTGCGGCCGGAAGGATTATGTCAAATGAAAAATTCCAATGACACCATCGGGAATCGAACCCGTGACTTTCTGGCTTGTAGCGCAGTGCCTCAACCAACTGCGCCACCGCGTGCTCCCAACAGTACATCAATAAAGGTAACAAAATTTGCAAGGTAAAAGTGTGTATATTGAAGTCTGTTCAAGTATTGTGGATACAACACGCATTTAAGGCTGAGGAAGGCGGTTACCTAACTGAGGGCGGACAAGGATATCCACAACGCAGATGCGCCACCTCATTTCGCGTCACGCTGCCTGTACGAGTATCAAAGCGAGTTTCCCAGCCCAGTGATTCGGAACTCACCATCACAAAGTGACCTTCATATACAGCTGGGGTCACGGACACGCGGTATCCTCTCGCAGATGGCAAACCTCAACCGTGGCGCAGTCTGACATGGTGCACCCATCATATTAAGTTAACAACAAACGTAACAAGCTGGTAGGCAACTGGGAGAAATCGGGCATCATTCTACGACCGGAAATACAGAACTTACGAACTTGCACTAAGAAAATTCTCGAACAGAAAGTCAAAACGTCTCATAACGGCTTCCTTCCACGTCCATTCCAATTCACCACTCACACTCGAGTAACGCAGTTGACAAAACGAAATTCACCTAAACCTCCGGCCATCACGAAAAATTTCGAAGTACCTACATTTTTCTTTCCAATGGCACAACAGCCCCCAGTGGGCCAGGGCCTCCTCATTTCCGAGGCTTCACGATCACACTCAGACACACACCACACTCGGTAGGACTCCTCTGCATGAGTGATCAGCCCGTCACAGATACCTATACTTGTACGACACACAACACTCACGCGAGGCAGACAACCATCCCCCGGCGGGATTCAAACCCAAAATCCCAGCAAGCGAGCGGCTGCATACTCACGCCTTAGACAGCGTGGACACTGGGATCGGATCTGCATATTGGGTCATCTGTATTGTAATAGTCACATTTTGTTCTTCCCGCCTATTTAAACTTTAAACAGCATAATACTACTAAAGAAGCCTGACAAACGATGATGCAAGACGTACACGCGAAATTAAATGCTGAATTGCCATGGCAAAAGAAGCATTAACAAGAAGAAGGTTATCTTCACCAGCAAACTGGAATTAAATTTGAGTTGGGTCATCCCGATGTGTCAATTATCAGATCAAATTGTAAAAACAAAACACAGTCAGACACAACAGTATATAAATTTTCTACGTTAGCACACTACAGCATTGTTTTGTATATGCGTACTTTAGGATGAGATGTTAATTTGGGATGTTTTATAGTATCATAATTTTACATAGTATATCAGTGAGATCTCGCTAAAAGTTTTTACATTGTGCGCTCGACGATCTGTGTTCTATTCTACCTGATGAGGGTTCAGCTGAAACGAAACATGTCGTAAAGCAAGCATATACAAAGCAATGGTCTAGTGTGCTAACGTAGGAAATATACAGGGTATACACAAAAGAATGGTGAGGTTTCAAAAGTTAACAAGAAATTTCTCACCTTACACGGGCACAACGTACACCGTCAGCAGCGGCAACTGTCCAAGTTTCTCATGCGTTAATCACAGTCCTTCAATGTGTGCACCCTGGATCACACGACACACATCCACACGGTAATCAAATTCATCCCAGACTCGGTGTAGCATGTCCGCTGTAATGGTCTGCAGTGCATGCGTTATCCGATCACGAAGTTCCTTGAGGGACATGGGCAATGGCGGTACGTAAACAGCGTTAAAGACAGCGTTTACGTACCACCATTGCCCATGTCCCTCAAGGAACTTCGTGATCGGATAACGCATGCACTGCAGACCATTACAGCGGACATGCTACACCGAGTCTGGGATGAATTTGATTACCGTGTGGATGTGTGTCGTGTGACCCAGGGTGCA
>BLKM01000456.1:683697-722712 GCA_013340265.1 Coptotermes formosanus | reverse complement strand
AGACTCGGTGTAGCATGTCCGCTGTAATGGTCTGCAGTGCATGCGTTATCCGATCACGAAGTTCCTTGAGGGACATGGGCAATGGTGGTACGTAAACGCTGTCTTTAACGCTGTTTACGTACCGCCATTGCCCATGTCCCTCAAGGAACTTCGTGATCGGATAACGCATGCACTGCAGACCATTACAGCGGACATGCTACACCGAGTCTGGGATGAATTTGATTACCGTGTGGATGTGTGTCGTGTGACCCAGGGTGCACACATTGAAGGATTGTGATTAACGCATGAGAAACTTGGACATTTGCCGCTGCTGACGGTGTACGTTGTGCCCGTGTAAGGTAAGAAATAAATTTCTTGTTAACTTTTGAAACCGCACCATTCTTTTGTGTATATCCTTATATGCAGTGTTGTGTCTGATTGTGCTTTGTTTTACAGTTTTACTGGAGAAGCAGGTGAAATGTAACATTTGGAGCACAGCTTTGTACGATGCACTAAATCGGACACTTGGGAAAATGGATCAGAAATACGTTGGAAGTTTTGAAATGTGGTGCTGGAGAAGGATGGTGAAGATCAGTTGGACCGATCGTGTGAGAAATGAAGAAGTATTACAAAGAGTCAAGGAGGAGAGGAACATGATACGTACAATAAAACGATGGAAGGCTAACTGGATTGGTCACATGAATAAGACAAGCAATGTACGTATAAAGCAACTTTGAGGGGAGTTCAATTAATCGTTGTTGTTGAAGAGCAGTAAGTATCACATATTCTGTGTGTGTGTCTGTAGTGTTGGTTCTACAGCGTGCAAAGCGCATGCGCCGTATTATATTGTCATCTGGAGCCTGTCTGGCTATACCATATTTTTGCACATTATCTCACAAATGGAAAGATTTTCGAAAAATATTATTGAACATAAGATGTGTGTTTTGCTTTCTCTACGACTTTTGTCTGAAACACTTCTCACTCCACGAAGATTTTTGAGCGAGATATTATCACAACTGTACATAGGTCTTCATGTAAAGTGCCCGTTATTCTTGTCAGATTTTAATGAAACTTGAATTTTCTCAATATATTTTCGAAAAATAATGAAATAATAATTTTCGTGAAAACCCGTCCAGTGGCACGTGGACGGACAGGCGTGATGAAGCTAATAATCGCTTTTCTCAAGTTTGCAAACGCGCCTAAAACCCTGCACCGCAACAAGATGTATATTTTACGAAACTTGCTATCGAATGTCGAAAAGCACGTAAATAAGCTTGCTACGTTCCTACAATGCATACGTTAGGGCCAACAGCTTCTCTCCAGATCTCCCACATACAGCAGACATGTAAGCTGCAATGGAGCAAAAAGGGGCTTTCAACAGGGCCACAATACATCAGAGCACTGCCAGCTGTATATACAGCAAGGCGCAATGAGTTTAAATCGATTCACAGTATAAAGAGAATTATTTATGTAAACATAAATACAGTCGAGCTCAGTTATAACGTCATGAACGGGACTGAATAATTTGTGTCTGTATTCAGAATAGACAATTACGCCTTGCAACCCATTTAGTCCCGTTTCTTTTAAATTTTAACCTGTTAAATTACTAAAATCAGGCTATCACTCCGACGTCTGTGGCTTCCCAGTGGTGAGATCAAATGCCAGGATTGTGGCGCAAAAAGAACAACTATAATCTCCAGTTGTGATACATAAGTAAACCTTCTCCAAACTCGAACATATTCTGCCTGCCACTTTACCTTACCGCCCTCACTGGCATCTCCTACCCGACACCCTACACTTGACTACGGTAATCAAATCCACTCAACCCTTCACACTAACACAACGATTACATTAGACGTCTCTTGCTGCTCTACTGCTTGCCGCTATATAACAGTCTACAACATCAGGCCCAATTTAGCTGGCAAATGCTTGGCAAGGAAGCAGGATAGCTCAGTCACTATCGTGACTAGGTTTAAAGCTTCACGGTCGAGTAACAGGCATTCGATTCCACAAGGAACAAAAGTTTTCTGATCACAGCATCCTGACCGACCCTGGCGCCCATTAACCCTTTAAAGACGAAGCGTATCTGTTTTATAAAAGGACCCAGTGCGTACCGCGCTGTAAACACTCTCCACTTCGGTTATAAAAACCAGTCTCTTAATGTTTTATAAGGCAAAAGTTGCTGTTTGTTCTGAGATCCGTACAAAACACATAAACGCAATGTGGGCACCACGTAGAATTTTTTAATGTTAAACCTGGCGGTACGTAAAGTTACCGCTAGGCTTTAAAAGGTTAAGCTTACAATCCAAAGGCTATCGGGGGTTCAGGGGTTCTTATCCCGGTTGTATAAGCCCCCAAATCCATACATTTTAAAACATTTCGTACAGTAAATCTTAAGAAATATAACTTCAATAAATTAAGCTAGAAGAATAACAACTTTTTTTTTTGGATAAAATTTTAACAAATTCTGAAAAATGTGAGTTCTCACATGAAGTGTCTACACACTGAGTTTCACATTTTATCTTACGTTTAGTCATTTGCATGCACAGCCTGATGATGGTCCGTCAGATTGAGATATGTGCATGTAACCCTTTGGTACAGGATAAACATACAGTTGTGACTGACGGTGACATATTAACCTTTTAAAGCCTAGCGGTAACTTTACGTACCACCAGTTTTAACACTAAAAAATTCTACGTGGTGCCCACATTGCGTTTATGTGTTCTGTACGGATCTCAGAACAAACAGCAACTTTTGCCTTATAAAACATTAAGAGACTGGTTTTTATAACCGAAGTGGAGAGTGTTTACAGCGCGGTACGCACTGAGTTCTTATATAAAACAGATACGCTTCGTCTTTAAAGGGTTAATCAAGCAATCAATACATAAGCACAACTCCGTATCTTCCATAAAGGCCCATATACCTTTTCTGCTGTCACAGATTTCATATTACACAAATATGAGGAGACTACCAACACAGCAGTTTCAAAAGAAGCAAAGGTGTCTTGTTTTACAGCTGATAAAACGTTGACCCATAATGACTTCCTCGTCCCAAACCCAGATACCATTCCAATACCAAAAGATGATCATGCAAAACAAGTAAGGTAAAAATCTTTACTTCCTCGCCTTACAAAAATGAATTAATCGCCACAGAAGGACTGAAAAAAGTCAATAAGAGCAGCAAACGTCTTCCTTTTTCAACAGAAGCAGCAACGAACTGCGGAAGAAAAGAGAAAACCCGTGACAGATTTTCCAAGTACAGTCGAACCTGGTTATAACGACATCGGTTTGTGCGACACCTCGCCTATAGCGCCAGATATTCTGTGGTACCAATTAATTCCTCACTGTTAACCATAACATTACACTCCTCGGTTATACCAACACTTGTTTATAACGACACAAAATATTTGGCCCCTTTCATGACGTTATAGCCGAGTCCGATTGTAGTTCAAAGATGACAGCGAGGAGGCTGAAGATGATTGCGATGACGATGATTATAATGATGATGATGTACAGTGCCTTTACCGTGAAAATTGTATTCTAAGGCCACCAAAGGCTGGACTATCTGCTCCAAAAGTCACAAGCTGGCCTACAATTCATGTGCGGGTGTCAACAGCGATGACTGTGACGCCAGACACACACACACACGTGTTCAATGCGTGATACAACAAACATGCCGTCAGGAAGCAAACAGTTCCAAAAGACGCTACGCTTCCTGAGGCAGACAATGTGAGATACCTACTGCAGCTTGCCCTCTGCTGGTCCGGCCTTCAAGACGTCCGAGATGGCAATAGCGGGGTCACCGTTGGTGAAGTGAGGGTTGTCTCTCCCGCCACTGACGGCAATCCCGAATCCGTACCCAGGAACTCGGGTCAAGGTCACGTGGTGGTATTCCCAGACGATACGCTCCCCGGCCTGAAACACAAGGTAATAAATGTACGTATCCATACCGTAACATGGGGTGCGTTCGGACGTTCGCATGCTGGGCCATTTTGATATGAATAATATAAACAATAAACAAATGAACTTAATACAATTCATGACACGTATTAAACTGCTACATGTTCCGGCACCGGGGTGCCATCTTCAGGGAGTTTTTAGAACAAAGGAATACTAGCCCAACACGCTAATACGCACGGCGTGAATGACATACGCCTTGCCAGTGCTGAACAAGCAGACGCTGTCTACAACCATATTACCCTGACGGGCTGGTATTCCTTTGTTCCAAAGAAAAAACCCCCTGAGCATAGCACAGCGGTGCCGAAACATGTAGCAGTTCAATACTTGTCATGAATTGTATTTTCTGCAGTGCACGTGTCGGTTGGTGCATTAATTTTAACAATATGCACATTTTCGTATAGTTCTATCATTTATTCCACTGTGGTCTAAAATTTGTTATTGTTCACAATTGTGCACACATTACACAATATTATATATTACATAATATTATATTATTAAGATGGTTTGTATTTCTTTGCAGAAGTTCTTATTTATATGTCTACGTTTACTTTGTTAAATCTGTCGGTCGTACATAACCTCAAATTTTCATGCGACTTACATGAAGATGTAAGACTTATATCGATTACTATAGATTACTATCGATTACTATCGACGGCAACCATAGTTACTAACAACAATGGGTATCATAAATATGTGTAAAGTGCTTGTTATTTTTCGTCCCATGTTAATCAAGCTGAAATTTTGTCGACAGATTTTAGTAAAAGCCCAAATAGAAAGTTTCACGAAAATCCGTCCAGTGGCAGCCGCCTTGTTCCATGCGGATGGACGGACGGACGGACGGACAGGCGTGACGATGCTAACAGTCGCGTTTTGCAAACTTCCCGATCTCGCTTCAAAAGCACATCTCACTGGATATACTATGGGCTACGCGGTGGCACAGTCGGATGAGGCACTGCCGTACAAACTGGAAGGTCGCGGGTTCGATTCCCGATGGTGTTACTGGAATTTTTCATTTATATACTCCTTTCGGTCGCACTATGACCCTGGGGTCGACTCAGCCTCTAACAGAAATGAGTACCAGGAATATTTCCTGGGGGGTAAAGGCGGCCGGTGCGTAGGGCTGACAACCTTACCACCTTCAAATGCCGACTGTATTGAAATCTGGGAGCCTCAACCTCCTGGAACCCTCAGGGCCTGTCCGGGCTTCACTGGATATACCCAGACACACTTGAAGCTACAGCGCCCGGTCTCTAAGGACAAATGAATATTTTGCCATTCCAACGGATATTTCATCATGAAACAAATACGCTGAACTGTAGTCAAGTGAGGCAGTGTGTTCCCCAAAGTTTTCAGCTCAAATCCACTTCTACCTTTACTTCACCGTGTATGCAAATGGCAGTCACATTCTGTCACCCCATAGGTCGGCCCTGGCGTCTATTACCGTGGCCGACCTTTCAAGTTTCATGTTTCTTTACATATGTTACCCCCACTGACATTTCAGAATAGAGAAAATGCTGGACATTAGTGACTGCAACAACTGTCAAAACATGTTACATATCAGAATAACACCTGTTTAAATCGAGACCCTCTCAAACACCTGTCAAAAAAAGCCAACTGCAGCCTGGACAAAACTCTTTGCCAACTGTCGTAAAAGGCCCTGGAACAAACGTCAACTGATGTAGCTACCTTCATAACGGGTTGGTCCTGCCACAAAGAAACACGCTGTGCTCATTCTGTCATTACTCACAGCGTGCCTCTTTAAACTTTGAATTTAAGGGTTAACAAAATGATACTGTACAATACCTACACAGCAAAGGCGAAATACTGTTTCTTAAATGTATGCACTAACAGTGCAATTGTACTTAATATCATACAATCACAGTGCACAAATATAAATGCATCCTTTACTTCCACACCACAATACAAAAATATAAAGGCAAAGCTATCCCTATACACGCATGGGCAGATCATTAAGGCTCCCAGAATTTCTAAACAATTCGCACATGAAGGTAATAAGGTTTCCAGCTCTACGTACCGGCTGCCTTTACCCCCCAGGAAATTATTCCTGATACTCATTTGTGTTAGAGGCTGAGTTGCCCCCATGGCCATAGTGCGGCCAGAAGGATGTCATTGGGAATCGAACCCGCAACCTTCCGGCTTGTATCGCACTACTTCCACCTACTGCGCCACCGCGTACACAAATATAAATGTAACAAATATAACTGTAACAAATATAAATGTAACAAATATAAATGTAACAAATATATATGTAACAAACATAAATGTAACAAATATAAATGTAACAAACATAAATGTAACAAATATAAATGTAACAAATACAAATGTAACAAATATAAATGTAACAAATATAAATATTTACATACCAACCTCCGACACGTTTCGTACGTAGGACAATCATCGGATAATTCCCAATTAGCTCACAATTAAAGGAAGAATTAAAGTTTTAGTTTTCAGTAAGATTCTGAAAACAGCATATCGCATTTGAGATTATCTGCCCCTTGAACTCTATCCAGTGCCTGGTATTTTAACAACAACAGACGTCACACAAAATAAACAGTAAACAAAACACTACGTTTTGGGGACCGTACCGGCGGTTCCCGTCTTCAGGCTGCAACAAGATCCACTCAGTTGGGCCCGAAAAGCAAAACTACTCTCAGCCTCTGGGTCTAATTGTGATTTTCGCGTGAACAAGGCAACTCTTTCCCCTTGATATGCCTTACACGTACCGCCGAGGGCAAATTGTTATTTTATTACAGCACAGTACCCAATTTCCAAAATGATGAAGTCTTCACGAGGTTGACGCAAAATAGAATTGACAGGCCAACTTAATTTTAATATCAGTGCATTCTAACAGGCAGTCTCACAGGGAGGCAGGAAAAATATTTTTGAAACTCAAACTGCGGAAACTCAGCGTGAACGTATGCAACAGAATTTTCCGCTTTCCGTTACATGCGATGTACAGGAGTCGACGTCAACAGGTACTGCTACGGCTAGGGGCTGCACCGCCGGGGAATCGAGGGTGGATTATTGGTAGGAACAGAACAAGGGCGTCCATGCCGGCTGTGGGACCCGCTATGCCTCCTGTACAATAGGTAAAGCGGCCAAAGCGCGAAACTGAGCCCCCAATACGTTGTCATGACGTAGTGATCCATTAATGGGGCACATAGATGCCTTTGCTCTTTTCCTTATCAGAATATTAATTATTAAGTATAATTTTACCTGTTGTTTTGTATGGGTGTGAAACTTGGTCTCTCACACTGAGGGAGGAACAAAGACTGAGGATGTTCGAGAATAGGGTGCTGAGGAGGATATTTGGGCCTAAGAGGGACGAGGCGACAGGGGAGTGGAGAAGACTACATAACGAGGAACTTAATGACCTGTACTCAACACCAAAATATTATTCGGCTAATCAAATCAAGAAGTATGAGATGGGCGCGGCATGTAGCACGTATGGGGGAGAAGAGAAGTGCATAGAGGATTTTGGTGAAGAGACCTGAGGGAAGGCGACCACTTGGGAGACCCAGGCGTAGATGGGAGTACAATATTAAAATGGATATTCAAGAAGTGGGATGGGGGCATGGACTGGATTGAGCTGGCTCAGGATAGAGACAGGTGGCGGGCTGTTGTGAATGCGGTAATAAACCTTCGGGTTCCATAAAATGCGGGGAATTTTTTGACTAGCTGAGAAACTGTTAGCTTCTCAAGAAGGCCTCTGCTCCATGGAGTTAGTTAGTTAGTTAGTTAGTTAGTTAGTCAGTCATCAGAAGCATGCTTCGGCGTTTAAATAGCTTCATAAAGTCTACGTCTAGAACTACAGGGCCTACACGCAATGCAAGGAAGCAACTCAATATCCATGACACATGTGACTAGTGGACACCTGGCTGAAAAGCTGGCCAAAGTGGCACATGCCGAACGAATCAACATTCGCATCATGTCGCACGGTCCTACCGCTAGATGGCATGAGAGTAAACCAATATAAAAACAGGCGCGATATTTAGGACTCTCAGGCATACATAAGTCTCGGAATATGTAAAAAAAATGAACTCCGACGTTGCAAGCAGAAATGTTGATTTTTATGAAGAACACTTTGCGCGGAAATTTAAACAGGCAGTTTGCTACCTAAAAACATAAATATTAACCCTTTAAAGACGAAGCGTATCTGTTTTATATAAGGACTCAGCGCTTACCGTGCTGTAAACACTCTCCACTTCGATTATAAAAACCAATCTCTTAATGTTTTATAAGGCAAAAGTTGCTGTTTGTTCTGAGATCCGTACAAAACACATAAACGCAATGTGGGCACCACGTAGAATTTTTTGATGTTAAACCTGGTGGTACGTAAAGTTACCGCTAGGCTTTAAAAGGTTAAAGACGAAGCATATCTGTTTTATATAAGTACTCAGTGCGTACCGTGCTGTAAACACTCTGCACTTCGGTTATAAAAACCAATCTCTTAATGTTTTATAAGGCAAAAGTTGCTGTTTGTTCTGAGATCCGTACAAAACACATAAACGCAATGTGGACACCACGTAGAATTTTTTAATGTTAAACCTGGTCGTATGTAAAGTTACCGCTAGGCTTTAAAAGGTTAAAGACGAAGCATATCTGTTTTATATAAGTACTCAGTGCGTACCGCGCTGTAAACACTCTCCACTTCGGTTATAAAAACCAATCTCTTAATGCTGAGTAAGGCAAAAGTTGCTGTTTGTTCTGAGATCCGTACAAAACACATAAACGCAATGTGGGCACCACGTAAAATTTTTTAATGTTAAACCTGGCGGTGCGTGAAGTTACCGCTAGGCTTTAAAAGGTTAAATATACAGAACGTTAGTTTTCTCTGTTGTTATATGGGTGTGAAATATGGTATTTCATATTAAAGGAAGAAAGCAGGCTGAGGAGTTAAGACAACGCGGTGCTGAGGAAGACTCCTGGAACTACAAAGGACGAAGTGAAGGGAGGCTTAAAAAGAAAACTGCATAATGGAGCTTCCTGATTTCTTCGCCTCGCCAAATACTATTAGGGTAATCGAATCAAAGATGACGTGGGCAGGGTATATGGCACATATGGTAGGGAAGCAAAATGTATACAGGGTTTGGTAGTCAGATATAAAATGCCATGAAAATCCACCCTGTGGGTGCCTCGATGGTCCATGTGGACAGATGGAAGGACGAGCGGGCAGGACGCACAGAATCAGACAGAAATGACGACGCTAATAGCTTTTCGCAATTCTGCAAACGCAACTAAAAATATGACTGAACAAGTAATGGCAATGATACAATCTAATATATTATGGGAAGGAACTAACAGAAAATGTTCGCCTATGAATGTTAGAAGACAGTGTGATCTCGTCCTTCTGCTAAGCGTAGTCTGAAAAGAACGGACAGTGATGGAAAATGTAGACAAAATATTATCAACATAACATCTAAAATGTCAGTTCCTGTGGCATTGAAAAAAATTTTTTGCCCTCCATATAAAAGACCGTTCTAATGTTGATGAGGGAAAACATGAATTTTTTTCCTGAGAGTCATCGTGCTTCAAAGGCTAACCAACTCTACGTATGTGCGAATTTCTAGGTTCTCACAACCGTGTCGACGACGATTGCGTGCTTCAGGGATGACTTTGCGTCACTCGTTAACTGCTTCCGGATGGTTCGAAGTAACACAGAGCCTTTATCTTCAAATGCCCTGAGTCCGAGAAGAATTCTCATCTACTTCCATAAGCTATAGAGCCCAGTCGGTACAGCAACTCGCTACGGGCTGGACAGTCCGGAGATCGAGTCCCAGCACGGACGAAATTTTCCGCACCCGTCCAGACCGTCCCTGGGGCCCACCCAACTTCCTATATGATGGGTAGCAGGTCATCCCCACGGGTAAAGCGGCAGAGGCGTGGCATTAACCGCCTACCCCATCTAGCGCCGAGGTTAACGAATACAGCTACACCTCTACTCCCCATCTGTACCTTAATTGTAGGTTACAGAGTGAACTTTACGTTTTATATGAACGTCCCAACACCACGACCGCTTCATTTTGAATCCTCTTCAAACCGCTGCCTCTACAGGCTATACACGAAACACATGCAAATGACAGAGGCAGTAAACACCATGCGGTTAACAGACTAACGTTCTTTTCCTACAGGTTCTGTGGATGTGTACTGTTACAAAAAAATTACGTCGTTAACCCTTTAAAGACGAAGCGCATCTGTTTTATATAAGGACTCAGTTCGTACCGTGCTGTAAACACTCTCCACTTCGGTTATAAAAACCATTCTCTTAATGTTTTATAAGGCAAAAGTTGCTGTTTGTTCTGAGATCCGTACAAAACACATAAAAGCAATGTGAACACCACGTCGAATTTTTTAATGTTAAACCTGGCCGTATGTAAAGTTACCGCTAGGCTTTAAAAGGTTAAACAACATACAACCGACCCAAATTCTGGCACTTCCGTGTTCACCCACAGTTCCTGCTTAATATGTGCCTGAACACAAATGTATTTCCAAAGGTTGCAATTTTCTGTCCCAATGAACGTGCCAAGTGCCCCCCGCTGTGCATCTGCCCCGCCCTCCGCATTCCAGCGGTTCATTCACGCGTTCATCTTTATCGATCCCACAGGCGGAACGCAAGACCCTCCGACAGATACGGCTTGTAGGCGATCACATGGAGACTGAGGAAACACGCGAAAACCCAGTACTGATGACTCCCTCTAGTTGCATGCAGTGCAGGCCTTAAAAGCCTTGAAACTAAGCTTGGAAAACACTGCTAGATTTCCTTTCTGCTTTCTTCGACTACACGTTAACGCTAGCCTAGAGCAATACCGCATGTGTATTGCAGGCGTACATTTGCAGTTTACCTGACGACAGTCAGCAGTTCACACTACAGCATCATATACGAGTATCTGCAGTTTCTTTAGCGACAGCCAGTAGCTCAGACTACAGGCCTATATATCTGTAGTTTCTTTAGCGACAACCAGTAGCTCAGACTACAGGCCTACATATCTGAGTTCATTTAGCGACAGCCAGTAACTGAGACTACAGGCCTACATACCTGCAGTTTATTGAGCGACAGCCAGTAGCTCAGACTACAGGCGTGCATATCTGCAGTTTATTTACCGGCAGCCAGTAGCTCGGACTACGGGCTTATGTAAGTGTAATATATTGGGCGACAGCCAGTAGCTCAGACTACAGGCCTACATATCTGCAGTTTTTTTTAGCGACAGCCAGTAGCTCAGACTACAGGCGTATATATCTGCAGTTTATTTAGAGGCAGCCAGCTGCTCGGACTACGGGCTTACGTAAGTGTGGCGTAGTTGGTTGAGGCACTGCACTACAAACCGGCAGATCGCGGGTTCGATTCCCGATGGTGTCAGTGGATTTTTTCATTGGCATAATCCTGTCGGCCGCACTATGGCCCTGGGGTCGACTCAGCCTCTAACACAAATGAGTACCAGGAATATTTCCTGGGGGATAAACGCGGCCGGTGCGTATGGCTGACAACCTTACCACCTTCATGTGCCGACTGTCTAGAAATCTGGGAGCCTCGACCTCCTGGAACCCTCAGGGCCTGTCCAGGCCTGTAACGGGATTGCTTTCCCTTTTACTAACATCAGTTCACAGGTGATTTTTTCGTCTATACAATAATAGTGAAGATGTTAAGATGTTGATAAAGACAGTCGAAAAATCAATAAATACTGTATTACTTCTAACTTAAGACGCACCTTTTTTACACATCTTCCGAAGTAAAAATTAGGATGAATCTGAAATTCGAGGTATCATTTTTCACTCTTCGAAAGTCCCCAAAAACATAATTTCCCTTGCAGGCCTGGTGCCCTCGCTAAAACAGTAGTCAATTTCACGAAGAGTGAAATGCATTTCCTTGCAACATTTTTTCCCTGAAAATCCCTTTTTAAAAGTGGGGCGCTTCTTAAATTAGAGGACGTCTTAAATTCGAAGCAACACAGTATTTTTCACCACACCATTACAATGTTGTTGCTCATATTGAAATAACATAGTTTTATACAACAACGTGTTTAACGTACAGACTTATGCTTCTTTTTAATGAAATTAATGTATGTGTTCAAGTAAACTACTACATTAACGGAGATACATTTTGGATCCTTAACGTTCCTTAAGTTAGCCACCTGCATAAGTTGGACGGCCCTGAATGCAACCATAGGTGGCTACCATAGGTTTCACTGTATTCAATATATGTTTTAAACTAGCAGGGTGTTAAAAAATAGACATAGCTGCTAAAGCAGCTTTGACACTGAATTGTAGCTTATCTGTAAGCTATAAGCACTAAACTGCAGCTGGATCTGGAATCTGTATGGACCAAACTGTCCAGTGGCTGGAACTGCAAGCTACGTGTACCAAAAACTGAAGATACGCTCTTGAAATAAATGGCACTGAAGCAATATTTTTGCGAGAAATACTGACAGGTGAAGGAACTGCCTAAGCTGGAGACAAATGGAGCTCTTTAAGCTTACCCCCCCCCCCTCCCCCGGGTCTTCTGAGCAAAAAGCTGAAAATTTCCTCGGCGTCAGAAGAAGTGTCTTTCGCCCCCGGCCCCCCCCCCCCCACGGGCCACCCATAATACAAATGCTGCTAGACAGCTAATAAAGAAGGTCATGTGCAGCTACGTACAGGTACGTTACACGACCGTCCAGATGTTCACAGCCTTCACTGTTGTCTCTGGATGTCAAAGGTTACGTGCCTTGCTCACAAAACCCCGTCATTTGGCCTAATCCGTAGCACGTGAACGCAGTCAAACCATGGTCCATATTTCTCCAATCTGTACTTAACCTTTTAAAGCCTAGCGGTAACTTTACATACCACCAGGCTCAACATAAAAAAATTCTACGTGGTGCCCACATTGCGTTTATGTGTTTTGTGTGGATCTCAGAACAAACAGAAACTTTTCCCTTATACAACAGTAACAGATTGGTTTTTATAAACGTGGCGGAGTGTTCACAGCGCGGTACGCACTGGGTCCTTATATAAAACAGATATGCTTCGTCTTTAATATTATCTTCTGCCTACGCATACATTTATGAAACAGCTTCTTTCATTTACGTTTTCGGAACACAAAGGAGCAGGGAGGGCGTAGTCGGTATAGTGACAAGGCTCAGCCCTTGATAGTCCGGGGGTTCGAATCTCAGTAAAAGAAATTTTGTTTCTCCAAAACGTCCCGACTAGTTCCCGGGGCCTCTGACACCGTCTTCAATGGGTGCTAGGTTCCTCTTCCGGGGGTAAAGCGGCCAAGGCGTGTAGCTGACCACACCTCCATCTAATGCAGAAAGTTACGAATGAATGGACCTATACCTCTGCTCCCCTATACGCCTTCACGGCAATGACAGGAATTTTCAATTTTCGGACTAAAATGTTGTGAATGTACCACTTACGACGCACTTCCCATGGCCTGCCCTGCTGAAATCTGTCAGCTCACCAAAGCAACTGAACACTGCAAAGTAAAAAGCTCCTAAATATGTAATTTTCTCCATTCTTCAATTACTTTCACTTTGTTAGATCCAACTACCTTCCACGGCACTTTTTTCTAAGACATTTCAATCACGCTTCCAATGGAGAAAACTGTACACAACTCAACAACAGTAGTATAACCTTCACTAATGGCCCCTTTACTAAAGCAAAGTACATATTTACCGGCTGGCTGTAGAGGCCTATATCAGTTTGCTCCATATAGGGGTGTACTCCATATACCCTTAGCCTTCCAAAAGTGTGACAGCTGGTAACTGCAATCTCCCTACAATTCTAGCACGTAGCACCGGAACCAGAAGGTTCAAAATCGTCACTGCGACAACCCTCCACCGTCAAGTGACCAAACCACACATCCCTTCCTCGACATGTTTTAAAAACTAAAACTGTAAACCTGGTGATGACCTAAAATGGGGCAAAGCATGTTGTCCTGTATAACAAATGGAACTTAGTTGCGTTTGAACGAATTTTGTCTTGATTTCTGTCATAAACAACATAACGCAAGTACATCCTTTGAAAGTGCCACACTTGCATTCACCCCTCATCCTAATAGCCAGCGTATTTCCTTTAGATCCAGCCACACTCCAAATCTTCTACCTTCTAACACCAACATTCCGTAAGCAGCATTCTGCGTCTCCCTCGTGCCCTAAGATATTATCCCCGCGCTCATATCGATATATCGAGAGGCTGTCGAGGAAGTCAAGTGGTCCTCTGCCACGCACAAGGTAATTTCCAAGAACAGTGGTCGAACAGCGAATTCAAGTGTCCCTACGAGACTTCCCTGTTATAGTACGAAACGTATCCATATGTGAAGGGTTGGGAGGCAGGGAAAAATCGATGCTGGGTGTTCGCCTGCTGCTTAGACTAGAGGTGTTACATGTCTAGAGGTGCACAGCGTGGCAGACCTGATATCACATGCAACATCGGAAAGACGTCGCTCTATTTCAGTAGTATAATTGTCTTTACTTCCAGCTACAGCTAACCTCAGTATAAACAAGCGTAGCTTGAGGCAGTCACATGGCTGAGGCGGTTAGTCGCCGGCCTCCCACCGCAGAGGCCCGGGTTCGATCCCGGGTCAGTCCATATGGGATATGTGGTGGACAAAGTGGCACTGGGACAAGTTTTTCTCCGAGTGCTTCCGTTTTCCCCTGTCAATTTCAATCCACAGGTGCTCCACCGCTTTACACGGAAAAACGAAACGAAAAAACCTAACCACATTCATCACAGGGTTGCACAATAAGCCTCAAGGCAGCGATGCGTCCGTAGCGTCTGCTGCGGGGCCATTCACCACACACACACAAAAAAAGGGTAGCTTAGTGTAGTGACTAGGCTACGAAAGGACAACTAGCATATCAGGGTTCGACTCCCAGATGAGATCATGACTTTCCTCTCTATCACCGCGTCCCGACCAACTCTGGGGTCCACCTACCCTTCTAAAAAGGAGTGCCAAGGGAAGCGGTCGGTCCCTGCGAGTAAAGATATCGGGGCACGAAGCTGACCACTCAGTTCCATACAGTGCCGAGTTTACGAATGCGTGGAGCTGCACCTCCACTCCACCAACACTTACAACTTAAAGAAGAACTTTGGCGTTAGATACTTTCACAAACAACCCGAAATCCGTGACTTCAGGCTTCCGCCGTGATGTTGATGAGATCTGCGGTCTTCTGGGGTATTACGCGGCGCCGAGTGGTAATCATTTACCGACGTTTCGGGACAACCTATCAGTCCCATTTTCAAGGGTCGACCCTTGAAAATGGACCGACAGGTTGTCCCGAAACGTCGGTAAAGGATTATAACTCGGCCAACGTAATAACCAGAAAAGCGCAGATCCCAATCTGAAACCCTGTACAGCCAACCCCCGATACAGCGCCGCCCCGAAAGACTTCCTCAGTCTGTGAATGAATTCCCGAGATTGGCGCGGCATGTAGCACGTATGGGGGAGGAGAGAGGTGCATACCGGATTTTGGTGTGGAGACCCGAGGGAAGGCGACCACTTTGGAGACCCAGGCGTAGATGGGAGGGTAAATTAAGACGGATCTTCGGGAAGTGGGATGGGGGGCATGAACTGGATTGAGCTGGCTCAGGATAGGGACAGGTGGCGGGCTCTTGTGAATGCGGTAATGAACCTTCGGGTTCCATAAAATGCGTGGAATTTCTTGACTAGCTGAGAAACTGTTAGCTTCTCAAGAAGGCCTCTGCTCCATGGAGTTAGTTAGTTAGTTAGTTAGTTAGTTAGTTAGTCAGTCAGTTAGTTAGTTAGTCAGTTAGTTAGTTAGTTAGTTAGTTAGTTAGTTAGTTAGTTAGTTAGTGAACTCCCTCCTGTAACGCACTGTATGTCGATGTACCGCCCCGTTGATATAGTGCCACAAACTGTGGTAAACAAACAGTGGCGCTACGTCGGGGTTCGACTGTATCTTGTTTCACTCATCAGCAAGCACAGCGCACGCGGCAAAACCTGCAAACACAGTTTATTGCACGTGGTCGTATTATTCGCGCCGAAAACATCGGTTAAGAATAAATCACTGTCGCACTCCACTGTCATATTCTGCAGGAAACTTCCTGTGCTACTGCCAGTGCGCGTATGTGTGTGTAAATACAGGGTGATTCAAGAGAAAAGGCGTATCTGGGCGCGTGTGTGTGGGTAAATACAGGATGATTCAGGAGGAAAGACGTGTAAGTGCACATATGTGTGTGTAAATACAGAGTGATTCAAGAAGAAAGGCGCGCGCGCGCGCGCGCGTGTGTAAATAAATACAGGGTGATTCAGGAGGAAAGACGTGTGAGTGCACGTACGGGTGTGTAGATACACAGTGATTCAAGAGGAAGGGCGTATCTGGGCGCCCGCGCGCGCGCGCGCGCGTGTGTGTTTGTGTGTGTGTGGGCAAATACAGGCTGATTCAGGAGGAAAGACGTGTGAATGCGCGTATGTGTGTATAAATACTGGGTGATTCAGAAGGCTAGGCGTGTCGGTACGCGTATGTGTGCGTAAATACAAAGTGATTCAGGAGTATGGGCCAATAGTTTGGGGGTTGGTATCTGTCATTCATATCATGTGTCTAATTCTGACTGGTTAACGAGATAGAGCTGTTTGAACCTACAGACCTAACTATGCTAGAATTTGTTTGCGCGGTTGGGTGAACAGCGAAGCTTACAAAAGAAAGGTGGATACACGAGACGAATTGCTCGCTCGCATTTTGCATGCTGCTGCTCGCAAAAAGAAACGTGAAGCTCAACCCAGACGAACAACACGCGATCTTCGCACGTGAGTTGCAAAGTGCACTAAGGCTAACGGTGGGATTTTCGAATATTTATTGTGAACTGTAACAAATTTGTCATTTATGTGTAACAAATCTGCCACTTAAACATTAAATTCAAATTAAAATAAAATTAACCCTAAGTAATTTCTCTTCCTTTATTGCCATCCCTAATGATTTTGTATTTGTACGTTCAAACACCTCTATCTCGGTAACCGTTCAGAATTAGACACATGTTCATATCGACTTTCTTTTTCAAACGCCGGAAGCACGCGGTGGTGCACTTGGTAGAGGCACTGCCCTAGAATCCGGAAGGTAACGGAGTTTAATTCCCGATGGCGTCACTATGTCACCATGACCCTGGGGTCGACTCAGCCTCTAACAGAAATGAGTACCAGGAATATTTCCTGGGGGTAAAGGCGGCCGGTGCATAGGGCTGATAACCTTACAACCTTCATGTGCCGATTGCCTGGAAATTCTGGGAGCCTCAACCTCCTGGAACCCTCAGGGCCTGTCCAGGCCTGTACACGGACTGCCTTTTAACTTCTGTTTACATGCCGACTGCAACGCGTTGTACAGAAATCGTCCAACCCTTTACTGAAGCCAGGCAGTGCGGCAGTTAGGGTACGGTCAGGGCGAACGAGAAATCGGGACTCCATTCACGACAGGGAGTTCTATGAATATTAACGACTTTTGGGTTGCATAAACAGCATGAAATTGCATGATCTGTCGACCGACTAACAGCTTCACACTAAGGATTATTCCATGCATTTAATTGGCATGGAATGAGAACACTACGGAAATATGCCTACTGGGATACAAGGCCAGACCGCCCAATTCGCGAACAGCATCTTTACTGACTGAGGTAAGGCAACAACTCGACTAAACAACCCGAGTGAACACACCCTCAACGGCAGATGCCCATTGGTGAGAAACTTTCTTTCACTTAACCTTTTAAAGCCTAGCGGTAACTTTACGTACCACCAGGTTTAACATTCAATAATTCTCCATAGTGCTCAAATCGCGTTTATGTATTGTGTACATACCTCGGAACAAACTGCAACTTTTACCGTATACATCAGCAACTCATTCGACTTTTATAACCGAGTTTGAAAGTGTTTACTGCGCGGTACGCACAGCGTCATTATATAAAACAGTTTACGTTTCGTCTTTAAAGGGTTAACCATGATTTCAGGTTTCCGCCACGATGATGATGACTCTGCGCTCTTCTGAGATATTACGCAGCGTCGAGAGGTAATCCTTTACCGACGTTTCGGAACAACGTCCTGGCCGCATCTTCAGGGATCAAAAACGCCACCGAAAAAAATTTTGTCTTAGACTTCTTCACCCTTGAAGATGGGACTAATATGTTATGCCGAAACGTCGGTAAATGACTACCACTCGTCGCTGCGTAATATCCCAGAAGAGCGCATATATAGTGTCTAGTACTTGCTGAATATTTCTGCACAGCTACGACGAAGAAATTGTTATTTATGAATCTGCGAGCTGAGATATGGGGTGCGTGCTACAAAAACGGGGGGTCTGATAAGTCGCTTCGCCTTTTTTGGCTGCGCAAGCTTATTGTCAAATCTTGATTTCAGCATGTCTGCGAGAAGTTCAGAGGTCGCAGCATTTTGCACGCACAGACCTACCCAAAAGTAGACGAAATTACGAACTACTCAAAACACACTCTTACATCAGTAGCGTACACACAAACCCGAAAAATTTAAACGAAAAAAAATACTCAAACAAAAAGGTCTAGAAAGAACTCACGTAATGCCTAGGCTACATACTTGTGAACGCATACGGCGACAACAGCAGAACCTATAATATTTATGCGTACGAATACAATATCGATACCAACAAATGCACGATAGTACAGTCGAACTCGGTTATGGCATCAGGAACGAAATTAATATTTTGTGTCGTTATAAACGAGTGGCCGATCCCAGTGGCCGCGCGGTCTAAGGCGTAGGTCTGCGGCCGAGCGCTTGCTGGAATCGTGGGTTCGAATCCCACCGGGGGCATGGATGTTTGTCTCTTGTGAGTGTTTGTGTTGTCAGGTAGAGGTCTCTGCGACGGGCCGATCCCTCGTCCAGAGGAGTCCTACCGACTGTGGTGTGTGCTTCAGTGTGATCAAATGAAAATTACAAAAACCCTCGACACCTGCTGTGAACAAGTAGGTAGAAGAGGGAAGGACTAAGAAAGAAAGAAAGAAAGAAAGAAAGAAAGAAAGAAAGAAAGAAAGAAAGAAAGAANAAAGAAAGAAAGAAAGAAAGAAAGAAAGAAAGAAAGAAAGAAAGAAAGAAAGAAAAATGAACGAGTGTCGCTACAAGCGAGTAGTGTAATGTTATGGTGTCATATAAACCGATGTCATTAGAACTGGGTTCGACTGTATGTTGATGCAGTTTTATTATCGGGTATCCTCGAAAATGTTCCGGCCACTTATGTTTCCACCTTCAGGGAGGTGTAAACAGGAATACAATTACCAAAGTGTCAACCATTCCACCATTGAAAATAATGATACAGTAATTGTATTCTTGTTTATACCTCCCTGAAGATGGCCAAATAAGCAGCCGAAACATGCTGGAGGATACCCTGTAAAAAACCACATCAAAATGCTACGGTGCATTTATACACTCATACATACTGACAACCAACTCGTACACAAAGCGTAAAATCCAACACTCCAAACACCTTTATACACACCACATGTTTCGATGCCTTAATGCATCTTCTTCAGGGGGCACTACGTCTAAAAACACTTTAAAAACATAAATCACACTGTGTGTTTTAACCCCCCGAACACCATTAAGGCACCGAAACGTGTTGGGTTTTGTACAAAGGTGTCTGAGTATTGGATTTTACCCTTTGTGTACGAGTTGGCTGTCAAAATGTGCCATTGTACATAAGCCCGTACACGGTATGGACAGTGTTACACACTGTGCATTTGTTGGTACTGATCTTGTATTGATTTGATTAATGCACGGAATATGGACCATATGAAATCGATTTACGGGCACATTTGGCACAGATTTACCGACATACAAGAGAAACCTGCTGCTTCCATCTTCAAGGTAGAACATTTCTTAAGGTCAGTAAATTTCTACCAGAACATACGGCATCACATTTAGTAGACGAGAGTTTTAATTCATGGTCGCCGTCACGTTAATCTCAAACCCGGAGTAACAACTGTATTATTTGTCAAATTCCTGTGTACAGTTCGCACTAACATTTTACTTCCATCTGCTTTAGATTTCGTGGACGTACCCCTAGCTTTAGCACCGATGCCATACGTGTAATTGCTAACATTTGTACCCTTGTTTACAATCCGTTTTCATATACAGTCGAACTCGGTTATAACGTCATGAAAGGGACTTAATACCTTGTGTCGTTATAAACGAGTGTTGTTATAACCGAGGAGTTTACTGGTATGGTTAACTGTAAGGGATTAATTGGTACCACAGAATATCTGATGCTATATAACAGGTATCGTATAAACCGATGTCGTTATAACCGGGTTCGACTGTACTATCCTTTTCACATGCCTACCCGATATTTTTCGTTAGCCACCGCCATCAAACGTACGTTACAAATAACTTAATATATTTCACAAGGCCTGAATGGCGGTTTCATTCTACAGACATAATATCTTAACAAAATTACAGTCTCCTCCAAAAAATTTGTGCCTACATTCCAAACTACACGGCGTCATGGACCGTATCTTAAAACTTTACATTGTTACCACCGTCCATTTTACAGTATATAGGCCTATATAAAACAGTACCAACTAATGCACTTTCTTTATTATTATCAACTAGTATTTCGCGACATGTTTCGGCGTCCAATGTCGGGAAACACTAGTTGATAATAATAAAGAAAGTGCATTAGTTGGTACTGTTTTATATACTCTTACGTACATTAAAATTTACAGTTTTCCATTTTTAAGTTTAATGTACTTTACTAAAGATTCCGAGCGTGATAAATGACACTCATGCCCTCAAAGTTTCGTATTGTGACCACGTTTGTAATCTGCAGCTACATTTATGGTTATGTGATATTTATAATGGAAATGTGTACAAAAGTGCCGACCCCAGTGGCCGCGCGGTCTAAGGCGTAGGTCTGCGGCCAAACGCTTGCTGGGATCGTGGGTTCGAATCCCACCGGGGGCATGGATTTTTTTTCCTGTACAGTGTTTGTGTCGTCAGGTAGAGGTCTCTGCGACGGGCCGATCCCTCGTCCAGAGGGGTCCTACCGACTGTGGTGCGTGTCTGAGTGTGATCAAGTGAAAAACAAAAACCTCGATATCTACTGTGTGTAGGTAGAAGAGGGAAGGACTACGAAACGAAACGAATGTGTACAAAACTAACACACTTAATTTCAGACTCTGAGCAGTTATTGCAGTCGAACTAACGAAGACACTGTGCTCTCGCCATACTTATATTTGACATGTATAAATGCACGAATTCTCTGTACAGTG
The DNA here is from genome assembly GCA_013340265.1 of Coptotermes formosanus. Taxonomy (NCBI): domain Eukaryota; kingdom Metazoa; phylum Arthropoda; class Insecta; order Blattodea; family Rhinotermitidae; genus Coptotermes; species Coptotermes formosanus. Next base: position 701,536 of record BLKM01000456.1, on the reverse strand, counting down.
ACCTTTGGCACCCATGTATTTCAAGTGACGCTAGTTTTGTCCCCACGTCACACTTCGCGCATCCGCCATGTTGTCATTACTAACTGTAGGAAATTAAAAACGCGGGCTACAATGCTCGCTGTGCTCCCAGCAAGGCTGTGGAGTCGCGGTCGGAAGAAATTTAATATCTTAACTAGATACTCCAACTCCAGAGCCCTGATAGCTACAGTAACCATTAGACTTATACTTAACTATAGGTTATAAGTCTAAACAGTAGCCTGATGATTCACGTGGTGGCGATGAAATGTCTTGTAGGTTTACCGTTATTAATACATATTGAGCTTTTATGAAGGAGTCGGAGTCGGAGTTTTAAAAATCGAGGAGTCGGAGTCGGAAGTTTTAAAAATCGAGGAGTCGGAGTTTTAAAAATTCAGGAGTCGAAATCGGAAACTTTGTATACCGACTCTACAGCCCTGGTTTCCAGTGCATGACGCTCATGCCGGGACTCAAGAAGCTGGTTGGTTGATTCACAAGGTGAACTGGAGGACGCATACAATATGGTGACATAAGCCTACTCCTTCAAGAAAAATAAAAAATTCCTAAATCAACCGCGATTATTGGGGTCTACAGATAACGTCTGATGGTGCAACCGCACTAGGAAGTAATCTATGGAAATGTGGTTGTGGAATGCATGGATGCTGAGACAAACGGGTGGAAAATCGCCTGGCTAACCGAATCAGCTTTACCGTGATTGATGAGGGCCATTGGTCTCCCATTAATTACAATTCTAATCCAGTCCTTAATGGAAATTTTCCAGTTCGCATGCCAATACAGCGGAATCACAGCAGAGTGTATACAACTGCGTCGAATGGGTAATTTCTGAAAACGCAGCGGTTACGCGTTATCTTGCTCAGGCCTGTCCTTACAGTCTACAAGATGGTCTCGGCCGCTCCACCGCCGATTTGGTCTCCCTGTTTGTCGTAATCCCCTGTCAGCGAGAGAATGCCAATTATGAAGGCGGACCCTTAATATTTTTTTCCATTTATTTTTCCATTTTTTGGCAATAAAAGTTTCAAACTATAAAAAGATATATCTACTATTGCAACAATGTCTATTCAGTTCTGAACAGCGCGAAGAGCGGGAATTAAGCTCGATGACCAGGGAATCGAGTTTCGACTTTCGACAGTAGCAGAAATACAGTCAAACCCGGGTATAACGACATCGGTTTATGCGACAACTCGTCTATAGCGTCAGATATTCTGTGGTACTAATTAATTCCTCACTGTTAACCATAAAATTATATCTCACGGTTAGAACAACACTCGTTTATAACGATACAAAATATTCAATCCATTTCATGACGTTATAACCGAGATCAACTGTAGATCCCTGCTCCAAAGGTACAATATCGACCCTTTGGCCAACCCACGGGGTAGCATCCGGGGCGTAAATCTGACCATCACCCCAATCCAACGCAGATATAAGGAATACGAGAAGACAAACTCCATTCAAACACGCGTCATCATGGCGTCGTGTTTAAGCAGCCTACATGGCCAACTTCGAGGATGTCATTGGAATTTTTCACTGTCATAATCCTTCCGGCCGCACTATGGCCCTGGGGTCGACTCAGCCTCTAACAGAAATGAGTACCAGGAATATTTCCTGGGGGGTAAAGGCGACCGGTACGTAGGGCTGACAACCTTACCACCTTCATGTGTCGATTGTTTTGAAATCTAGAAGCCTCAACCTCCTACAACCCTCAGGGCCTGTCCAGGTCGGTAATGGGATAACTTTACTTTTTACGTGGATAATTTCACCTCTACTTTGCACACCTATCATTGTCTAGCAAAAATCAAATGTTGTGAAGCTTCTCTTAAAATGCGTACAATATACACAATCAGAGACGTTTCTCGTCATAATTCTTTAAAACTAGACTACAGGCTGAACAGCATGTATCGCTTACCAGTAGAAGGTTTATATATCACTTTGAAGGAAAGTGGTTACTACACGTACCATCTGCAGAAACATTAAAAGAACTCTGCATTATGCTCAAAGAATATGGCCTATATTTGTGTTTTGTGTGAATTTCGAACAAAAGAGTGACTGTTTGCCTAAACAGTACTACACAATTGGTCTTGGTAATAGAAACGCAGTGTTTTGTGTGAATGAGTAACTATATTTTTACATACGGATACAGCGCCACTCGCAATTAGCGCTTAGGAAGCTCTACGAACATGCAAAAAGTCCCCGTCATTTTGCATGACAACCTTCAGCGCGAGTCTTACCAACCTTTCGGCCCCCCTTCCTCAGTAACATGACTGCAGCTGCCACGCAAGCACGTGGATACTGGCACCCCCACCACTCTGACTACAGAAACACACTGATCTACGCGCACACGACTTCGCGCATTGTCCCGACGTGTGACATCAGCCTAGGCTCGCTAACTATACCTGCTCCTGCAGCTGGAGACATCGTGGAATTAATCCCGCTATATACGGTACTTTGGTTTATCGACACCTTCGATATATCGCCACAAACTGCGATGAACAAACTGTGGCACTACATCGGGGTTCGACTGTATTTACATACACTTCACGCCTTGAAAGGTAACTTGGGTGAACTGCCCATTGTACGATGGAAAATTTGTAGGAAGAATCAAAGGCTCGATTTCAGCCTCACACACTAGACTGACAAAAACCAAAGTACCAGCTGGCAACCAATGAAGAGGAAGCTTGAAACCAAGTTTTATCGAAATCATTTCAATAATTCCGGAGACGAAGGGTGGGAGTAGGTGGACACACACCTCCCCCTCCCCCCACCATGAGTTAATTATATGCTTTTCTATCACGTGACATTTATTTGAATATCGCTTCTGCGACACAGCAGCCACAACGGGCTGCAGGCAATCGCCCGAACACACACCAGCCACCCGTCCGATTACGCATGAATGCTTCCACATAACCCAATTACGGGCTGGGTTTCTCACATGTCCACCCCCTGCACCCACACATCGACGTTTTATATCGAATGAATACTAACCCTTGATGAAGGGTGGGTTTTATGGTAAAAAGTGTGGCTGTATAGCAGCTGATAGGGCACAGCAAGTGCTGAAAGCATTTGTCATCATCAGGCTACAGTTTATGCAAACATCACAACACAGGGGGTTCGACAGAGGGAATGCCACGTGGCTACCTACAAAGCACGGTTCATGAAACCTACTGGTCTCGACCTTTGCTCTTGTGGATAACGAACTACCAATCTACGCCAACTTACGCCGCATAACGCCCCAGAACAGCGAAGCTGTCAACTACACCGCGGCAGAAACCTGAAATCTCGCAAACATAACCGTCCGTGACGAGTAAAAAATCCAGCAGGAAGTTTTTAAATTTATCCATTTATATTCATTAATATTCCATGTATTTCGAATGATAAATGTGAAAAGCAAATTAGAACTTATGTAGGCCTACATACTATACACAGCCGAACTCGAAACGGACTGAATGAAGTGTCATTACAAACGAGTGCTGTTCTAAGTGATGAGTAGGCGTAAGGTGACAGTGAAGGAAAGCTATTTCAAGCCAAAACGCAGACCTGCAAGCATATAACTTACATTTTTACGCTGTGATTTATTCTTAATTTAAACCCGTAATCACTTTATTCTCAATCTGTGCTGTTCAAATACCCAAATAATTTTGTTCCTAAACATCGTTTGGGTCGTACAGTTATTTAATTTACTTAGTCCTTCCCTCTTCTACCTACTTGTTCACAGTAGGTGTCGAGGGTTTGTGATTTCATTTGATCACACTCACACACACACCACAGTCGGTAGGACTCCTCTGGACGAGGGATCGGCCCGTCGCAGAGACCTCTACCTGACAACACAAACACTGTACAAGAGACAGACATCTATGCCTCCGGTGGGATTCGAACCCACGATCTCAGCAAGCGCTCGGCCGCAGACCTACACCTTAGACCGCGCGGCCACTGGGATCGGCGTCGTACAGTTAACGAGACCAAATTCCCCACATGTGCCAGTTTTCTTCCCCCTACCCCGCATTTTGTATTTCTGGTATTACTTTCTCATCTTGAATCACATTCCTGCTTTTATTCATTAGTGTGGCCATGTTTGCTCTTTAGTAGTCTGCTGTTAAGTGCCGATCCCAGTGACCGCGCGATCTAAGGCTTGGGTCTGCGGCCGTTCGGTTGTTGGGATTGCGGGTTCGAATCCAGCCGGGGGCATGGATGTCTGTCTTTTGTGAGTGTTGTGTGTTGTCAGGTAGAGGTCTTTGCATCGGGCTGACCACTCGTCCAGAGGAGTCCTACCGAGTGTGGTGTGTCTGAGTGTGATCGTGAAGCCTCAATAATGAGGAGACCCTGGCCCACTAGGGCTGTCGAGCCATTGGGGGGGGGGGGGGAACACATAAACGATGTCGCGTAAACCGATGTTGTTATAAAACAGATCGCCTGTGCTATAATGTAATTTATGTTTGTGTGTGATGTGACAGTAACTGGGCTGGTAAGAAGCAATAACAACGGCTTGGGCAGGCGCGGTTTGTCCTAAGGAGGAATATGTGGTGAGCACAGTTACTGTCTGGTTAGTAACTGAACTCAGCAAGCGTTTGTAGCCCTACTTGTACTGACAAATAACTGACAGCCTTGTCTGGCGAATATGTAAAGAAGGCTCATTGGATCAAACCACGATTCTTGCAGGCGAACATAGTAATAAATAAAAAGGCATCATGAAAAAAAAAAAACACTGCACCAGCATATCCAACATTTCACTGTCCAAAAAGAAGTCCACCATTTAATACCCGTGTAAAATCATTCAGCCGATCCCAGTGACCGCGCGGTCTAAGGCGTAGGTCTGCGGCCGAGTGCTTGCTGGGATCGTGGGTTCGAATCCCACCGGGGGCATGGATTTTTTTTTCTTGTACAGTGTTTGTGTTGTCAGGTAGAGGTCTCTGCGACGGGCCGATCCCTCGTCCAGAGGAGTCCTACCGAATATCGTGTGTGTCCGAGTGTGATCAAGTGAAAATAAACAGCCTCGACACCTGCTGTGAACAAGTAGGTAGAAGAGATGAGGACTACGAATCGAAAATCATTCAGCGTCTTTTTCTCACATCTCATTGCTTCCTTTCTATCGTCCTTCCTTATTCGCCTTCTATCTTACTATTTCTTGATTTTTATTAGATCTTATTTAACTTGCCCGCCTTCATTTTCCTCGCCCTACAAGGCTTTTTGCTCAAGCATTAACGTTTCTGGTTCTGTTATGCAGAATTCACGTTCTCCAGGCAAATTTCAGAATATTCAGTAATACAAGGCCACTACACATTCCGCCACACTCTCTCGCATTCCTTATTCATTAATCACCCTCCCATTCGACGAAACGCACCAACTTCATCAAATAAACAGCAGAGCCATTACCAGCTGAACGAGAACACCGTCAGACACAACTGCAAAGTACTAACGTAAAGGGTGAGACCTCACACCTAGGATAAGACCTATTATAAATTTTTACCAACCTTTTATATGTTTACATTTATGTAAAGCGTGATGATGTCCCCTTCGGGCCGAAACATGTATCAGGTTGTAAACAAAACACGTTGAACTCGGTTATAAGGTCATGGTAAAAAGGCAAAGGAGATCCTATACAGGTCATTAAGGCCCAAGGGGGAAAAGAATCGTTCTACTCCTTCGTTAGCCTCTGCTCTAGAAGGGGTGGGTGGGTGGGTGGGTACCCCATGACCCGGCCGCTTTACCCCCTGGAAAGATCAGGTACCCAATATGCAGGAGGCCGGGTGGGCCCCAGGGCCGCTTTGGACAGGTGCGGAATATCTCACCCCTACCGGGATTCGATCCCCGGAATGTCCAGGCCGTAGCGAGTCGCTACACCGACTGAGCTATCGAAGCCGCCTTATAACGTCATAAAAGGAATCGAATATTTTGTGTCGTTACAAACGAGCATTGTTTTAACCGAGTAGCGTGATGTTACGGTTAATAGCGAGGAATTAATTGGTACCACAGAATATCTGACGCTATAGACCAGGTGTCGCATAAACCCATGTCGTTATAACCGCGTTCGATTCTGTTTTATAGTAAATCTGTAGTTATGTTTGGTGGCGTTCTCACCGAATTGGTATCTGTAAGACACAGAGGGATGTCATTCGTCAAAAAAAGTAGCATTTCTTTTTTTTTTCGTGCTCCTGCCTTCTACGTTTCGTCATTTTATACGAAACAAAACGGTGACAAACAACACAACCACAGGTAGGCGCTGTCAGAAATCCAAACTAGGTTCCAGAAGTCTCGCACACAGCCCGTTCGGTGAATCCGCAGTAGAAAAAAGGCTTTCGAAATCGATATCTATATTTGATAGGGACAAAGTCGCAAAAGGCACAGAAGTGGCAACACATTTCATTCATCTGCTGGTTGGACTAAGCCTTTCGATACAAGGGAGGTGGGGTGACCAAGGCAGTCTGGCGCCCTACATTCTGACCTCTTTCACGCCTGTGGTAACATAACGAATGTAACACATGACCTGTAAACACACGTTACTTCATCTCTTCCTTCTCAAAGACAGGGCGCCCAAACACTTGAGGTCATTTCTCCCAGGTTCGGAAATTAATTACGGTCAATGACATCGGTTTATACGAAACGTCGCCTATTTAGTCACATTTCCTGAGGTGACAATTAATTCGTCACTGTTAACCATAACATTACACTCCTTGGTTATAACGACACTCGTTTATAACGACACAAAATATTCAATCCGTTTCATGGCGTTATAACCGAGTTCGACTGTACATTGATATTCCCATCAATTTCTAGGGATCTCAATGTCTCGTTTTCCTCTTAAACAGTGGTTCTTAACCTGCTGACCCCTCATGCTCAGTTAATAAATCGACATTACCCGTTCTAATCTTTGTAAATGGCAGCAGACAAGAAATACGATCCGCAATTTCTTTCAAACTCCATCTTTTCATACACTGTACTGAATACAACTGAACACCCACTGCGCTGTACACTTAGTATAACGTTCTTTCACGGCACAACAGTCCCTGGTGGGCCAGGGCTTCCTCATCGTCGAGGCTTCAAGATCGCTCTCAGACACACCACATTCGGTAGGACTCCTCTGCACGAGTGATCAGCCCGACGCAGAGACCTCTACCTGACAACACACAACACTCACAAAAAACAGACATCCATGCCCCCGGCGGGATTCGAAGCCACGATCCCAGCAAGCGAGCCGCCGCAGACTCACGCCTTAGACCGCGCGGCCACTGGGATCGGCACTGTAACATTAAGGTTCGTTATTCACAACAGGAAAACGCGTCACAAATAACATTTTTCAGATTCATGTTCCAGTGTGACGAATGATAGTGACGCTACTCGATTGGCTTCGAGACAGAGACGCTGTCGCAGCTAATGCATGCCTTTGGTGCAGTCTACTCCTTGCTTTCGTTTTACGTTGACCAGTGTAGAAAAATCCTGCCCCACAGTGAAACGTAGAGGAGACGCAAACGGGATTAGATGCTGAGAGCTCTGCCTTGTATTCCCATGCTGCTTTTCGCTAGAAAGTAACCAGACCGGAATCCCTAAAATCTGCTTTCTCTCCCTGCTTGCAGACCAAAGAATTCTGCTTCTGCTTTGATATCTTTGCCTTTGGTTACTTTTTCTCCCACTCTACATGGTCTCCCAATCCACACATTCACGTCACGCTTGCTTAGATACCTTGAAAGTGATCGCTCATGATTCCTTTGCCGACAGGAAACGCCTTATGACATCATCAGTTAAGGGACAGTTCTGTTTGGCTGCCTCAAGCCAACTGTCGCGTCAACTCGGAACCACATAAATAGGCCCGCCCGCCAACACTAGCTTAATCCTACGACCGCAGAGCTGTGGCTTACTGAGGAAGTTACCACCTTGTCGTAACCCTACACAACACTGTGTGGTCGCCAGCGACACTGCGTAATGTGATTGGCGTTCTGTTCATACGCAGAATTATGTTATAATCTTCTCAATCAGAGATCACTGGGCAGTTCTTCAGGCCATGTTACCAGTAGCCTCTGCTTGTGAATTTCGCATCTGGGTCGGGTACAGCCCCACAACGTCTTTCGCGTTACTTATTTTTCCAAACTGCCATCTTTAAAGTCCTTTACTCAACAGAACGTAGTTCACTTACACTGCGTGGGTATATTCCCTTATCAACCGCGATGACGGTCGGAGGAAAACGTATAGATCGTGTCAAAAACATAAGCCTCTATTATCACATGACGTACAGTTTTTAACAAATACTGGTCGCCATCTGTTCGGTGTTTCGTTTCTAACAAGCCTAAAGTCAAATTTACATACAGCTATAACACAGAACACTAGAGCAAATACTACAGGAAATCACTGTATTAACTCACACGCACAAAACACGAATGCACTTCTGCCCAGTGTATTTTAAACTGGACTGCCTCTGTTATTAGACACAAAGGACGGTCAGATTTCCCCAGGGCAAACAACGGCCAAGGTCAACTGCACACTCTACAGTCACTATCTGTATTTCTTCGTGGTGTCGTACAATTTTACAGCAAATATTACCAGTTAAATCTGCAACCAGACGACAGCACCTGGACATTATTAGATGCAGGATGATAAGACGTCGACTACTGGAGGACAAACTGTGACAGTGGCAGCTGTGAAGAGAACGGCCCTCTGTAAGTTACTTTGAGTGGACAGTTACAGAAAGCCCATCTCTGTACTGAAGACATGCGGTGTAAGGCCGCTCGTCTTCCACACTCGAAGAGTGTCAATGGGCAAAACCGATTCCTCCATACTATACAAAGTCAATCAGAAACCGATTTAAAATATTGCTGAGTTGTCTCGAAGTTAACAAAGATTCGAGGAATGAAAGAAGCAGTAAACAGTGTGCGTGACTCCGGCAAACGATCCCAGCAGCCGTGCGGTCTAAGACGTATGTCTGTGACCGAGCGCTTGTTGGGACCGTGGGTTCGAATCCCACCGGAGGCATGGATGTTTGTCTCTTGTGAGTGTTTGTGTTGTCAGGTAGAGGTCTCTGCGACGGGCCGATCCATCGTCCAGAGGAGTCCTAACGACTGTGGTGTGTGTCTGAGTGTGATCAAATGAAATCACAAAAAACCTCGACATCTACTGTGAATAAGTACGTAGAAGAGGGAAGGACTACGAAACGAAACTCCGGCAAATTGTTTTCAGAGACAATGTTCAATTACTTTGCTGTTACTGAAAACATTAGTTAATTTTAACCAGTTTTATTACTTATATCACTGTGACTTGAAAATCGAAGTTCAAGTTTAAATAATGTTATTAGAAAGCGCAATTAATCACAACAACGTTTATTACAACAATATTAACCTTTTAAATCCTAGCGGTAACTTTACGTACGACCAGGTTCAACATTAAAAAATTTTACGTGGTGCCCACACTGCGTTTATGTGTTTTGTACGGATCTCAGAACAAACAGCAACTTTTGCCCTATAAAACATTAAGAGACTGGTTTTTATAACCGAAGTGGAGTGTTTACAGCGCGGTACGCACTGAGCCCTTAAATACGGTTCGTCCTGAAAGGGTTAATATTCTTGTACAGAAACAATAGCACTGAATATGAGAGAGTTCACCACCAATACAAGCTCCCTGTTGTTACAGTAACCATTACAGATAAATTGGTTCACCCAACATCCCAAAGTGTATTATTTGATGTGGCTATTCCACACCGTCTTGCTAAGGTTAAACTGCGAGCATATTCACCACAGGTGGTTGTAGTGAGACGTTCAGTCGCCAGATTTCAGTACAGAAATCTGGCGACTGAAGGACAATTTCTGAACGGAAGTCACGTCGATTATTTTCCCAAAAAATTCCCGCCCCTCATCAAACCTCTCGATTTAAAAAACGGGTTTTGTTCTCTAATTTGCAACACATTGTTTAAAGTCCTTTCCATTAATTTATCAGCGAAACAGAAATGCATCATATTTAGCTCCACATTCTTCAAATAATAAATTTTATACTACCCATTCCGTGCACTGTCGATTATCAACTCACAGCACTCAGTCTAACAAAACGCACTGTACTGTTCCCAGATACTTTATATTATAATAGCACGTTGAACACTGCTGCATGGTTCGATCCGTTACGAGATCACCATCAGGGAATCACATTAAAGTAGCATTGCATAAAACCGGACTACCAATCCACGTACACAATAGAAAGACGTAAAAAGAAGGGTGAACCAGGATCCATTATACAACAAACGCCTATATCCCAACATACGCTTTGCATGTTGCATAACTAAGGCCGCCGACACACGTTCAGAATATGTAATTACAGCTTTTCCACGGCAACAGTGGTTACGCAAGAGTACCTCGATGTTACGTTATAGTACATAGCCTGTCTTGTTCTTGCTGATTTTACCCTATGTGTGTGTGTGTGGCTGACCACTTCATTACCCCCTACCATTGCTAACGAATCCCTTTGCTGGGTAATTACCTGTCAGATCCCAACTACAGCACTGGAAGCACGTGTAAATCATTTTAGCTTACGGAAAGGAATACTGAGAAAACTGTCGTCTGGGTTAACAGAGAGGTACCAAAGTTTCAGAGCAACATACCTCCCTGTCATCAGGACACCGCCTTCCTTGGCGCTTCATAAGAGTGCCAGTCGCAATATGTTAAGCACATTTCGCATCTTACCATTACCTGAGTACAGTACCGCCCCTCAATACCACACATACGTATGCATTATGCATGCCCTTGGATACGGATACAATCGTCACGTGTACATTTCTTGAGGATTCCTAGCAAGCTGTTGACGACTGGTTCCGTTACACTTCTTGGTTCGTGTCTACAGTCTGCGCACTGTAGACACACAACTGTCAGTGGCGCAGGTAATAACAAAATAGCCCTGTCCACGTCACGAAGGCATGGAGAGGGCGCAGAGGTATAGCTCTACTCATTCAATCTTTGCACCAGATGGAGAAGAGTGGTAAACCACGCTCCGGCCGCTTTGTCCCCAGGAAAGAACACCCGCACCTATTGCATAAAAGGGTGGGTGGGCTCCATAGCCGGTTTGAACGTTTTAAAAAATCTCTTGCCACTGCCAGGATCGAACCCTGACAGTCCAGCTCGTATCCTAGTCACTAAACCGGCAGTTAAGTAAAACAGGTAAAATTGTCCCTGTAGGAGGAGTGAAGGTATAGCTCCATTCATTATTAACCTCAGTACTAGCCGGGAGTGTGAATCGGGATAGCGACTCGCTATAAGCTGGACGGTCCGGGGATCCAATCTCGGTGGAGATGAGATTTTCCGCACCCGTCCAGACCGGCCCTGGGGCCAACACACAGCCCCCTGCACAATGGGTAAAGGGTCCCTTTGCCGGGGCTAAAGCGGTCGGGGCGTGGCGTTGACCGCCCACCCCCACCTACCGCCGACGTTAAAGAAAGAGTACAGCTGCACCTCTATTCCCGCTTTGGGACTTCATGGCTTGTTCTAGGGTGAAATTTACCTTTACTAGATAGGAGTGATCAGACTCAAGCCCTGGTCGCTTAACCCCCGGACAGAGACCCTGACACCCACTGGACAGAAGGCCGGTTGGGCCCCGAAGCCGGTCTGAGCGTTTTGGACAAGAGATCTCTTGCCCCTCCGAGATTCGAACACCGGAATTTCGGTTTTCCAATGGCACAACAGCCCCTAGTGGGCAAGGGCCTCCTCACTGTCGAGGCTTCACGATCACACTCAGGCACACACCACAGCCGGTTGGACTCTTGAGTGAGTGATCAGCTTGTCGCAGAGACCTCTACCCGACAACACAAACTCTGTACAAGAGACAAACATCCATGCCCCCGGCGGGATTCGAACCCACAATCACAGCAAGCAAGCGGCCGCAGAACCACACCTCAGACAGCGCGGCCACTGCGATCGGTTCGGTATGTGTATTACTAAACGCAGTTTGTTAAGTATGTGGGTTATAGAGAAGCTATGACACTCCAGGCAGATCTGGCACTAATAAAGGGTAGTACGCCGTTCCTGCAGTGACCCAGGTACTTCGAGGTAATCCCACAATAAACAGTACAGAACGTTGACACGAAAACTTTAATAAAGTCGTAGAATGCTGGAGTTTATGGCGAAGCAATTTACGAGGTGCGCCTTTACGGTTTCCTGCAACACCACAGCCTTCCTTATTTACAGAACCGCACTCGCTAGAACTTCTCACAGCCTGAAATTCATCTACATACCATTTAAGAATTTCGTTCCTACCGCAAAGAAAACACATTGCGTCTACCTCACAAAGACTAAGTGGTTAATATTGTTTAGGAAAACAACGGCGGTTTACTGTAAATTCATCTACATACCATTTAAGAAATTGGTTCCTACCGCAAAGAAAACACACTGCGTCTACCTCACAAAGACTAAGTGGTTAATATTGTTTAGCAAAATAACGGCTGTTTACTGTAAATTCATCTAATACCATTTAAGAACTTCGTCCTACCTCAAAGAAAACACATTGCGTCTACCTCACAAAGACTAAGTGGTTAATGTTGTTTAGCAAAATAACGGCTGTTTACTGTAAATTCATCTAATACCATTTAAGAACTTCGTCCAACCTCAAAGAAAACACATTGCGTCTACCCCACAAAGACTAAGTTGTTAATGTTGTTTAGGAAAATAACGGCTGTTTACTGTAAATAACGTATATGAAACAGAATCAAGATAAAATCCGTCTAAACACAACTACGTTCTATTTATTTACACAACAACATTTTACGACCAATTCAGGTCATCTTAAGGTTCAAAATTCTTTCTCTTCAAAACATGTTGAGGAACGGACAGAATCAATAAAATGTGATAAAAATGCTAAATTTGTTATGGTCAAGATCAGAAAATAATACGTGTGGAGAAAATTCCACCACACTGTTACAACACCCTGTATCAAAATCAATCTCTTACATTGCCACAAATTGTCACAGCCTGTTCACAAATCCGGTAACTCATTGCAGATTCGCTCCAAGTTCCAACTAGGCAGATTTATATGATGTATGCACTGGTAGCGCAGTAGTGGTGTAAATGATATCTTCCATCTTCCAGGATGCTACGCAGAATATAATCATAGTTACCGACGTTTCGGGACAACCTATCGGACCCATCTTCAAGGGCCAAGGGTCAAGTGGACTGCTTTACCTTTGAGGATGGGACTGACAGGTTGTCCGGAAACGTCGGCAACTACAAATCTACAGTGTCTAACATCCCAGAAGAACGAAGACCTCATTTACGAAAGACGATAATACACTGGGTGGGCAAAAAGCAGATTTTCTGAACTTACTGGAAGTAGGGCATATAGCCGCCACTGTGCCTTAACTAGTTAATAATGTTGCGTACACCCCGCAATTGGCGCCAATTAAGTAAAAGAATACTATCCGCCAAACACACTACACCCGTTGTTTCTGTTTCAGTGCTGTTTCAGGTCAGTGGCCGATGCATCACTGAGCAAAGACAGGCACCGACATGGCTACTGGCCGCAGATAACAAACCAGTCAGGCCATCAGAATCAGGTGCGAGTTGCAGGATGGATTATTGTAAGGTAAAGGTAAAGGTTCACCCTATAACAGGCCCTGAGGACCCAAGAGGGGGAGTAGAGGTATAGCTCTACCCGTTCGTGAGCCTCGGCCCGAGAAGGGGATGAGGTGGCTAGCCCCACGCCCCGGCCGCTTTACCTCCCGGAAACAGACCCGGTACCCATTGTACAGGAGGCTGGGTGGGCCCCAGGGCCGGTCTGGACGGCTGCGGAAATTCTTGCCCCCCCCACCGGAATTCGATCCCCGGACCTTCCAGCCCGTAGCCAGTCGCTATACCGACTGAGCTATCGCGGCCCACTGGATTATTTTATATCCATATAAAATACTTTCGCACAGCTGTCTGTATTTGTCCATCCACTGTCACGTTACCATAATCCGCTTACAGTGCCAACGCGCTTTCTAAGCGACGTCACGATACCAAATATCGGACTATCAATAAACAAGCAAATTCAGTGTTTCAATACGATTTGTTTTAAACAAATCAGGGCGTAGATAGGGTAATACCGCTAGGATATAATAAACATGTTCAGTACATTACACAAGCATGCACACGCACACACAAACCCACAAATTTCTGCAAAGCTTTAGGGTACTAAATCTAGGGCTAAAGCACAAAGTAAAGCAACCCTTCTACAGGCCTAGACAGGCCACGAAGGTTCCCGAAGGTCGAGGCTCCCATATTTCAAGACAACAGGGTTGTCAGCCTTACGCACCGGCCGCCTTTACTTCCAGAAAGTATTTCTGTTAGAGGCTGAGTCGACACCAGGGCCATAGTGCGACCGGACGGATTATGTCAATGAAAAATTCCAGTGACACCATCGGGAATCGAACCGAGTGCCTCAACCGACTACGCCACCTTTTCTAGAATTTACTTCCAGTGAAAAACGTTATATCAATATGTGGCAGGTCCTACGCCATTGTGGATCTACTAGTGAAATCAGAGTAGGATACAAAGTCATCGATAAAAACTAAACTTTATTTGCTGCTTTATTGCCTACACAGTGCCTTATGTTATCTGCTATTCCAAATGACACATTGCAATGTGTACAATCATACCTATTTTAGGACCAAGTTGCTGTTTTCGCAGGTCCATTGTCCGACACGCGAGCAGCAGCACGCATGAACGGATGCAGTTTCTCCTGCCAATACATCATCTACCCATTAAAAAAAATAAACGGAAGTGAGGTTCGGAGACGAAGGTGTCCAAACATGCTACCCTCCACGACCAATCCAACAATATGAACAGCAACATTTGAAGTATTCACCTGTCGACCGAACTGAGGTGGGGAGATGTCGTGATGTTGCCACGTGCTACATCGTGCAACACAGCTGGCAGATCATCTTACTGATGTCCAGGTGGTAGCTGCTAATAAAGCGTCCCTTAATAACACCTAATAAATAAACTACTATCTAGCTGATAAGAATGGTAATTAATTTTTCTTTACTCAATGATCGCTTTTCATTGCGTTCCTCCTTTTACAGCAACAGTACCGTAAAAGGTCAAGAATCGGACCAGGGAGATGTATATACTGATTTTCACATAAAAATCCCAATCAGCAATGAGTATTTTCTTTGTATCCACGTACAGTACCATGTGTTTTATTTTGTTTACTTTCACTGTATTTTATTCATTTATCCTTATTTTTATTTTTATGCTGTTTGTACCTGTATTCTGCCGCCAGTGTGTACGTGGCTCTGTATCCAGCATACTACACGTTTATGGATAAAATGCACAGGATGTAATACACATTTTAGTAATCAAACAGCTTTACAGAAATTAACATGGCACAAGTGGAACGATAGACAGAGAGAACCTTCTGTAAATTGACTGATTGATGCAGTAGGGAAAATATGTATGTGTGCTAAACTAAATGTTATTACTAACAGCAGAACAGACAAAGCAGTAAATGTGTGGTGGTGTGGCACGGTGCTGGGCCTGCACGCTATAGGTCTATAGTTTTATTTCTGTGTTTTCATGTTTTTGTGCTGTTATGTATGTATGTATGTATGTATGTATGTATGTATGTATGTATGTATGTGTGTGTATGTATGTATGTATGTAAGTATATGTGTGTGTGTGTGTGTGTGTGTGTGTGTGTGTATGTATGTATGTAGGTATGTATGTATGTATGTATGTATGTATGTATGTATGTATGTACGTTGTATTGTTAACCAATATTTCGCATCCTTGACTAACTTGATTTTACACTGCACTGTATTGTAAGTATTGACTAGTTCTACATCCTATGGGCTGTTTTTAACCCTTATGAGGATCTACTGCAAGAGAAAATAAAGTAAATAAATAAATAAACAAACTCATGGCTGGTAGACGCTTCGTGGTATACCGCCCATACAAATGGTAAATCTGAAAGCCACGCGTTTTAGTTCAAAGTATTTCAGTCAACACAAGGTTCTCACTCACAATATTTAAATAAGGCGCTAAAAACCTTTACTTCGGCTGACAGACACTTGTCACGTCCAACAAACTGTCATTGCGAGTCGAAGCTCTGATGGGTTTTATAAATTAAGCGAGACGACTGGAAGTTACTACCGACAGTTTCCAGATAAAATAATGTCCGTATATAAGATCCGTGTTACTGTTATCCTACCATTTAGTTCTATGTCTCTCAAGTGACCAATTTCCTTCATGTTTACCAACCAAAACTTTGTACCAACTTGCCTTCTCTCATGCGTGCTGCATGCCCAATCCATCTTACCCTACCTAACCACTTACTGTCACATAGTGTAAAAATAGGAGTGAACCCCCCCCCCCCCCAGGTGTCGTCACAGTGTTTCTACCCCTTATCAACTCTTAAAACAATGGTTCAGCGTTTGAACGACCTCTGGAAGGCAGTAAGACAAAGGTGTTTCCTCATTTTCACTTCACAGAGAAAGTGTCCATTAAGTCTCAGATAACATGTACAATGCCTGATGACATCCGAGACGCGGGCGTTAGACAAACTGGTGCAAAGTTGATGCGCGGTGTCTGATGCACCCCTGTGGTCCATTCAGCCACAAGCGAACCGTCATAGGCTTAACACCACCCACACCCTTGCAATGCCTATATATGCGCAACATAAACACCCTACAATTATCGGTGGAACAAGAAGCAAGAGAATACACCACAATCCCAGGGCGTTCTTTACAATCGGTTTACTCCATAACACTTACGCAACGTGGTCAACAGCGCACTTTGTAGTTTGTTAAGCTTAAATTACAATTACGAAACTTTACAACGTGGAAATTCAACAAAATTCCCAGAAGGTGCACGGATTATACAGAAAATTCCACTTCATTTTTACACAACCGAGGCTTTAAATAGCTCAATAAAGGTAAAGCCGTCCCTGTGCATGCCATAGGGTTCACATGGAAGTGGAGATACAGCTCCACTGATTCTTAACGTCGTCATTAGATAAAGATGAGTGGTCAGATTCACGGCCCAGCCACTTTAAATCTAAAAGGCAAAGCACTTCATACACAGGCCTGGACAAACTCTGAGGGTTCCAGAAAGATGAGGCTCTCAGATTTCAAGACAATCAGCACATGAAGGTGGTAAGGTTGTCAGCCCTGCCCACCGGCCGCCTTTACCCCCACAGGAACTATTCCTGGAAATAATTTCTGTCAGAGGCTGAGTCGACCCCAGCGCCATAGTGCGGCCGGGAGGATTAAGTCAATTACAAATTTCAATGACCTCATCGGAAATTGAACCCGCGACCTTCCGGCTTACGGCCCGGCTGATTTATCCATGGTAAAGGACCCCGCTAGCCATTGAACAGACGGATGGGTCGACCCCAGAACTGGTTAGGACGTTTTGAAGAAAAATCTCTAGCCGCTGCAGGGTTTTGAACCCCGGACTGTACAGTCTGTAGCCCTGTCATTATGTTGAGTGAGCTACCTCGGATATTTACAGCTAAAAATTGGGACTTCCCCGTAACATGTAGTGTAAAGCATCCGTACTTTTAACAACATATTTGAAAGGTTTTACGGCACATGCTGACAGCGCCGTGTGTATCCTGCAAAATACACTTTATTATTTAATGTGTTCCATGTCCGCGCACTATATTACACAAAAACACTAATCACCAACAAAAGCACAAAGAGAGTTTCATCATCAATCGTAACACACTCCTACATGTTTCGACCCCGCTGGTTCATCTTCAGGGAGAACTTTTTGTTATCGTTACACTAAGATTGCACTTTATAGTTGAGTGAGAATGTGCTGTTGACTGTGTACTGCGTTGTTTTTGGAGGCGTAAACTCTCTGTGGTCCCGGCC
>BLKM01000456.1:586775-678916 GCA_013340265.1 Coptotermes formosanus | reverse complement strand
AAAAAAAAAGAGAGACAAGATACATATAAACGTAACAGAGACGCGTTCGCATAACCATTGCTGCTGTGGAAAAGCAATAAGTATTACATATTCTGAGTGTGTGTCTGTAGCCTTAGTTATCCAGCATGCAAAGCGCATGCGCCGTATTATATTGTCATCTGTGGTCTGTCCGGCTGTACCATATTTTTCCACATTATCTCATAAACGGCACGATTTTCGGGAAAGATTCGTTGAGTATGAAATGTGTATTTTGATTGTCCACACAACTTTCGTCTGAAATATTTATGATTCTAAGAATAATTCAGCAAGATATAAATGTACACGGGTCTTCATATAAAGTATCCCTTATTCTGGTCACATTTTAATCAAATATGAATTTTCTCGGTATATTTTCGAAAAATACTCAGATATCAAACTTCAAGAAAATCCGTCCAGTCGGAGCCGATATGTTCCGTGACGACGGACGGACGGACAGACGGACAGACAGACAGAAATGACAAAGCTAATGGTCGCTTTGTGCAGTTTTGCGAACGTGCCTAAAAAATCTTCAAAGACTTACACGCTGATAACAAGCCACAGATGGACAAACAAGGCACAATGCATAACACATTATTTTCCTAATCTTAAAGAACGCCTAAAACAATTGGACAAACCGGCTGTCCAGGCTGGCTACCGCACAGCAGCACAAAACGCCCCCGTCCCAATCTCGACGGGGCCACAGACTACCCGGACCTTCCAGCGTTTACTTTTAAGTCCTCCCAAATGCTGCTGTGGTACCTTCCGTTTCCTTCCACATCCTTCACCATTCATTCCCTGCTATCATCCACTCACTCAGTGCTGTATATTCTAATTTACAAACATTAAACAACAAAGCAAGATCAATATATTACCTTGTTCAAGTTGGTGTAGAATTTCATGAGGTAGCCGTCTTGTGTCGGCAATCACTTCACCAGCCCGGCTGTCTGGAGTACACTGACACCGTTTAACGTCGATATATCGAATCTCGCAATGAATAACTGAGATCGCGTGCAAAGATAGTCACAAGTCTTGCTACGACACAAGGATAGCCACGACACAGCACAACTGAGGTTGCAGAGGTGAGTGAAACTACATAATCGATTAATCCGTTCAAGATGTCCTTGCTATAAAAAGGAAATATCGTTTAACGAAAGGGAGAGAACATAAACCGATCGGTACGTAAGCCTTCACTTCTAATACCGAGGTGCAGCCCGTCCCGTGTGATGCGGCTACAGACACCACAGTAACGACAATTTTAGAACGGAACCTTTCAAACAAGTGGCTCGACAAGTGCGCATGTTTTTCAACAAGAAAGTGACAGGAGGGCAAATACAGTTGGTAGCTAAATTTTTTTCATTTATCACAGGTTTTCTGGCTTTCACAGGCGGTACTAACCTGGCACTGTGAAGGATCGTGGGTTGGCAAAAATGTTTTGAAGTAACATACTGCCGCCGTCTTCATGGTGACGGAATTACTTCCTAATCATTTAAACACATTCTGGACAGATATTAAAAAATACTCAAATATCAAATTCGATGAAAATCCGCCCAGTGGCAACCGAGTTTTTCATGCAGTCAGACGGACAGACAGAATACAATGATGAAGCTAATATTCGCTTTTCGCGATTTTGCGAACGCACCTACAATGATGGACGGGTGGCGATTCGGAATGACAAGATCACAATTCGACATGCTGTATTGCAATATTCTCCTAGGAGGAGTAAGGGAAATACTAAATATCTCAACCAGAAATGCGATTGTCTCACCAAGATTCCAACCATGTACAACCGAATGACAAGTCAAAACCTCTACGTTGCCCCCTACATAATGTTTGGCCTCAAAAGCCATAAATTGAGTGGGCGGATTTGGAAACGCAAATTATTTTATTATTTCTCCCTTTTTATTACGGTATATATACCACGCCCCCCCCCCCCCCCATATGTGGGGCCCTTTAAAGTGAACTTACGTTGGAAAACACTTCCCTTGCCACTGTAACTGGCAATTGCGCTTCCCAATCTGCAAACTCCCGCAACATTTTTATGGGAAAAATATAACTCACATTCCACTGTGCTAAGTAAATATTGGGGTTGTTACATTTTAAAATAGCAGTTTCCTGGTTTCATCGTAGCTAGGTACTGTAAGCGATCCTGATGAACTTCACAATCAATTTACCACAGGCTCATGCAGGGTCTGCGTTATAAGACACTGTGTAAACCCGGTGTAAGCGAATAACTACTGTAGGCCGGCTCGCTTTTACAAGAATGATTGCAACGTCATAATTTGAAGATCCCGTCCTATCCCACAGTACACATACCCCACTTTACCTACACAGTATATTGCTGAGTTTCGTATAGTTCAGTTTTGTTTATTAGTACAGCCAGTAAAGTACATGTGGCGCTGCGTCTCCTATCAGGGTGCAGCCCATTCAAAATACCACTAATATAAGTTAATTAGAACAAATCAACAATTCGGCAGAAAATTCGTTTTCGTTTCGTAGTCCTTCCGTCTTTTACCTACTTGTTCACAGTAGGTGTCGAGGTTGTTTATTTTCACTTGATCACACTCAAACACACACCACAGTCGGTAGGACTCCTCTGGACGAGGGATCGGCCCGTCGCAGAGACCTCTACCTGACAACACAAACACTGTACAAGAGACAGAGATACATGCCCCCGGTGGGATTCGAACCCGCTATCCCAGCAAGCGCTCGGCCGCAGACCCACGCCTTAGACCGCGCGGCCACTTGGATCGGCTATGCGGAAAATTCACCAAGTTATATTTACACCGACATTATCCGTACATGTTCCAATGGACATGCCATCTTCTTCAGGGGATACACAGTGTTACAGGTGCCCAAAGCATCAGGAAGTGGCACCTGTAACGCTTTGGTTGGGCACCTGTAACACTGTGTATCCCCTGAAAAAGATGGCATGTCCATTGGAACATGTACGGATAATGTCGGTGTAAATATAACTTGGTGAATTTTCCGCATAGCCGATCCCAGTGGCCGCGCGGTCTAAGGCGTGGGTCTGCGGCCCAGCAGCTTGCTGGGATAGTGGGTTCGAATCCCACAGGGAATATAGATGTTTGTCTTGTACAGTGCTGTGTGTTGTCAGGTAAATATCTCTGCGACGGGCCGATCCCTCGTCCAGAGGAGTCCTACCGACTGTGGTGTGTGTCTGAGTGTGATCAAGTGAAAATAAACACCCTCGACACCTGCTGTGAGAAAGTAGAAGAGGGAAGGACTGCGATGACGCATTTTCTGCATAATTGTTGGTTCGTTCTAATTAACCCTTTAAAAACCAAGCATATCTGTTTTATATAAGGACTCAGTGCGTACCGCGCTGTAAACACTCTCCACTTCGGTTATAAAAACCAGTCTCTTAATGTTTTATAAGGCAAAAGTTACTGTTTGTTCTGAGATCCGTACAAAACACATAAACGCAATGTGCGCACCACGTAGAATTTTTAAATGTTAAACCTCGCAGTATGTAAAGTTACCCCTAGGCTTTAAAAGGTTAACTTGTAAATACGCACGGTACGCAACATACAAAAAAATTACCACTAACATACTTGCGCAAATCTACTAGGAGTTACAAACTTCGTAATACCTTCTCTTCACCCTATCGTTGTTTTGTGTGGTGCTCCTCCCACTTACATCTGACTTTGTACAAAAATAGTGTGTTTGGTATAACTCAGTTACCAATCCGAACACAGCAAACAAAAAAGCGACACACTGTACCGTAGCTAACATTTTTTTAAAGCCAAAGTGCAAAATCGTTTGTTTGTGTGATTCAACTGTGGACAAACGGCTGCGCTGAATTGATGACCGAAGCCGTTCATCCTTCCGTCTGATACACAGCCAATTCAGATCACCCCTGTTATCTCTCCAGTTGCGACATAAAATTTAAAAACTGAAGTGATTTAGCATTTCAAAAAAGAAAAAGTGAAAGTTCTTTTCTGAATGCGGTAAAGTACCCCCGGGCTCCATAAAATGCGGGGAATTTCTTGACTAGCTGAGAAACTGTTAGCTTCTCATGAAGGCCTCTGCTTCGTGGAGTTAGGTTGAAAGTCCTTTTCTATCAACTGCTCCACGAGTCCCGAAAGAGCACTGTTTTTTGGAAGGCCCCCAGGTTTAGCCCGATTGTCCTTGTAAGAGCAACATGTAGATGAAGATGAATGCTAAGCATTGGTGGAATACGGTTAGGACGAAAACAGAAATACGCGGAGAAAAACCTGTTCCAGTGCCACTTTGTCCACCACACACCTCCTGGCATCAAACCCGGGCCTCCATGGCGACAAGCCGACGACTAACCGCCTGACCCAAAGACAGATGGACGTTAACCTGGCTGTACTAAATACTTATTTCATACCGCGCAGTAAACACTCCGTCAAGTAAGTTAATGCTGTAGAGGGCAACAATCGCTGTTTGTTCTGAGAACTATAAAAATGGTAACTGCAGCCTCTGGGCAGGACCCAGAATTTTGAAACTTAAACCTGGCTGTACACGGAGTAACCAGTTGGTATGAATAGGATTAGTTCCACGATTTAGGGTCTTGTTTTATGAAAACCAAAAGTTCGGTGCATTACATACAAAAGCCACTGAAACGTATCCTAAGCCCACTGCCTCCAGTTCACACCCTCACACCCTGGTGCTCTAAGCTCCATTTTAACAACTCATAGGGTGTCTGGTCAAAAGGATTGCAGACAATAGCCATACAAATAACACGAGATGGTCAAAAGGATTCCTAAATACAACGTAAGACGCTATCAGTTGACAACCCCTAAAAGTCGTCCTTGTATTGGCATAATGTAATAATTCCATCAGCGATCTAGTCTGAACTTTTAACCACAACACATCTACACAGCAGCACGTGTCGTTAACAGCTGACGTCCGTAGTGAAACCTTCAAATTCAGTCCATATATACTACGAAATGTGGCGACTGAATAAAGACACTGCGCAGATGATGACCTTGAACGCTGATCATCAAAGTAAAGTGAAGTGAGGTGAAGTGAAGTGAAGTGAGATGAAGGGAGGTTAATCGTGGTGGGAATGTGAAGGTTACATAAGTGTAGTGAAGCGGAATGAAGGGAAGGTCATGTTGAAATGCGAGTGCATCAGTTCATGAAGTTACGTAATTCATTACTGTGACTGTATTAGTGCACAGTAAGCTTACTTTTTTGTTAATATTAATTCATCAACTTTAGGTTAATTGTAATTGTATTTGTATTTCTATTGTATTTGTATGTGCATTGTATTTGTAATTGTACTTGTATTGCAACTGTATTTGTGCTGTAATTGTATTTGTATTGTAATTGTATTGGTATTGTAATTGTATTTATTGTGTGTAGTATTGTCCTTTATTGTTTTTGTAATTTTGTGTGCTGTGTTTTGTTTGAGTGTTGTGTGTTACTTTGTGTGACGTGTGTTATTTTGTGTGTTGTGTCTTATTGTAGTACCACTGCCACCGGGTACAAACCCATTTGCAGTCAAAATAAGTAGTAGTAGTAATTATAATAATAATAATAATAATAATAAATACACCGCAATCACCGTTAAACCTTCCGCTAGCCGCGTGCCAAACCACGGTCCGTTACGTTCACACAGTATCCGACAACAACACGGTGCCTCAAAAAAAAAAATACAAGAGCAACGAGTAAACATCAAATTTACTGTAAACAGGAACAAAACTGCGGCCTTCAATGTGTTACCTGAAGTAAGGAAGACTAAAGACGTACTTAAAAAGAAACAGTCCCACAAAATGACATCACGTCTTCAAGGTTCGTATGGAGAGGAGCGCAGCTTCCAGTGGAAATCGCTTGGAAGTAGGTAACAGGGGTTTTTTTCTTACAATGGCTCGACAGCCCCAGTGGGGCCAGGGCCTCCTCATTATCGAGGCTTCACGATCACACTCAGACACACCACACTCGGTAGGATCAGGCTGTGGAGTCGCCACACAAAAACTCCGACTCCGACTCCTTCATACAAGCTCAATATGTATTAATAATTGTAAACCTATAAAACGTTTCATCGCCACCACGTGAATCATCAGGCTACTGTTTAGACTTATAACCTATATTTAAGTATAAGTCTAATGGTTACTGTAGCTATCAGGGCTCTGCAGTTGAAGTATCCAGTTCAGATTTTCGATTGAGATCGGAGTCGGAGTAGGTACATTTTTACCGACTCCGATTCCACCTAAAACTCCTTCCGACTCCGACTCCGCAGCCCTGGATAGGACTCCTCTGGACGAGTGATCAGCCCGACTCAGAGACCTCTACATGACAACACACAACAATTACAAGAGACAGATATCCATGCCCCGGGCGGGATTCGAATCCGCAATCCGAGTGGAACGGGCGGATAACATGCAGATAACTCCATTAATAAGGCAGCTTTTGAAGCTAATGTCCTTATACAATAGCCACACCTCTCAAGTTCCCAAAATTCATTAAAATAATAATTGTCTCCTATGACTAGATATCAAAATTAATCTTCCCTAGGGACATTCTGACTACAATTTTCTACCCATTCTCCATTTCCAGTCGCCACTGTGTCTCCAGGCAGAGTCACTAAGGAACTTGTAACCGTAGCATAAAATGCTTGGCCAGTGACATTAACCTTTTAAAGCCTGGCGGTAACTTTACACACCACCAGGTTTAACACTGAAAAATTCTACGTAGTATCCACATTGCGTTTATGTGTTTTGTACGGATCTCAAAACAAACAGCAACTTTTGCCTTATAAAACATTAAGAGATTGGTTTTTATAACCGAAGTGGAGAGTGTTTACAGCGCGGTACGGACTGAGTCCTTATATAAAACAGATACGCTTCGTCTTTAAAGGGTTAAAGGAATCACACGGGTATACGCAAGAGAGGCTGAAGTTCCTAACAGAGCGAAGATGAATGTTTCAAGCTAGGCAGGTCTTCTGCGTATAAAGAAGAAGCAGTTATTTATACATCAAAGGACGGCACAACGTTACACAAATGGCTAATGGCTGCTCGAGAAGCCCTCAGGGCGTAACTGAAAAATCCACAGTTCAGTTCCCCCAGGACGTTCAGACGTCCTTAAAACACCAGGCTCCATTAGCAACCCTTTGACTGGTACAATGTATTCTTGTGCCTAACCACCATGCCATTAACCCTTTGAAGCACGAATTCAACCTACGGGTTAAAATATATTCCTACGTCGCAGAAAACATATATCTGCATCCCAGAGACCATCGGTTAATGCTGTTTAGGGGGAGGTGGGGGGGGGGGCAGCTATCACACGCCATGTCACGTCCCATAACACTTGAATCTTCAACAGCTTCGCTGTCAGAAACTCATACCTCGTGAACTGAAGTGTCCTCACGTTAAAGCTGGTGGTATATACAGTAAAACCTCTACATTAATACATTTAGGAAGCACGTCGTTAAACAAATTACAGTCGAACTCAGTTATAACGTCAAGAAAGGGACTGAATACTTTGTGTCGTAATAGACGAGCGTTGTTATAACCGAGGAGTGTAACGTTATGGATAGCAGCGAGGAATTAATTGGTACCACAGAATACCTGACGTTATAGGTGACGTGTCGGATAAACAGATGTCGTTATAACCGGGTTAGACTGTAACATGCTGGATTTCCAAGTCCACACCTTATTGCTACTTGGACCATAACAGCTGTGTGTGTGTGTGTGTCTGTGTGTGTGTCCGTGTGTTTGTGTGTCTGCGTGTGTGTGTGTGTGTGTGTGTGTGTGTGTGTGTGTGTGTGTGTGTGTGTGTGTGTGTGTGTGTAAAATGTAGCTATCCTTACTGTTAAAGCATATGGTATATTTATGAACCAATATCTCGTTACGAGACGCAGGGTAGAAATTAATGGTGGTAAACCTGCATGTATGTAAAGCCTAGCGGTAACTTTACGTACCACCAGGTTTAACATTAAAAAATTCTACGTGGTGCCCACATTGCGTTTATGTGTTTTGTAC
Organism: Coptotermes formosanus; assembly: GCA_013340265.1. NCBI lineage: Eukaryota > Metazoa > Arthropoda > Insecta > Blattodea > Rhinotermitidae > Coptotermes > Coptotermes formosanus. The sequence continues at coordinate 670,928 of BLKM01000456.1, read as the reverse complement.
GGATCTCAGAACAAACAGCAACTTTTGCCTTACTCAGCATTAAGAGATTGGTTTTTATAACCGAAGTGGAGAGTGTTTACAGCGCGGTACGCACTGAGTCCTTATATAAAACAGGCAGGCTTCGTCTTTAAAGGTTTAACCCCGCTACAGGCTGGAAGTGTTTAGTTCTACGCTCCGGTCTCTTCAGTAACAAGGGCAAGACAGGAGAAATGAAGAAAGGGTACACCAGCACCCGGTAGCCACGTGAGTGGGCCCCGGTGCCGCTATGGACGCTGTGACGACGACAGGGATCTCTGCGGGGGCCCCCCCCCCCCAAAATCAAACCCAGTCACCCAGTTCCCTCTGCAGTGTTATGACTTACATCTTAACACAGGTGCACTATAAACAAAGCAATCCCGTTACAGGCCTGGACAGGCCCAGAGGGTTCCAGGAGGTCGAGGCTCCCAGATTTCCAGACAATCGGCACATGAAGGTGGTACGGTTGTCAGCCATACGCACCGGCCGCCTTTATCCCCCAGGAAATATTCCTGGTACTCATTTCTGTTAGAGGCTGAGCCGACCCCAGGGCCATAGTGCGGCCGACAGGATTATGCCAATGAAAAATTCCAGTGACACAGGTGCATTATATACATCAATAATATGCACGAAGCCCAACAGCAAAATGAGGGAAATAACAATTGACAATCTTATCGGAATCTGCTGCAACTACATTATTCAGATTATCACTCGCACACAGTAGCGTGCTGAGTATTGCGGCAGTAAGCATGGAACTTACCTCAGTACATACACACCGTAACATGAGGAGGTACTTGGTTCTTACATAAAAAAGAAAGTATGAGTACAGCATTTACGCACCACTTAATTTAATTCGTATTCCTTATTTTAGGGGGCCGCGGTGGCGCAGTTGGTTGAGGCACTGTGCTACAAACAGGAAGGTCGCGGGTTCGATTCCCGATGGTGTCACTGGAGTTTTTCATTGGCATAATCCTTCCGGCCGCACTATGGTCCTGGGATCGACTCAGCCTCTAACAGAAATGAGTACCAGGAATATTTACTGCAGGTAAAGACGGCCGGTGCGTAGGGCTGACAACCTTACCATCTTTATGTGCCGATTGTCTTGAAATCTGGGAGCCTCGACATCCTGGAACCCTGTGGGCCTGTCCTGGCCTGTAATGGGACTGTTTTACCTTCTTTTTTTTACCATACTTTAGTAAAAAGGTAAAGCAATCCCATTACAAGCCTGGACAGGCCCTTGGGGTTCCAGGAGGTTGAGGCTCACAGTTTTCAAAACAATCGCAATATGAAGGTGATAAGGTTGTCAGCCCCACGCACCGGCCGCTTTTACCTCCCAGGAAATATTCCTGGTACTCATTTCTGTTAGAGGCTGAGTTGACCCCAGCGCCATAGTGCGGCCGGAAGGATTATGTCAATGAAAAATTCCAATGGCAGCAGCGCGAATCGAAAGACCATGAAGTACAGCCCTGTGTGAACGGTGCATGCTTGTACCAGCTGTGATGTCAATAACACCTACAAGAGGTCATGTGATACACTCGCAGTTCCACTTGATGTCACTCCAATCATCAGTATTGCTGTGAGCGCTGCCCCGTGTGATCTCGTGGCAAAACACTTACTGCGTCGGCCATCAAACTGTGGTCCGCCGATCGTCTGCGCATCGTAAGAACGCGAGTCTATACTGTAGCCTTTTAAAGCCTAGCGGTAACTTTACGTACGACCAGGTTTAAGGTTAAAAAATTCTACGTGGTGCCCGCATTGCGTTTATGTGTTTTGTACGGATCTCAGAACAAACAGCAACTTTTGCCTTATACAACATTAAGAGACTGGTTTTTATAACAGAAGTGGAGAGTGTTTACACTGCAGTATGCACTGAGTCCTTATATAAAACAGATACGCTTCGTCTTTAAAGGGTTAATATGGATATCACTTGACGATATCCAAGTAGACCTACTGAGTATAAGGGTCATTGGGTGTCAAAGGGGAACGGTTGTAGTTATATTATATTCCATTAGGATATTTCTGTAGATATCTATAGCGTGTATAGCTAACACACCGTGCACTAACGACATTCCTCGCCTATAAAAATGTCTTCAAAAACACCTATAGCCCAGTAACTACAGAAGTCCTGCAAAGACAGTTACTAGTTAACCCATTACAGGCCTGGAGAGGCCCTCAGGGTTCCAGGAGGTTGGAACTCCCAGAATTACTTGACAACCGGTACAAGAAGGTTATAAGGTTGTCAGCTCTATGCACCGGCCGCCTTTACCTCCCAGGAAATATTCCTGGTACTCATTTCTGTTAGAGGCTGAGTCGACCCCAGAGCCATAGTGCGACCGAAAGGATTATGTCAATGAAAAATTCCAATGACACCATCGGGAATCGAACCCGCAACCTTCCGGGTTGTAGCACAGGGCCTCAACCAACTGCGCCACCGCATACCCCGGGACTTATACGACAGAAACACGTCGAAAGAAATGCTGTGTTTTCTAATACGTACTTACATTTGGCCACCACCATAGTTTTCGGTTCCCAAGCCTTATAAGCAACGAAGCCAAGTGGGGCGATAGTTGGGCCTATTTTTATATGAGGCGAAACTTCTGCTTATATTGTTGCACAAAAAGTATGTCGCACTATCACATGCGCACAACGTACTGCTGCATAACGCTTCTGTGCCAATGCAAATAAAACAATTATTCGTCAAATTTCATATTTATTTTTTTCATGTTTCTGAATGCAGATCGAGAGCCGGATTGGAAATGTAGAATTGCCACACTGTGAACATCGCTGACACACACTTCAGCAGCAACTTCAAAAAAAATTAAATCACCCTGAAGATGGAAACAGTATGTTCCTGCGTAACCTCAGTACATTCAACCACACGGTGTATAAAAATCACACAGAAGACCATCAGCTGATACTAATAAGCTTACTCGTGTTTGTTATACAACCCTGGGCATTCAGCGCGTGATCCTGAAATGTCTTACGCGGGACCATCACGGGCTGAAAAATACGTCTCCTAGGATCCTTATTTACTCTTTCAATATCCGAATCTTGGTTCGATTCCCATAAAATTGCCAGCTCGGCTCTGGGGCCAATGTTGCCTCCTAGACAACGGATACCACCGGTTCTTTCCCCTCGGGATAAAGTTAGCACTCGCTTCAAACTAGTGCGGAAGTTACAAGGAAGGCTTCATGGCATCCACAACAAATCTCTAGCCTTCAACCGCCCGAAACACAGACACAGTAGGCCTACTCTCGCTACTCATGGATACATAAATTTATTACATAGAATCGAAGGTGCGTACAGGATTTTGGTGGGGAGACCTGAGGGAAGGTGATCACTTGGAAGACCCAGGCGTAGATGGGAGGATAATATTAAAATGGATCTTCAATAAGTGGGATGGGGGCGTGGAATGGATTCAGTTGGCTCAGGATAGGGACAGGTGGCGGGCTCTTGTGAATGCGATAATGAACCTCCGGGTTCCATAAAATGCGGGGACTTTCTTGACTAGCTGAGAAACTGTTAGCTTCTCAATAAGGCCTCTGCTCCATGGAGTTAGTTAGTTATTACTTAAAATCATCTTCATGCTGACTTGTGGGAAGAAAGTGACGAATTTGTGGAAAGCGCAATAATCTCCAGGCCTAACTACTGGTGCCACCAGCTTTAACATTCAAAAAGACGCACTTTCCCCACACAGATATGTATCTGTTATGTCTAACTCTCACAATACACAGCGATTATTTCCCTAAACAGCATTAAAGGATTAGCCAAAGCAATTACAACGCTGTGTTTTCTGTGAAGTAAGCAAGACGGACAGTCTACGTACAATGTAGCAGTGACGTGCGTTCGCGTAACCATTGTTGCCGTGGAAAAGCAATAAGTATTATATATTCCGAGTGTATGTCTGTACCCTCAGTTATCCAGCATGCAAAGCGCATGCGCCGTATTATATTGTCATCTGTGACCTGTCCGGCTTTACCATATTTTTCCACATTATCTAAAAAACGGCGCGATTTTCGGGAAATATTTACTGAACATAAAACGCGTGTTTGATTTTCTGTACAAATTTTGTCCGAAACATTTCTCATTATAATCAGAATTCAGCGAGACATTAACATAACCGTACACAGGTCTTCATGTAAAGTGCCCGTTATTCTTGTCATATTTTAATGAAACTTGAATTTTCTCGAAAGATTTATGAGAAATCTTCAAATATCAAATTTCATGAAAATACGTCCAGTGGAAGCCGTATTGTTGCATGCGGTCGGGCGGGCGGAGAGATAGGATGAAGCTAAAGGTCGCCTTTCGTAATTCTGAAAATTCGCCTAAAAATGAATTTTTATCCTCACCAAAATAGAATGGTTAACTATACGTACCACCTGCTCTAACATTACCAAACTGGTTGTTGTTCACAAAATGCGTTACGCTATCCGTACGATCCCTACAACAGCCACTACGTCCCTCAGCACCAGTAACGGGCTGGCGTCTGTAATGGAGACGCACTTTGTGTGAGGCACGAACTGTGTTATTAAATCCTGTTTAGACGACCACACTTAGAAGGTTTAACCATTTAAAACACAGTTGTAACGGCATGTACTATTTACATGCTTAAAGATCCCAAAACTGTGTTTTTACTTTTCCGGCACGGCGTATTTAGTCGTGTATGTTTAGTGTTTTCTCACAACAGCGACTACTCCCAGTATTATTGATTGCAAGATCCACTATGCAGTTCATTTAAAACCCACCATAAACACCCCTCCGGGTCAGCTGAATCCATTCTCAACTCTTCAGGTCCTGTTCCCTCAAGATCAACTGTCATATTATCAACCTATACGTATGCACGTGTATTTTAGTTGAAATTTTCCGACCAAAATTGTGTGTCAGGTCCTCATTTAAAAAAAAAATCTTTGCCCTACGCCCTACAGACCTTGCCAAATAAACTTTAAACGTAGAGTTCAAAAGGTAAAAGCCACCTTATAACAGGCTGCGAAAGCTTCGATGAGGAGTAGAGGTATAGCTCTACTCTTGCTTTAACCTCGACGCTAGATGGGGGTGGGTGGCTAGCCTCACGCCCCGGCCGCTTTACCCCGGGAATGACCCTGTACCCATTGTATATGAGTCCGGGTGGGACCCAGAGCCAGTCTGGATGGGTACCAAAAATCTCGCCCCTCTCCCCCTCCCCATCGGCATTCGATCCCCGGACCGTCCAGCCCGTAGAGAGTCCCTACACCGTACGCTATCCCGGACCTCTAAATGGACTTAAAAATAGTGATAATTCAAAATTCACTAATCACGTTTACCCCAAAGTGATGACTCATGGATCACAATTCATAACCGCTATCTATATGGCCGAAATATTGCATTTTGTATCTCTTGTGTTTTGCTACACAAACCGCCTGTTACATCCCACACTTGTCATTTCAACCCTGAAGCGCCATTGTCGTTTTTCAATATTGCGACGATACGGCATTGCAAAGATTCTAAAATGATTATAACTTCACAAGTCTACCTCATGAAATATTCAACAGTTCAGTAAAAAAGGATTTGAGGCAAATTACAAATAACAACTGAACGTATTTTCCTAAGGTCTGATCCTCAGGAGTTTCTCTAAACTCTATAGACATGTTTCAGTTCCACTTAAGATGCAGAAAGAATAATGGGCCCTGTACATGAAGACCTGCATGCTTTTCCATGCATGTCTCTGACATAACTGTTTGCTGGAACGAGAAAAGTACCTCATAAAAGTTACAGAAAAATGAAACCTCGCAAAATAAAGCACAGTCGAACTCGGTTACAACGTCATGAAACAGACTGAACATTTTGTGTCGTTATAAACGAGTGTTGTTAATAACAGAGTAGTGTGATGTTATGGCTAACAGTGACGAATTAATTGGTACCACAGCATATCTGACGCTATAAACGAGGTGTCGCATAAACTGATGTCGTCATAACCGTGTTCCACTGCATTTATTTTGTTCCCAGTAAACGTTTCCCGTGGGTTTTGCAGTTTCCGAAATAAAAATACAAAATAAATACATCAACCAACTTATGCACTCAAATACATTTAAGAACAAGTATAAACTCCCACATGTTTCGGGACCGCGCTGCCATCATCAGGGAGATAATCAGAGCTACGAGCCCAACACGATAACCTAGGTACTGTGTCGCCCTTATTGGAATGATGACAATATACAAATAACACTGTAATACGAGTATTTTAATAATTGCGATACGGCTGCACAAGCCCTTGATTACCTGTTGGCTTTACACTCCTTTGTTGTGAATAACTTCCTGATGATGGCACCCCGGTGATGAAACATGTGGGAGCTTTACACTTTTTCCTGTATATATTTTATTAAGTACATAAGTTTGTTGATGTATTAACTGTAAGAACATGCACGGTATGAATAACACAAAATATACAAAAGAGAGTTTAGGTTATGTCACAACTCAACTAACAGTTTGCCCACGTCAGTCAGTTCCACCTGTAATGTAACCAACAGGCAGTACTAACACAACCAACGCGTCAGAAGTGTTACTGTATGCGCACGTCTCCTAACTTCTTGTAATTAATAATGTCTGAACGTACTTTTCACATGTCTCCTAACTTCTCGTAATTAATAATGCCTGAATGTACTTTTCACATCACCTTATCATACGCGTTCTTTACGCAACTCCCATGTGAAAAAACGAACTGAACACCTTCACTTCTGCAACCTGCACTACACTGTGTCCCTGCTCTTGGAGCTCTTCTCTCTCCGGAGAACCGAGTCGAGTTGCCATGGTAACGGGCGTTAACGCGCCGGCGTCCAGCACCGTGCTAAAAAGTTTGAGTCACAAATGGTGCGAAGAAATTAGATGAGTTGCAATAACGTTTGTATGTTTAGACCACTCCCACATCATATTCCACTCAACAACAGCCCATCTGTTGTAAATAACGTAATATGGCTACTTTGTCAATCCGTGCTGCAAGCCGCTTACAATTCGAGGCCTTTTAAAGGCTAACATCGATCTGATATAGTCCATACCACAGACCTAGTTGTTCGTGAGAGGATAATGTAACAAGACAAGCGATGTAAGTTAAACATAACATTGAGGCACGTTCGCGTAACCATTCTTGCCGTGGAAGAGCAATAAGTATTAATATTAAGAGTGTGTGTCTGTAGCCTTAGTTATCCAGCATGCAAAGCGCATGCACCGTATTATATTGCCGTCTATGGCCTGTCTGGGTCGACCACATTTTTCCACGTTATCTCATAAACGGCACGATTTTCGGGAAAAAGTTGTTGAACACAAAATGTGTGTTTTGATTTTCTCCAACAATTTTGCCTGAAACATTTCTCATTCTAAGAAGAATTCAGCGAGATATTATCATAAATATACATCGGTCTTCATGTAAAGTACCCGTTATCCTTGCCATATTTTAATGAAACTTAAATTTTCGCGACGGGCTTTCGAAGAATATTCAAACGTCAAATTTCATGAAAATCCATCCAGTGAGAACCGAGCTGCTCCATGCGGACGGACGGACAGACAGACATGACGATGCTAAAAAGTCGCTTTTCGCAAACTTTGCGAACGCACCTAATAATGGGTCGCACAGAAAGAGTATAGAAGGACATGGATTGCATTCATTTGCCTCAGGATAGACACCATCAGCGGGCTCTTATGAACACGGTAGTGAACCTCCAGATTCCGTAAAGTGCGAAGAATTTCTGAACTTGCCAAGGTCTCTATTCCACGTATTTCACACGTCACATAAAAACCCCCGAGTCTCTAGGACGAAGCACACTGGGCATCGCTGCTTTAAACGGTTAATAGAACGCATAAGCAACGATAGTACTGCACATTATTTCTTCAAACAAAAGAATTTCAAAACCACCACATAAATTCGGATAAACATAAATATCCAAATAAAGGAAACGCTTCCAGCAAATTATGAAATGACTCAGAACACACTAGTCCGTCCGTAACTCCAAAAAGCACAGTCCTTACTGCAGGGTTGTAGAGTCGGAGTCGGAAGGAATTTTAGGTGGAGTCGGAGTCGGTAAAAGGGTACCGACTCCGTAAAAATGTACCGACTCCGACTCCGACCTCAGTATAAAATCTTAACTAGATACTCCAGGTCCAGAGCCCTGATCGCTACAGTAACCATTAGACTTATGCTTAAACACAGGCTATAAGTCTAAACAGTAGCCCCGATGATTCACGTGGTGGCGATGAAAGTCTTATAGGTTTACCGTTATTAATACATATTGAGCTTGTATGAAGGAGTCGGAGTCGGAGCTTTTGTGTACCGACGTCACGTCCCTGCCTTGCTGAGATGACGAAGAACATGTTCTTCTTAAGGAGTTCCCAGCCTTTTATAGAACATGAATGCTGAATGCCGTATTCACATGAGCCCACTAAGGCACCACACGACAAGCCAGCTGAATCCAGTCAGCATTCCCAGAACAAATTTCTTTTAAGATTCAAAATGTGCCCAGTTCTTAGACGCGTGCAGCCCCAATTTTAACAGCTTACTGTGTTCAACTGTCATTTTCCGGTGTTTATTAGCCTATTCTGTATAAGATAAAACAACGTTACAGCAACTGAAGCCGTTTGCCCCTACGGTGCGAATGCGGGAATGAATACCGCACAGCAGGCGGAGTCACCGGTCGGTGTGCATGAATGCAGCTATGAGGGGGTTTGTAGATTTTATGCGGGGGTCCCGCTTTAAGCTGTACACCTGTATATATGTGATGTGTATGGTTCTGTTTTAATTTGACCGCCCTGTATAGACACGTGCGTGGTCCCGCTTTAAGCTGTACATCCTGTATATACGTGGTGTGTGTGTGTGTGTGTGTGCGTGCGCGCGTGTGGTTCCGCTTAAAGGTGACCATCCTGTATACAGGTGGTGTGTGTGGTTCCACTTTAAGCTGAACACCCTGTATATATGTAACGTGATGTGTGTATGTGTGTGTCTCCATAATGGAATCTGAGGTTATATAGAATGAATCTGAAAAATAAGGCATCGGTTCTCCCAAATTCTCTCCTCCGTTGAAGCCCACCGGGTGAGGATTACGTACCATTTCCCGGCCCCCTGCGTGCCACATGTCCCACTTCATCCTCTTTGATCTGAAAATTCAAATAATACTTGGTGGATAACAGGCACTAACAGGCTCCTCCTTACCGATACACAATTTTCTGCACCCTCCTTATTATGTATTTCTCTCTCGTACGTCCAAATTATCCCATACACCCGCAAGCCATATACGACCCAAAAGCTTTCACGGCAGTGTATGCAATCTGCATTACTGCTTCCGTGCCAGAGACAAAGCACGAAGCTCATATAACAGCAGGCGACTTTCGGTACGACTGCTTTAATTTTACGTGCTCACAGAGCAGACGGGAAGAAACAGCGTGCGGTGAATGGCAACAGCGGGTACTGCGTGTACTGAACGTGGCATGGTTACCGCATGCGGGAACGTGACGCAGGTAGCCTACATTGCGGCGAACACTTCGGATTGAACTGTTCAGGTGCGCACCCACAATTCTTGGATCGGGAGAGGGGGGGAGGGGAAGGGGTGTGTGCAACCCTTAGGCTATATATAATTTATATTTAATTTTCAAATTATGTTTTAAAAATCACGCTGTAAGTACAACATAACACTGTTTGCAACTGAATTTATATACATACGAATATAACTACATGTTCCGTTACTCAAAAACAGTATCTTATCTTGGTTTTTTAATTTTACTAATTTATTTTTCAAAATTCTAATGTACTGGTCATCAGCCGATTTCAGTGGCTGATTTCAGCTGCAGGGGAAATCACGTAAAACTTTTGATATCATACCTACAAAATTCTACAAAATTTCTTTTTAATTTCGGTTTCGGGGGGGTTTGGATGGGGGGCGGCAGCCCCTCTTGGTCGTGCCCCTCAAATTGTTGAATACTGTTACAAAATCAGCAAGTACCTAAACGTCGGTAACTGCACACCAAACGAAATGCGTCGCATCCCCTACACAACGGTGTGAAATTCACACCTTGAATTTAACTTCCCGTACAAACATTTTCCTCGTCCTCCTCATTTTATTTTCTCACACACCCTCAATCCATGTCGCACTGTTGACAAACATGTCAAAGGTGATAATGTGTCTGCTTGTTCCGCCGCGCTACATTCCCACCCCTGTGTGCTGAAACATAAGATATCTAATTCCATACAACTTTCCCATACTCTGTTGCCCTGCTGTATTTATTGGTTGTAAACGCGGAGGGACGTTAATTCGAGCGGGACGTGTAGATAACGACACACCGCCCCCTTTGTTCCCAGCAACCAGGCACCCACAAGTGCGGTACAAGAATCACACAAGACAGCACTGTAATTCCCAGCAACCAACTGCCTACAGGCGCGGCGCAAAGACCACATAGATACAAGGCTGCAATTCCACTACGACAGTAACGTCAAAGAAGAGCTTCCCAACTGAAGTGTTGATACGTTTAACGATGACATTTCAGGTATATAGTTTACACCACGTTATTACAACAAAAATACACCGATATAATAAAACAAATAGCATTATCAAAAGACATTTTGATAAAAATATGCTTCCAAGCACCAAATAAGGACTGTACAATATTACACCCAAAGCAGCACTGAAATATGGCAGTGAAATTTGGGTTTTAAATATAAAAGAACGTCAGCAATTAGAGACAGCACGAATTAAATTTCTGATACCGCTTTTAGGACTGACACGGTTAGACCATCAAAGGAATAGAACAATTCCAGAAACGCTAAAACTAGAACACATTATAGATGGAATTGAGCGCTACCAAAAGAGTTGGCTGCAAAATGTTAAAAGGAGAGAACACTCGCGAATAGACGGGTTGGAACTGGATTACAAACCAAAAGGCAAACGCGACATGGATAGACGAAAAACAAGATGGAGAGACCAACTGCGTCTTCGAGATTGGGTTTTCACAGGACAGGACCCAGGTACCCTACACCTGTTTACGTTCATGATGATGATGATGATGATGATGATGATGATTATGATGATGATGAGTTTACATCACGTCCAAAGATGTTATATGATACTCATGAATAATAAAGCTAACAGACTCTTGCTATCAGGGGTGCACCCAAGGGGGGAGTTGCCGGGCTAAAGCCCCCCCAAACCCCCAAAACCGAAATTAAAAAAAAAACACAGATTTTGTAGATATTATATCAAAAGTTTTACGTGATTTACCCTTCGGCCCAAATCAGCGGCTGAAATCGGCTGATGACTAGTACATTAGAATTTTGAAAAATAAATTAATAAAATTTTAAAAAACAAGAAGATAGCACACTGTGATTGAGTTATGGAACATGTAGTTATATTCGTATGTACATAAATGCAGTTGCAGGCAGTGTCATGTACTTACATGATTTTTAAAATCAAACGTAAATTATATACAGCCTCAGGGTCAGCCGGCCCCAGCGAAAAATTCTGGGTGGACACCTGCTTGGCATATTTAACAAAGCATTTCACCCAAAATCCACGGGGTACCACCGCCGAATGACAAAATCGTAACTTTTCCACAACAAATACATTACAGTACAGCGTGCAGTGGTGGGGGGGGGGGGGGGGCGCTGCGAATGATTAACTGTGTGAGAGTGGAAAAGGGCGGTCCGGGAACTGGGGTGAAACACGCAATATCTGTGTCAGGGCAGCCGGACACTGAACGGAGATTCGAATTCAAAATACGAAACTGGAGGGGGGGGGGGGTGGATAAACACTTGAGCCGGACGATCAGTGTGAATTTGGAAGGAGATGGTCGCGATCTACTTTAACCCTTTAAAGACGAAGCGTATCTGTTTTATATAAGGACTCAGTGCGTACCGCGCTGTAAACACTCTCCACTTCGGTTATAAAAACCAATCTCTTAATGTTTTATAAGGCAAATGTTGCTGTTTGTTCTGAGATCCGTACAAAACACATAAACGCAATGTGGGCACCACGTAGAATTTTTTAATGTTAAACCTGGTCGTACGTAAAGTTACCGCTAGGCTTTAAACCTTTAAAGACGAAGCGTATCTGTTTTGTATAAGGACTCAGTGCGTACCGCGCTGTACGCACTCTCCACTTCGGTTATAAAAACCAGTCTCTTAATGTTTTATAAGGCAAAAGTTGCTGTTTGTTTTGAGATCCGTACAAAACACATAAACGCAATGTGGGCACCACGTAGAATTTTTTAATGTTAAACCTGGTGGTATATAAAGTTACCGCTAGGCTTTAAGAGGTTAAGGTATCCCCAGTATTCTGATATGCGCCTCGAGACACTCAGAAGAACCGCGATAAGCCTCAGGCAGCAAAGCCGTTAGCTTTGATCGAGATCTGAACCAAGTACCTCCCAGACGGAGCGTCTGGTAGGGACACTATGAGAAACCTGTGTTAACGAATACCATACATCTCTTAACCCGCCGAATCCGGCAAAAACTGCAAGTAGGCTACTCTTCTATCCCGGCTTCGCCTGCCTGTCCTTCTGATTAAGTGCAGTACGTAGAGGAATATGAGTACGGAGCACTGACAGAGTGATACTAACAGGGGAATGCAAAAGTACTCAGAGAAACCTGTGCTAGTGCCACTTTGTCCACCACAAATCTCATATAGACTGACCCGGGATTGAACCCGGGACCCTCTGGTAAGAGGCCGGCAACTAACCGCCTGAGTCATGGCACAGCCGTTGAAAACTAAATTTCAACTACAAAATATTTAATATTTCAGTTCCTACCTCACCGAAAACTCATTCTCCAAGGAAGACTAGCCTGCAGCCTAGGAAAATAACCACTGCTTATCCGAAAATCATCAGCACACTGTACGCACAGATATAATGTCAAAGCAGGTGGTGCGTATCGGTCACTGCCGTAGTTTACAGAGTTAAAGCCTACTTGAACACAGCCTCGCCTTCACTCAGTGCACAACGTCTTTCACAAACAAGACTTTGGTAACCCAACTTCCGGTGCTGTGTTTCTACCTGCAAGTGATCAAAGCGATCCGTGAGTGTTCATCTGACAGTACTGTCTGCCGTTTACACGGCCAGAGCGTTTCTGAAACTTGTTTTGCTTGTGTAACTTACACCTTTAAACTTTAACCCTTTAAAGACGAAGCGTGTCTGTTTTAGACACGGACTCAATGCGTACCGCGCTGTAAACACTTTCCACTTCGGTTATAAAAACCAGTCTCTTAATGTTTTATAAGGCAAAAGTTGCTGTTTGTTCTGAGATCCGTACAAAACACATAAACGCAATGTGGGCACCACGTAGAATGTTTTAATGTTAAACCTTGCGGTATGTAAAGTTACCGCTAGGCTTTGAAAGGTTAAAGGGCTACCACTGTGCTTTAAACTTTTAAAGCACAGTGGTATGGTAGCCGACTACTGTAACTGTACCACATGTTCAACGACGTTCAAAAAATCGCACATTTTCCCTGCAGTATATTTAACCTTTTAAAGCCTAGCGGTAACTTTACATACCATCAGGTTTAACATTAAAAAATTCTACGTGGTGCCCACATTGCGTTTATGTGTTTTGTACGGATCTCAGAACAAACAGCAACTTTTGCCTTATAAAACATTAAGAGATTGGTTTTTATAACCGAAGTGCAGAGTGTTTACAGCGCGGTACGCACTGAGTCCTTATATAAAACAGACACGTTTCGTCTCTAAAAGGTTAAGCTATATCCTACAGATGATTCTCACGCTAAACAGTCATTACTTCCTTAAATATTATTACCCAATCTTTGTAATTACGTGCAATGCGTTCTCTATGAGGTTCGAAACGTATTTTAGATTTTCTTTAGATGGATATCAGGCTTCAGAAAGTTACTGTAAGCAGGACCTTTGCTGGATATGTAAAGAACTGCGAATCTGAATAGCTCTGTATAGCAAACAAGCAGAAGTACCAGTTCTCGCTCCGGGATATGGCAACGTTCCTTGTCTCTGCCGTGAAATATGACAGATGATTACAGCTCTGCTCCGAAAGAAGACAGACTACTAGAGCTCTGCTCCGAAAGAAGACAGATCACTACAGCTCTGCTCCGAAAACAGACAGATTACTAGAGCTCTGCTCCGAAAGAAGACAGATTACTACAGCTCTGCTCCGAAAGAAAGATTACTACAGCTCTGCTCCGAAAGAAGACAGATTACTACAGCTCTGCTCCTAAAGAAGACAGACATGATTATAGCTCTGCTCCGAAAGAAGACACGCAGATGATCAAAGCTCTGATCCCAAAGACGACAGACAGATGATTACAGCTCTGAGCTCTGCTCCGAAAGAAGACGGAGAAATTAATAGAAGTCTGTCCCGAAGGATGACGGATGATTACAATCCTGCCACGAAAGCAGAAGAATTCGGGTTCGATTTCCGTCTTGAATGAAAATGCTTCCGCTACTCATTCATGTCAGAAATCATGTCCTGTTCTTCAAGACGCTGCGTAACATCCCAGAAGAGCGCCGATCTCATCAACATCGCGGCGGAAGCCTGAAATCATGAAGTGAGAAATTTACAGAGACGTGTTGAAACAATGTAAGGAAGTACTTCAGCGTGTTCCCAGACTGAACGAATGACTGATTCTTTCGTCATATAATCGGCACGCTTTCCGTTATATAGATAAATAACGTCAAATGGTACACAGTACGACTACAGCTGATGAATTTCATGAGTGCTGACGGCACAGCCGTTGTCTACGTTAGTACAATCCCACATTTGCCTGCATATACTGAAGAAAATCGCAGAAAGCCTCCGTCAGCAAGTTTACACCCTGTTAGTCGGTCAACAATGAAGTCACTGGCTCCCGCGTACGAACCACGTGTTTTGTCAAAAGCACCGCGTCATGAAACACGACACGGCTGAGCCCTACCAATGGAAGACCTCTCACAACTGGCGAACATGAACCTGTGCGGCTGTATTCCCATATATCTCCTGCCTGTCAATCAGCCCAAAGCGTTTGTCGATAGTGAAGTTATCACTTATCCAGGTGTGCACTCAGAACTTTCCCCACGGGGGGGGGGGGGGCTGACCCTGAAGCTATATATAATTTATGTTTGATTTTAAAAACTGTGTTATAAAAATCATGTTGTAAGTACAACATAACGCTGTTTGCAACTGCATTTATATACATACGAATATAACTACATGTTCCCTGACTCAATCACAATGTCCTATCTTCTTGTTTTTTTAATTTTATTAATTTCTTTCCAGAGTTCTAATGCACTAGTCATCAACCGATTTCAGTGGCTGATTTAGGCTGAAGGGGAAACCACGTAAAGCTTTTGATATCATAATATCTATAAAATCTGTTTTTTAAGTTTCGATTTTGGGGGGTTTGGGGGGCTGCACCCATGCACTTGCCACACTCAACATTTCTCAAAAAAGAATACCTACAAGACTACAGGAAGATACGTAACAGCTGGAGGAAGACGTAGAAAGTAAACTTGTAGACCTTTTTGTGTTGAGGCTGCAGTCCGAGCCCTGGACAGCCCTCGTGCTGTAATAAACCGAACGACCCCTCACGACGCGAGGTCAGAAGAGATGCAATTCGAAGCAGGCACCTCCCATGTGCAGCCATGTGGTTCTCTGAACATCACACACTGGTATTTCCCCCTACGGTTTGCTACGTTCCGCCCCGGTCAATACGGACCGTTCAGTGTCAACTGCATCCACTATTCAGTGTCCTTCAGAACGGTTCACCTGGTCCGAAAACTTCCCACACATTTCAGGCAACCCCAATGTTCACATTGTTCTCAAAACCGCACTACTGAACCCCACTTTGCACCATCTTAATCTACTTCACAACCACAAACCTTACCAATATCCACAGCTTCTAGTTTCCGCTTGAGAATTTCTGAACGAAATTCAGTACGCACCAATGCATGCTACGCGTCCTGCTCATCCAATCATGCTTGATATATTCACGCTAACAACGTTGGGTCAGGATCAGCTACGCCGGCCGACCGACAATACTGCCAAAGAAACAATTTCGTAACCGTATTTTTTAACATATCTCGATATATCGATTTGTCACACACATTCCATGTTTGTATGCTGCTAGAATAGCCTCCACCAATGCCGAATTTTGAGAACGGTGTACCAACTGAGATACGAGCAAACTCCAATAACAACCAGGTTAATTACACATTCCGAACAACATAACTTCAAGAACAGCTTTTATTCTAATATTACACTACGACATGTTTCGGCCTATTTTCTGGCCTTCATCAGCTAGTTAACTGTTACGAATTGTTAGGTAGAGGGCTCTCCTTCACATCTAACGTATACAATATCCACGAATAAAATACTGTTCCCAATACAGGATTAATAAAATGGTTTATCCCATAACAACGCTAGGCCCTCAGCCAATATCGGCTAGTTCCAACCGCCAGCATATGACGGAGGAGACATCCCAGCAGAAATTACCGACCTGGCCACTAAAAGTGTTACAAAATATTTTATATGGCTATAGCTGCCGGTGAAGCTCAGTCACCAGTGATTATGCTACAGGCTGGACGACCGGAAAACCGAAGTTCGATTTCCAGTAACCAGGACATAAACCCATTACTCACATCCATCTGCATTTTAGTGTAATAACACTTTGAGCCACATACCAAGCCCCCCCCCCCCCCCCCGCGCCACATATCCTCGTGGCGTGTCAATTAAGGAAAGGAAACACAGCACAGTTTGCGTTTCCAGGCTACACATTTATAGTGACAGCCTAGTAAGCCAGACCATTAAAACGTCTTTGAGGACTTGTCTATTCGTGGATTATCTATTCGTGATAATTTAACCATTTTGTAAACAGCAAATTATAACAGAGGGTTTATCTACAGCTCAAAAGAAGTATCTTGCATGTTTGAATTTTTTGTCTGCCTATGTCGAGAGATGACACATCAGAGAACGTCGGTGCACCCACGAGGCAAGTGGGAACTGCTGCTACTTACGCGTTCCAGCGGCAGAAAACGAAGGCTGGCCAGGTAATCCCCCAGTCTGCAGGCAGGTCACGTGACCCCACTCTGCCGGCAATTGTAATACTGCGTGGGGAGAGAAGGGATTGTTACTGCAAATCCAGGGCAAACACCAGCCTTTCACAATACTCAGATACAGACGTAAAAGCTCTAACGACCACGGCGATTGGTTAAATCCCTCTACCCTGCAACACTAATGACAGCCCGCTGTATCATGCCTAATGTTCAAGATTAGCCCCGTTGCTAGGATTCATGAGCCATCCAGGATTCCACTTATAAGGGATCATTTTACAATTTACAAAAACTACACTGCTTTACAAGTAATTCTGTGGTATTAAGATGAAGTCACTTGTTTGTGGGGCTATGTACACTCACACTGAAAAGTGACTACACTTTTGTTTTTCTGGACTCTTTTTTCTGTGAGAAAATATTAAGCATAAAGAATTATTCCCTGACGCAGGTGGGAAGGGGGTGGAGGAGGGAAATGTCCCCCAGTGTTGTTGTGATGAGAATTGCACCGACATGCTTCTAAAATGTACTGAAACGCAGAGATGGGGAGAAAAATTTCTGTGCAGTATATGGCTAAATGTGCAGTAAATGAATGTACAGTACGTTCAGCGGAAATCCAAGTTTTACATGCTCGTTGTGTACTCTATAAATAAATACGTTCATTCATGAAGTACACGCCGAGCGTCTAAATCTTGGATTTCCGCGCGATCACAAAAAATGAAGAAAAATCCCCCAATACATTATACGTGGATACACTTTACATAATTGATTATATTACTGTATTACAATTTAATACATTTTAATATTACCACATATTCTTACCTAACAGTGGAATGACATTACATGTATAATTTACCATTTACAACTGACAAGTTGCATACTACGCTGCATATATTCTCATATATTATAGGTCCTTACAGATGACTACGTTTTGTGGCCGAAACTTGTGTTAGCAAAACTAATTATTGTACAATTAGATGTAAATTTGTTTGTATTATGTGTTATTATTTTTCATGTGTTTATGTTTGTGGTTAGTTATTTCGTGTACAATAGAACCCGGTTATAACGACATCGGTTTATACGACAGTCAGATGTTCTGTGGTACGAATTAATTAGTCACTGTTCACCATAACGTTATACTCCTCGGTTATAACGACACGCGTTTACAACGACACAAAATATTCAGTCCCTTTTATGATGTTATAACCGAGTTCGAACAGATTAGTCGAACCCAGTTATAACGACATCGGTTTAGACGACACCTCGCTTATACAGTCAGATATTCTTTGGTACCAATTCATGAGTCACTGTAAACCATAACATTACACTCCTCGGTTATAACGACACATAAACACTCAGACCCTTTCCTAACCTTATAACCGAGTTCCACTGTCTTGCCTCGAGTGTTCCTGTGCCGCCCCAGCAACTGGCCTCGGCTGTTGTCAGCATATTAATAATAAGGAACTGAATTGAATTAGAAATCGAAGAAATATTATGGCGAATGTTTCTTCAAAAATCAGAAACATAACTCTACTTAAATACCAAAATATACCAACACACACAACTGAAATGCAATGCTCAACCCAGAAGTAAATTATCACACTTATCACTTAAGAGAACATTCCAAGCAAGTAGGGCTTCAGTTACCCTCGGATGGGTAAAGTATGTAGCACGTGACAAAACTGAAATGCTCAAATCAGGAACGCACTAACGTTTATCTTAAGCTTTGGCTAAAATGGGCTAAATATTCACAAACTGAGAGTAAAATCACCCAACAGCAGCAAAAACAGGTGTGTGATGAAGATCTTCTTAAAGGGAAGAAAAGTGAGTGTACAATTCACAATTGTTAGTGGCATTTTCTACCACAAACAGCCATGACTATGACAGTTTCCAGATGGGAAGACCTTTACATACGCTTGTGATAAAGTGAGAGCAAACAAGAGACCAAAAAACTTCAAAAAGTTTCCTTCAGAATCGCAGAGCATGAACTGTTGCCTTCACTACGCATTTTCAGACGCCCGAACTTGGCAAAACACTAACAGTACAGCTGTGCAGTCCTGGTACACTCTTACTTTAGTGCACAACAGCTGTTATTCTGTGACATGTACAGTTCCTAACTCGAGACCGTTCATATATACTCTGTGCCATACGATTTGTTTGTCTTGGAGGTCTGAGAGGGAGACATGAAGACGCAGCGTACACCCCAAAATGTTTCGATAAATGAGGTTCCCATTACGAATAGGGCTGTTCAAATGTGTGCACAAAATGCGCGTTTTAGTTTCACATAACATCTGAAGTCTTTCTTTCAGAAACGCGTTACCGTGGAAGGGCACATACAGGTAATTAAATGCGTCAAAATATTTTACAGGATGTCACCCCGTTGTGTTGTGTATAACAGAAATGGAGTCGAAATCCTGCAGACACAACTACATTTCATTTGTTATACAGAACTATATGCTTCAACCTATTTCAGTTTGTACCAATTGAATTGTATTCACAACAGTTACTCTGGTATGTAATGCCAAGTGAGATGTCAGCGGCAAAAGTTTCTTCCTATTACATTTGTAATAACGCCTGATGATCACCAGCTGGGTGGTTGAAACATGTAGCCAATTTTAACTTTTAAACTAAAACAAGTTGTGAGGACGCCATCTAACTGTGTTTACATTTATTTCAGTTCATCTTTCCTTCCTCGCCATGTGCGAAACACAAACTGTGAACCAGAGGAAGACCTGAAACACACCGAAACATGCATTCCTGTGTAATAAACGATATTTAGTTTTGTTTTGACGGATTTCGACTGGATTTCCTTCAAAATATTTACCTTCTTTTACTCAATCTAAGAGCGTGACTCTTTCAGAGTATTATTTAGTATGACGTATGACTCCCCACTTGCCAAAAATGGAAAACTTTCTAATCTCGGCCAATCCGATGCAGTGCCAAAGCCAATGACGTAGCAAAGCTGACAGACGACAATCCTGCAGAGTAAAAACAGTATACCAGCATTGCTGTTAACAGATTCGATGATGCAGAGCAGAACTGGAAATGTGAGACACTGGCGAGGAAAGTGACTGGTGTTCGTCATAATGTTTATGTTCCATTACCAGCAACATTTATCAGCTATATTAAACAAAAACAGCATCAGTGAACCGTTTTGATAAAGCGTAATTCGAACGCAGAAGTGCAGAGCATCATATTGTTATCTGTAATAACAGGTCCGTAATATAGTAATATGTTCACTGTTACGCTGTTTATTGTACCGTAAATGTCATTAAATATGTGAAGATCTCATAATGACAACATATAATATTTATTTTTGTGTTTCTTGTACATTCTTTCAGAAACATTCAAAAAATACATTTTGATGCTTTTCTAATATAGACCTACTTTAACCTTTTAAAGCCAGCGGTAACTTTGTTTACCACCAGGTTTAACATTAAAAAATTCTACGTGGTGCCCACATTGCGTTTATGTGTTTTGTACGGATCTCAGAACAAACAGCAACTTTTGCCTTATAAAACATTAAAGAGATTGGTTTTTATAACCGAAGTGGAGAGTGTTTACAGCGCGGTACGGACTGAGTCCTTCTATAAAACAGATACACTTCGTCTTTAAAAGGTTGAAATTCTGGTAAAGTAAAGAAAAAGAAAGCTATCCCTACCCACGTCATGAAGGCATACATGCATGAGGAGAGGTACAGCTCCAGTCATTCTTAACGCCGGCGCTAGATTGGCAGGCGGGGGGGGGGGGGGTCAGTGGTCAAGTTCACGCCCCAGCCGCATTCCCGTCAGGGAACGAATCCCGGCATCTATGGACTGGCAGGCTTGGTTTGGGCGTTTTTGAGAAGAAAAAAGATCTGGCGCCTCTCACGGGACTCGAACCCCAGATAGTCCAAACCGAACTGTAACCACTCTGTCACCACTGCTTAAAGTTGGCAGTTTTCTAAAGTAAGTGTCAATACAACGTCACAGTCACACGAAAAAAATCACATCCCTAAATTAACTACAAACAAATACTGTAGAAGCCGGTTATAACAACACCGGTTTATGAGACACCTCGTCTACAGCGTCAGATAACCATGTGGCACCAATTAATTCCTGGGACATACGGTAGCGCAGTTGGTTGAGGCACTGCGCTACAAGTCAGAAGGTCGCGGGTTCGATTCCCGATGGTCTCATTGGAATTTTTCATTGACATAATCCTTCCGCCTTCACTAACAGAACTGACAGCTTTACCTTTACCAATTAATTCCTCAGTGTTAACCGTAACATTATACAACTCGGTTATAACAACACTCGTTTATTAAAAAAGGTAAAGTAATCCCATTACAAGACTGAACAGGTCCTGAGGGTTCCAGGAGGTTGAGGCACATGAAGGTTTTAAGTTTGTCAGCCCTTCGCACCGGCCGCCTTTACCCCCAGGAAATATTCCTGGTATTAATTTCTGTTACAGGCTGAATCATTCCCTTTCGTGACGTCATAACCGGGTTGAAGTGCATATAGTTTCATTTATTTTTGACGCGTCATTACTGATTCATAGTTCATGATCACCTTCCTGTCTCATTTGGCGTCAAATAACATGTAGATAAACCAGTGATATTAACCCTTTACAGACGAAGCGTATCTGCTTTATATAAGGACTCAGCGCGTACCGCGCTGTAAACACCCTCCACTTCGGTTATAAAAACCAGTCTCTTAATGTTTTACAAGGCAAAAGTTGCTGTTTGTTCTGAGATCCGTACAAAACACACAAACGCAATGTGGGCACTACGTAGAATTTTTTAATGTTAAACCTGGTGGTATGTAAAGTTACCGCTAGGCTTTAAAAGGTTAAACCAGTAGCTTACATCAGTAATAGTGGCAGACGTGTAAACACATCAATCAACTTTCCTGTCCCATCACATGCACGGAACTTCTGGACTAAGCAACCACTGGGTTCTCAACAACACGTCTGCGCCACCAGCTTAACTAGTAAACAAATCGTTTGGTGTTAACATCATGACGAATGTGACCCGATAAACGTGTGTAGACAGCAATGTCAGTAACGAGTTCTTAGCGGTCCGCTGAAGTAGCATAAAGATGTGGGCCTCACGTATGAACGAAATCACGTCTTGTAGTGAAAACCTCATTATCAAGCACCTCTAAAGCCAAAGCGATGAACAGACTCTGGCAGCTGGCGTTCCAACAACGAATAAGTCACCCACATACACCAACAGGGCGAGATTTTCCGCAGCCGTTCAGACCGGTCCTGGGGCCCACCCAGCCTCCTGCACAATGGGTACCGGGTCTCTTTCCCGGGGGTAAAGCGGCCGGGGCGTGGGGCTAGCCACCCCATCCCCTTCTCGTGCCGAGGCTCACGAAAAGGTAGAGCTATACCTCTACTCCCCCTCTTGGACCCTCAGGGCCTGTTATAGGGTGAACCTTTACCTTTACCTTACATACACCAACAAATACACACAATTTATATAAAATCACAAATAATCTACACAAACGAACTCTCCTACATGTTCCAGCGATAAATCGTCATCCTCAGGGAGACAAAATAACACAAAGGAATATAAAATTAACAAATCCAATTTGCATGTACAATTTCAAAAATAAACGCAGCTACAAAAATAAATACGTAATGCTAACATATCTTGAATAAAATTAATTGATGTGCCAGTGTTTGTATTGAATGTGGTTATATGCACACAAACATCTAGCATCGAAGGTTTAGATCCAGATAGCAAGTCCCTGTCGCGTATTGATGCGTCTCGTGTAAGCGTGGGTTGTGTCCGCCTCGTCATATAACAAGCAGCTCAACGTGAAATCACAAAACCAACTTCCATATCGCAGACATTTCTAATCCCACAAATACGTAGTATATTATTAATATTTATATTATACTAACATCTATATCGACGATTATTTTATTTTACTTCGATGAAGCGCTATTTGCCTATCGATTCTGCGTTTGTTAAATCTGCCAGACATAACCTCAAAATTTCAACCGCTGCTATGTTTCACGCCAAACCAATATTACACATGTAATGGATAAGCTTACATATATTTATAAGAGTCCGTCTCAGTACTACACTTCATATTCTTAGCTCTCAACGTCCATTACGCAGTCCTGTCAAACAGAAATTTAAACAGTGTTCGAAAGGCAGCTAATGGCCATGCGAATTGACACACTTTCATTTACGAAGAAGTCGAGTTACGTAGAAAGAAGGGAAAGATTCTTTTGAACCAGTTCTTAATATACATACAAATCTTTCCCCCACTCTTCCCCACACCATTTTTATTACTGCCCCTCTTCAACTCAGTAGCCAAAAGAAAACTATTCTCAGGTAGAAAAAATATTGGGGGGGGGGGCGCATTTTCCCCCACTTATCCCCCCAAACTTACGCCTATGCGTTTAATCCCCCATACGTCTTTATGGTGTCGTGTTTAATTAGCACAAGACTTCACTGTTATGGAACACGAAACATTAGAACCACCTCTGGGTCAGTTTAATCCAGTCTACATTCTCACACGCCATCTTCTCTTAAAATTAATATCAGTACCTTTCTAATGGCCGATCCCAGTGCCCGCGCGGTCTAAGGCGTAGGGCTGCAGCCGCTCGCTTGCTGGGATCGTGAGTTCGAATCCAACCGGGGGCATGGATGTTTGTCTTTTGTGAGTGTTTGTGTTGTCAGGTAGAAATCCCTGCGACGGACCGATCACTCGTCCAGAGGAGTCCTACCGACTGTGGTGTGTGTCTGAGTGTGATCAAGTGAAAATAAACAACCTCTACACCTACTGTGAGTAGTTCGAAGAGGTGAGGACTACGAAACGAAACCGTCCTAACGAAGTATACGTATCAGGATCATGTATATGGTACAGTAAAACACGACACAACACAATAAAACGAAATACAGAAATTAAACTCCATTCTAGAACTTTGTGCTCTTACAAGCATAATTCTCAAATATTTCATGGCTGCTTACAGCTAATTTCCATACCATCCAAATTAGCACTGCACTTCAGCCCACACCCGCAAAGCTACGTTCAACACAAACACAAATTCCTCAGCCCTGCTGTCCCACTCCGGTCGCTGTACTGACAAATGCGCAGCAGCAGGTAACGGGCAGGACAAGTCACAACCTGCGACAGGTACTCCAGACAGAAAGAGAGAAAGGACAGCAGAAAAGTAATTACAGAAGAAAGGAAAGGGGAGGACAGAAAAGAAAATGTCAGGAGGGAAAGAAGTAAAAGGTTAAGGACAGAAAAAGGAAGTTGCATAGAAAAAGTAACATGGGTGTAAGGGGGAAGGAAAAATGTAAACAAAGAAAATGAAAGCAAGAAAGACAATATAAGAAAAGAAACAGAATGGGGACACAAACAAAAATGGACGAAAGAAGGAAAGACAAAATAAAGGATGAAGAAAGCAACTCAAAGACTTGACACCTCAATGAGACGTTAATGCATGACACGAAGTCCTTATCTGCTTCTACTGTACAACACTCAACGACGCAGTCAGTATCGAATTACTTGTACAGACAGTGTACTGACTGACGCTACGCAGTTGAGCATCAGGATGCATTTATTCATGTTACTGCACTTTCCAGCCAAGTTTCAGTCAGGTGTTCCGCATAAAGTGTGCCAAACTTCAGTATGCCACTTTGAGGCACTTTGATTAAAAAAATGCTACATCAACACATGCCCGACTGTCAACTGTCACATTGTTGTATTAGTGTTTCAAGATACTGTGCTACACTGTATGATTACAGCGTATCACGGAGCCCGCCGATCGCACAACGGGAAACGAAATTATCAGAAAGTTAGAACATTCTCTTCTGAGACGCGCAGAATGGTAAAGGTTATTTTGAACGGTAATCAGTGTGGCATTGTTGAAAATTTACTTGCTTTGATATAATCTAATCAAAACTAACTTTTTCTTCCATATTGTAACATGACTACATAAACAAACATAACCAAAAATTGATCATTTCTTTACCGGTATTGTCTGACAACTTTGTTTCGATGTTGTGCCTATAATACGGTAAAACTCAACCGCTGGCATTGCTTGTGGTATTACACACATTGTAAAATGGGTTAAGATTAATGGGTATGCCTTTCGTGGCGTTATGTCACCCGCAACTCCTGTTATTTGTAGAATTTAATAAAGAATATACATTGTAAAATTCTTGGTTACATCCATGAACGTACATTAAATGCTCGTGGCGATGTAGCAGTTCATAATCGGGATTATGTTGAGATAACGTTTTTAATCAAAATTACTCGTACAGTAACATCCCAAAGTTTGGCAGTCATTACATGGAACACTATGTACACACAAGTCACCGTGTGTTTCGGTATGGCAGTGCTCATCCGAAGGCTAAAATGTGATGCTACTTGTTGCAATTTATTATATTAAAATACCATTCATAATAAAATGTTCTGATTTCACGTAAAATCATAAAACAACGCTAAGAGATATTATGTTTGAATACGAGTTTCTTACTGTATTGATAAACAAAATCTATATGTCTATTACGTCTTGTAGAACTTGGAAATGTCAAAACAATAACACTCATAGTTGAATTTGTAGATTCTGGAACATCTGTGTCGTTAGCCATGCGTAACATCGCGTATCAGACGCAAAAGAGAGGGAGGAGGGCCCCATAATAAATGAGATTCTAATAGAAACGCATTTTCTCAACCACAGTCTATCAAAACAACACACAAAACTTCACGCACAAAAAAACAGAGGAACTTCTCGATCACAAAATAAATTCCAAAAAGAACTGGGCCACTTTTACTTACGTCGGTAAAAATGATTTTGTAGCACAAATTTTCTAAGACGCTGAGAGAAAGATTGCTTACAAGACATAAAACACTAATCGGAAACGTAGAACGGACGACGGGAAACCAAGCAAATCTGACAACAGTGTAGTCTATGTGAAGTGCCTGTTGGACAGACTGACAGATCTTTCAAGACAAGATACAAAGAACATATTTAGTCTGTAAACAATAATACGGATAACTGACACCATGCCTCTCATAGTATATTTACCATGCACAACATACGGAACCACAAATATCACATTAGAAATAGCTCAGGTCACAAGAAAGGAACACACATGCCTTGGAAAAATACATGTATTTTGCAGTTAAGCATGGAACACATCTAAACAAAACTCACACTAATGGCCAAATCCTACAAACCATGTGCTAACGCATCATCACAAAACAATGCTAACAGTAGCAATATAGAAGCACATCACCTTACACTTAAAAACTCCGTCAGCCTTCACAGTTGCTCTTGCACTGGGAAACACGCCACATGCTGCATACACCTACTAACAGTAAGTACCTACCTACACCACTTCATAGGTACGAGCGATTTAAATAATATCAGGCCACTTACAGAACTGCACTGTATGTGTCAGACACGATATACAGTATTGTGAGATTCCGTTCACTGCCCACTCCGGTAGACCCAGTGTTCACTCATCTGTGGTGACATAACCAACCACTGGAGACCCACAATGTATATGTACAATTAGGCTATATTCGTCACTTTTTTATTTCCAAAATATATCATTCTATATATATATATATAGAACATCTTATTTTGACATTTTCAGAACACACCCCTGAAAACTAAGATGCATTTCTGCAATAGGTGTTTGTTTGCAATCAAATAAGAACTACTATGACACAGTCTGTCCTATGCTTTTCATTCTTTTTAACCATTTTAACACTTGGGTTTTAATTTTACTTTTGCACATCTATGACGTTACTAGCCATTACCGTATTTTTCTTTGTTGAGTACCTACCTGAAAATGGCCGAAAAAAGCCGAAACATGTAGGAGAACTACCACATGTTTGTACAATACTGTACCTAATTATAGTACAGTTGCTGAAATATATATACTGTGATGCAGTGACATGTTATAGGGGAAAATGTAGGTAAAAACTGTACACTTTGTTTCATTCCTAGACACTATATTTCATTTGCAGTGCTAAATAACAAAGGTTATTTGGAAAGCAGAAATACCAAACTTGTTAATTATATGTGTTACAATGAATTCAAATGCAAGGTTTCTGAGCAGCAACGACGTCTCCTCAAGTGTCCGCCATTCGCCCATTCTCCCCTATCACACGAGGTGAAAGACATCCTTCGTACCTTCACACGCCACAGTAGCGAACCCCGCAGTATCTTGTTAAAACGATCTGCCAGAGCAATTCTGGTTTGCGTTCCGCAGACTCCTCGTTGTGCGAAATGAAAAAGAAGAAGGTTTCCTATATCAGTGCACGCTATTTTGCTGGCCACTACTACAGCAACACAAATTAGCTGTCGGGCACGTTATCAATCCGAATAGTAGACAGGAAGTTTAATCTCCACTCATTCTCCATCACGACACACTACACACACCTCCAATCTCCATTCCTTGTCAGTGTGACGAGTGGATAACAGTGCTTGATTCGATACTGGCAACAATGACTTCTGTCTACGCCTCCGCATAGAGCCCGGCTGTGTGGCCAATACACTCTGGGACTCTTTCACTAGACGAACAGACGCAGGAGCGTCAAGGTCTTCACTCACCTCCACCTACCGCCGACAAATGGCATTAGTGGATCTTTACCTCCTTGCCTACTATACATGTTCAAGACACTGTACTTGGGCACAGGAACTAACTAACTAACTAACTAACTCCTGGGAACAGAGGCCTTCTTGAGAAGCTAACAGTTTCTCAGCCACTCAAGAAATTCCCCTCATTTTATGGAACCCGGAGGTTCATTACCGCATTCACAACAGCCCGCCACCTATCCCTATCCTGAGCCAGCTCAATCCAGTCCATGCCCCCGTCCCACGTTTTGAAGATCCATTTTAGTATTATCCTCCCATCTACGCCTGGGTCTCTCAAGTGGTCGCCTTCCCTCAGGTCTCCCCACCAAAATCCTGTATGCATCTCTTTCCCCCCATACGTGCTACATGCCCATCTCATTCTTCCCGATTTGATTACCCGAATAATATTTGGTGATGAGTACAGGTCATTAAGTTCCTCGTTATGTAGTCTTCTCCACTCCCCTGCCGCCTCCTCCCAGGCACAGGGAACGCCAGTTTCAAATCCGGACGACAAATCCGGGCTTACAATTTGTACAACTTAAAACGTGTGCGAAAATGCATCAGCCCAGATATTTCGGTACAATGACCAGGCTACAGGCTCTACTACGGCAAAATCGGCGTTCGGCCCCCAGCTGCAGCATAGATTACTTTCTTCTCCACAATGTTCAGACCAGCTATGGGGGGGGGGGGGCCAACCATGTTGGTACCCCAGGGTAGAGTGGCCAGGGTGCAAAAATGACGACTCATATCTAGCACCGAGGTTAAGAATGTGTGGAACAGCATTTCCACTCCCCCACACATCTTCAATGCGTTGTGCTTTATTGCGTACACAGACACTTAATATCTTAACACAAAACATGTCAAGGCTCCAAATCAGGTGCCCACCCAGAAATCTTCGTTAAGGGGGGGTGGGGGGTGGCCGACCCTGGGGATACATAAATTTATGTTTCAGTTTAAAAATTATGTCATTAAAAATCATGCTGTAAGCACAACATAACACTGTCTGCAACTGCATTTAAACACATACGAATATAACTACATGTTCCGTGACTCAATCACAGTGTCATGTCTTCTTGCTTTTTAATTTTATTAATTTATTTTTCAAAATTCTAAAGTACTAGTCATCAGCCGATTTCAGTGGCTGATTTCGGCTGAACGGTACATAACGTAAAACTTTGGTATCATAACATCTACAAAATCTGGTATACAATTACCACACGACGCCGCGTAATATCCCAGAAGAGCAGAGGTCTCAAAATCTGCGTTTTTTAAATTTCGTTTTTGGAGGGCTGCAGCCCGGCAGCCCCTCCCCCCCCCCCCCTTGGGTGCATCACTGCTTGAAATCATAATAAAGGTTGCGTAAAACTGACAGTACACCGCAGGGTTACACGGAAAACAGTGTGGGAATATTCTTACAATTATTGTAGAAGCATGACGTAGACGCGGGTGCCTGAAGTGCCGCCACTATTAATTCTGTTTGCTTTATGTGCATACCTTGTAAACGAACACAGACGACACAAACAGGCGACAGGATTCTGCCAGTGGAATGGAATATCAGGCAAGCTGGCTCTGTGACTCATCCGACGAACACTCACTTTAATTGACGCTACGACGCCGCGTGTAGTACAAAGCGAATTCCTTTCCACTTTGGGGCCTATGTTACCTGGCAACCCACTCCCAACTGTAGCAACTCCCTGCTGCCGAAGAGCGTGTCTGCATTCAACAATGGTGTAATTGGCGAACGGATTGTGTCGAAGCCGAAGTTGATTCACGAAATATAATTCCAACTTCTTGTTTTTTTTTGGGGGGGGGGGGTGGGGTGAAGGGCCCCGCAGCAGACGCTACGGACGCACCGCAGCCTTGAGGCTTATTGTGCAACCCTATGATGAAGATTATTATATTTTCCGTTTTTCCGTGTAATGGAGCAACGGTGGAGTGAAATCGACAGGTGAAAACGAAGTACTCGAGAGAAAAACCTGTCCCAGGACCATTTTGTCCACCACAGATCCCACATGGACTGACCCGGGATCGAAGCCGGGCCTCCGCGGTGAGAGGTCGGCGACTAATGGCCTGAGCTATGGCACAGCCAACTCATACAGTTTACTGACTTGAAAGATGTGACACCGTGTAGTTTGGTAAGCAGATAACGATGTTTCAGAAGAATCTTCTGTCTCCGTCTTCTGGTTAAAACAGAAGACGAGGGCAGGGGATTTCTTTGAAATTTTCGTACCTACCGAGCAAACTACACGGCGTCCCATCCCAGAAGACTGCCGTATTTATGCTTGATCAGAACTGAGTTGAAGAACACTTGCGTTCGAACTCAGGCGGTTAGTCACTGGCTTCTCACCACAGATTACCGGTTGCAATTACAGGTTAATCAGTCCATGGTACTTCTGAAGGACAGAGGGGTAGGGTGACTGAGTTCTCCACGAGCGCTTGCCTTTTTCCTTATGAATTACAATTCCACGAATACAGAAGTCCACCGGTCTTCCGGACCATGTGCAAGGAGGGGCGGTCCGGATTACCGGACCGCCGACGGGAAACTCCGTGGTGCAGGTAACATACGAGATATCGTCACTCACTGCTAAAGTAGAATTCATTAACGCAAAAATACTGTACCAAACAGTACAATAATAATAATAATAATAATAATAATAATGCGATCAAGAATGAAGCTGGAAAAATCTTAAAATATACAGACCTTACAATAGACATACAGCGCATGCTGAAGGTAAAAGAAGTAACACCAGTAACAACAGGGGCAAATGGAACAATTTTAAATCATTCACAAAATCAAGGAACTAAAGAAAACGGCCATATTGAGCACTGCACACATACCGCGGGAAGTGCTGATGTAAAAGTACAAAATATTCAACATGGGGAATAACATTACGTGTAGCATAAATTGTAACTACAGAATAGCTGCAAAACTATGTATCCTAGAAGCATGGTTTGTTTCAGGTGTATAATTGTAAATACCCTGCACGAAGGTGATAACGAATAATAATAATAATAATAATAATAATAATGTAGACACTCACGAACGAAGTAATAGGGAGAGTGGGTGGTCAAATAATGCCGACTGTCCGCTACTTCCGAATTATACGCGCGCGCGCGCGCGCGCGTGTGTGTGTGTGTGTGTGTGTGTGTGTGTGTATATCCCTAGAAGTCGCCAAACCGGTAATACAGTACTGCATAAATAACACTAATGCATATGCCTTTTTTCTCAGTGGCGCAACAGCCCCCAGTGGGCCAGGGCCTCCTCACTGTCGAGGCTTCACGATCACACTCAGACACACCACACTCGGTAGGACTCCTCTGGACGAGTGATCAGCCGACGCAGAGAACTCTACCTGACAACACACATCATTCACTAGAGACAAGACATGTATGCAACCGGCGGGTTTCGAACCCGCAATCCCAGCAAGCGAGCGACTGCAGACTCACACCTTAGACCGGCACAGTAATAACAGAAGTGTGCTTTAATAATTTCAATGGGAAATACTGGGCTGCAGTTGGCCCAAAATTGTCCGGACCACCGGAGGAACCGGATTAACAGTGTCCGGATTATCGAGGGACCTCCGCCAGGCCCAATTGAAGCTGCAGTTCAAGGGACTCACTGACACACACCCCCGCTTAACAAATTCACGAAAACATGACGCACAAGTGAAAATGTGAAAGCGACAGACCAGGGGCACATGAAGTTTACTCCTCAGAACAGGGGCTGCGCAAAGTCGAACTCTCGGTTCGAGAAGTACCCGAAGTTTAATTCTGAGACGAAGAGGTACATCAATTAACTCTCAGACGAAAAGGTACGTGAAGTATCACTGCAAGACCACGGTGTATGCGGAATATCACTATCAGACCACGGCGTGAAAAATGTTTGGAAAACACAAACACAAACACAAAATTAGCAGGACGGTAAAGGATTACTCTCTGGATTTAGAAGCTCACTTCTCACCTGTTAACTCCTCCAGTATTATGCACCAACACCATCGCATTCCACTCACAACTTACCTGAAATAAAAGAAACATAAATTCACATTAGAGACCAAAGTTTGGATCTCAGACTGAACATCTACAGAAGCTGCTTTACACATCCTTCATATTCAGGATGTCTCGAATTTGACGGCTATCCTAGCCGAGGTTTTTCGAGGTTCTCTTCTGGCCAGCGCTGTGACAGTAAAGGCACACCCCGACTTAAGCAACAGTTACGTTGAGGAAGATCCGGAGCAAGTGACAATTGAGTATTGATATGGTCAAATACTGTACGTGTGTCTGTTGAAGGCAGCACAGTTGATATCCAAACTCGAACACACTGGAACCCGACTGGCCGCAGCACGACCGCTCTCGCCGCATGTGTTATCGCCTAGCAGTATTCTTCCGCCACCTTCGTTTCGTTACTTAAGAATATAAAGTAACAAATTTTTTCAGCTTTCGGTTTGTTAGCCATGTCTAATGAACCACTTGGGTTAGACACGGAGAGAGCATACAAATATTCGTACGAATTCTGCATGCAATATTGCGTGTGAGTCGACAGACATTGCGACAATTGGAAACGTTGTGGTTATATCCGACAAATTCTGTACCTCTCCCGGAAGAAATATAATACATATCAATAACAACAGCTAGGTCTAGAAATATATGCAATATGACGGTGGATTTTATTAATTACGTTCACAACTTATACACAGTTGAACTCGGTTATAACGCCATGAAAGGGACTGAATATTTTGTGTCGTTATGGCCGAGGAGTATAATGTTATGGCTCAGAGTGATTAATTAACCTTTTAAAGTCTAGCAGTAACTTTACATACGACCAGGTTTAAGGTTAAAAAATTCTACATCGTGCCCACATTGCGTTTATGTGTTTTGTACGGATCTCACAACAAACAGCAACTTTTGCCCTATAAAACATTAAGAGACTGGTTTTTATAACCGAAGTGGAGAGTGTTTACAGCGCGGTACGCACTGAGTCCTTATATAAAACAGATACGCTTCGTCTTTAAAGGGTTAATTGGTACCACGGAATATCTCACTACATGGACGAGGTGTCGTACACTCCGATGTTGTTATAAACGGGTTCTACTGTACTTGTTTGTCCTATCTTTCTTTCTTGGGTTTTCTTATGACGTCACAGTGTTTGCTGCCCAAACGAGTGACGTAATACGTATCGTGACATCCCTCCGCCTGCTGTTAATATCAGTAGCAACACACTGTCCTCTGACGTTCTCAAAGCGGCGACTATGTTCTCCATGATCCTATGCCGTGTGGTATGGCAGGCATGTACCGATGTTTCAGAGAAACGCGCTGCCTCCATTATCACATGATCTATCGTGATGACACAGGCACGACGGCATCACAACTAGCCGGTGTTTCAAAATAAATATCATATTAATCACACCGCGAATTGCTATTGATCAACATACAAAACTAAAGCAAAAAATGCACATATTTTAAAAGGTTCCTTTCTTATTTTGCAACGGTAATATGAGATTCATTCTGGTATAAAATTTACTTTCTTGATAACAATGAATCATTTCTGAGTTCAAATATTTATTAAGTTTGTCGGTTTAGTATTGTATGTATCAAAATAACTCCACTAGGTATCATTCGGCACCTGTTACAGCAATATCCTTTCGTCTGGACACTTGCTAATACGAAGCTAACCGTCTAAACCAGAGTGAGCACTATAACCCATTTCTTTAACAACTCAAACACTTCTTGATCTCCTCCACAAAATGTATGTACGTGTTTCGTATATGCTATCAGCAAACACCGATTATTTCCCTCAACAGAATTAACCTGCCTCTGTAACGAAGACATGGTGTTTTCTGTTACGAAGCAATGAAATTTTTATGTAATTCAGAGTGGTGGTTCAGAAATGTACCTCCACGGGCAACCGAAACACATCTCATACGCTGTCAATCCAAACAGAAGGTGCCTAAAATCATATTGAGTTTCCCTCTGCAAAAATATTTTTCTTCCGTGGACGGGACAAAGTGTGTCTGTTACACATAAGAATCCGTATCCTGTAATGCGGCGTATCTACCGGATGTATTATACTTAAATCACAAACATTTCAAATGAAAACTAGCTCTTTACACTGTCGCTGGGAACACGCAGCTACCTTTCATACATTTCAAATTTGTTCGAATCCGTTTGGGCCATTATAATGCATTATATTGAATTCCTTGGTAATTATCAAGGAGTTCAATATAATGCAACTGGTACCACTAAAGGCCTTACATATGTTGGCTTTCAGGCGCGTTGGCAAAACTGCGAAAAGCGACAATTGCCTTTGTCATGTCTGTCCGTCCCTCCGTCTGCATGAAACAACTCGGTTCCCACTGGACTGATTTTCATAAAATTTGATATTTGAATATTTTTCGAAAATCTGTCGAGAAAATTCAATTTTAATTACGATATGACAAGAACAACGGCTACTTTACAATGAAGACCTGTGTACTTATAATATCTCGCTGAATTATTCTTAGAATGAGAAATGTTCCAGACAGAATTTGTAGATAAAATCAAAACATACACTTTATGTTCAAAATTTTTTTCCCGGAAATCGTGCCGCTTACGAGATAATGTGGAAAAATATGGTACAGCCAGACAGGCCACAGATGACAATATAACACGGCGCATGCGCTTTGCATGCTGGATAACTAAGGCTACAGACACACACTCAGGATATGTAATACTTATTGCTCTTCCACGGCAAGAGCGGTTACGCGAACGCGCCTCGATGTTACGTTATACGTACACTGTACGTCTTGTTATGATTGGTTCCGTATACTGCCGTGTTTTAATGCAAGGTAACACAGCCTTCTGGACAAAACTTCCTCTGCCACTGACAGAACTAAAGTGACGTACGTGTGAAGAACGATACATCGACTGGAGAAGCATCTGAAGTTTAGATTATCTGAACCTCACAGGCTTTGAATGATTAACAGTACACAAGAATACTGTATTTCCCTATTGCTTTGCGTTTTTATAAACAAGCACAGTCGAACTCGGTTATAACGTCATCAAAGGCACTGAATATTTGGTGTCTTTATAAACGAGCGTCGTTATAACCAAGGAGCATAATGTTATGGTTGACAGTGATGAATTAATTCATACCATAGAAAATCTGACGCTATAGGCATGGTGTCGTATAAACCAATGTCGTTCTGACCGGGTTCGACTGTATTTTGTAATATGTCCAAGCAGTAGGTATTACACGCCATGCTTCTGCTGTATTCAGCGTACCAACTCTCTTCAGGCTGTTAACTTCTATCAAACGTTCTGATACAGCGCAAACTCTGCGAGAAAGGGAACCCTGGGTCTGCGGTTGTGAATATGAAGCAGCCTGTCAAGTGCCCGCGGCCACTCGGTCACTCGCAACTAATGGATCAGACTAGCACAACCAAGCAGCAGTTCCAACGTACGTCCATTTCATTATCTGTGATTACCCTAGATGTGTCTTCATGTTTCCCTTTAACGTTCAGCAATAATTTTCACCCACATTCACTAAATCATCATCCTGTCGAACACACGCCAAATGCCACATGCAATAGCCCAAGCATTACGGCCGACTTTCCCTCCCCGCCTTGTCAATAAACAAGGCGGGGTTTCGCTTAACGTTTTGTTCATTATAGAGTCAGCCCTCGCTATCCGCCGTCTCGCTTTGCGATTTTTCGCTATAGCGACTCGCGATATTAATACCCAAAATTCGTTATACGCCTCAAGACCCCGCTACGGCGAAGCCGCATCCGACAAAATTTCATATCCGGGGCCAGTGAGAAATTTTTATTCACCCGGAGACTGCGCGTCGGGATTTATAGATCGTTTCAGTAAATTAATCTGAAAGGATTGATCGATCCCAGACGGGACTCTGGGGACCTTATATCTCCTTAGGTATACGGGTGGGGGAGAAGGTTCCGAACAACACAGATCAATTTCATAGGTTTTTTGCAGGTTTAATAGTTCGTTCGTAGTCTTCTACCTATTTGATCACAGCAGGTGTCGAGGTTTTTTATTTTCACTTGATCACACTCAGACACACACCACAGCCGGTAGGACCCCTTTGGACGTGGGATCGGCCCATCGCAGAGACCTCTACCTGACAACATAAACCCTGTGCAAGAGACAAACATCCATGCCCCCAGTGGGGTTCGAACCCACGGTCCCAGCAAGCGCTCGACCGCAGACCTACGCCTTAGACCGCGCGGCCACTGGGATCGGCTGTAAGTTTAATATTACACATAAATCACTGTTGGACTTTTAAAAAAAATAACACGGTTGGAATGTTTTATACGTGTTTCAGAGTCTTTAGCAGTATGTAGGGAACGTGGTTGGGGGTTTTGGGATGGGCTAGAAAAGCAGTATTATTTTTCCCATTTGAAATAATGTGAAATGCGTTCCCGCTATCCGATTTTTCACTATAAAACCCCTTTTCAGGAACGGATTAGGGTCGGATAACAAAGGTTAACTGTACACTCAGATCATTACTTCAAATTTCCGCTCAACATGGGGAAGGACGACAATTCTTGTAACAGCCCATGGCAGATGCTGCAGCCGTCTTCACTAGCATGCCTCCAGCTGACACCACATGGCAAGGGCTTCTAGCAGACCGGTAACTACCACGGATTCATCTCTTTACAGTTGATTTCTTTTGCTTTGTTCAGTACTCTTAAATTGCCTTCCATCAACAACTAATATCTAACAACGAGGTTTATGCTGTCGCAACTGGTAGTAACACCAGGAGTACACGTGAACGACCGCATTTCTTAGGGGTGGAAGTGACTACAGACCTTATAAAAAACACCGTCCGGTTGTGGGAATACCTGGCTCAGAAAAGACGGGCGTCCTGGTTGATGGATGTGGGTGACTGGGTGAGTGGGTGGGCGGATGAATGTGCGCTGGGGGAGGGTCTTGGGGTATAGAGGAGTAAATGGACGCGGTGGAATAGTTAGCAAGCCTATTCCATCAACGAAACTCGGCCCCATATCCTGAGCTTTATCGTCATTTTTAAGTGCGTTCGCAAAATTGCGAAAGGCGACTATTGCTTTCGTCATGTCTGTCTGTCTGTCTGTCCGTCCGTCCGTCCGTCCGTATGGAACAACTCGGCTCCCACTGGGCGGATTTTCACGAAATTTGATATTTGAGTATTTTTTCGAAAATCTGTCGAGAAAGTTGAAGTGTCATTTAAATCTGACAAGAATAACGGGTACTTTACACGAAGACCTACGCACATTCACAATAATATCTCGCTGAATTCTTTTTAGAATGAGAAATGTTTCAGTCAAGAGTTGTACTGAAAATCAAAACACATTTTACTTCAATAATTTTTTTATGAAAATCGTGCCGTTTATGTGACAATGTAGAAAAATATGGTACCACCAGACAGGCCACAAATGACAATACGGCGCATGCGCTTGGTATGCTGGATAACTAAGGCTACAAACACACACTCAGAATGTGTAATACTTATTACTTTTCCACGGCAACAATGGTTGCGCGAACCCGCCCCAATATTACGCTATACGTAAACAGCCTGTCTTGTATTTAGTCACCCAAGCAAATTTTCATGTCAGTACTTCCGAAAAAAGCAATTCACAGCTTATAAGCAAACTGTCAATTTTCACTGCACAATTCACTCCAAAGTTTAAGTGACTTCCATAAACGAGAAACAACACAGAACTCGGAACGATTCAGTTGTGACTGAACTAATCTTGACGAAACTCAGTATACGCGATTTGAAATCCATCCAGCCAATTCGATTTATAAATGTTGCCAATACGCAACGGTTAATAAAATCTCTCGGCACTAATGCACGCTGTAACATGCAATGCAGTTCTTCGGAAACTGACAATGGGCGGCGACTGAACCCAGGTGCCCCAACATAAAAATGAGGCACAGCTGGGTTAACTAACTCACTGAACACTATGACCTTCACTGAGCAGACACGTGACCTTGTCGGCAGACAGCGCAGCACGTGCTGGAATGTAAGCTAGAAGTGACCATCTGGTTGAGCACACGCCATGCTCTCAGACATCTTGCAGTCCATTGACTTGGGGCATTCAAAACAATTCTTATACTTCAGGCGAGATTCATTTGCCAGGGCAGTCCACGTGCGGTTTGTCGCGAACAAATGTCAATAACTGTATCCCTTCAGTCAGTTATAATTCTAACAATGCTCCATATTCACTTAGCTCGAACAGAATAGAATAAAACAGAACAGAATAGAATAGAATAGGTCCGAAGAGAATAGAATAGGTCCGAATAGAATGGAACAGGTCCGAATAATAGCACAGAATAGGTCAGAATAGAATAGAATAGAATAGAACAGAATAGGTCCGAATAGAATAGAATAGAATAGAATAGAATGTAATATAATAGGTCAGAATAGAATAGAACAGGTCCGAATAGAATAGAATAGAATAGGTCCGAATGGAATAGAATAGGTCAGAATAGAATAGAATGGAATATAATAGGTCCGAATGGAATAGAACAGGTCCGAATAGAATAGAACAGAATAGGTCCGAATAGAATAGAATAGAATAGAATAGAATAGAATATAATAGGTCAGAATAGAATAGAACAGGTCCGAATAGAATAGAATAGAATAGGTCCGAATGGAATAGAATAGGTCAGAATAGAATAGAATGGAATATAATAGGTCCGAATGGAATAGAACAGGTCCGAATAGAATAGAACAGAATAGGTCCGAATAGAATAGAATAGAATAGGTCCGAATAGAATAGAACAGAACAGAACAGAACAGAATAGAATAGAATAGAATAGAATAGATAGTGGGTCCAGCCCTTTTCCGGTCCCGATACACGTACGCCTTTAACAGGCCCTTTGTGCTCCTTAAGCTGACAACCAAGTCACGGGAGCCCTGTCCCTGTAATACAGTTCCATATCGCCCCCAGACTTAAGACCTCTGACGTCCTAAGGGTCCAGCGAGAAGGCACACAAATACAGCAGGTATAGCCGAGTGTCGCCAGAGCTTCACACCAACACCGACCGTAAGATGCGGCCTCTTCCTCTGCTCCACACCTCCTACACAACGCACTGTCAGTCAGTCCCACTATGTAGAGGTGTCTTCTCAGGGTGTTATGCCTGGTATGAAGGCCAATAACTACCCTGGATAGCGTCCTATTAAAAGGACAGTAGTATGGTCTTAGCAGCAAGACTACGGCCCGAGATCAATTCTCGAGTCTGTTTCATTTAGCTGTCACCTGAGTCTGTTACAATAGCCTCATTAGTTGCCACAGTACCAAGGGATCCCGTATCATATACCAGCACTAAGAACGATCAAAATAATCAACATAGCAAACGTACGTACAGTACAACATAACAGATGCCAATTCGCATCTTTACTTCCCGGCCCCTTCACAGAGGGTCATACCATTTAAGCTACTGCGGTCACAGCTGTTGTTCACAGTTGTGCAGACCCCGATTCCGGTGGCCGCGCGGTCTAAGGCGTACGTCTGCGGCCGGACGCTTGCTGGGATTGCAGGTTCGAATCCCCGCCGGGGGCACGGATGTTGTCCCTTGTGAGTGTTGTGTATTGTCTGGTAGACGTCTCTCCGTCCGGCTGATCACTCGTCCAGAGGAGTCCTACCAAGTGTGGTGTGTCACTAAGCATGATAAAGTGCAACAGTAACCCTATATACCTACAATGAGTAGGAGAAGGAGGTAAGATAAATTAAGAAAGAAAGAAAGAACGAAAGAAAGAAAGAAAGAAAGAGAGAAAGAAAGAAAGAAAGAAAGAAAGAAAGAAAGAAAGAAAGAAAGAAAGAAAGAAAGAAAGAAAAGAACTGTGCACATCTTATAGAATATTATTACTATTATTTGGGTCTGTCTTTATATTTCCTTGAAGAACGTTTATTACTCAGATATTTACACTGACTGTACGTTAAATCTAACGGTCACAACCTCAACGTTTCATCGTGCCGAAATACTTTATGACAACTGACAACACACAATACTTGGTACACTCATTTTCTACATACCAAATTTCATATCCCCAGGTATAAACAATAAATATTAAATATTAAAACCACGGCTGGTATGTTTATGGCTTTTTCCCTAACCACCCGGCCCCCAAATTGCATCTAACTTGCGCCGAAATACGTACAGCCGAACTCGGTTATAACGTCATGAAATGGACTGAATATTTTGTGTTGTTATAAACGAGTGTCGTTATAACCGAGGAGTATAATGTTATTGTTAACAGTGACGAATTAATTGGAACCACAGAATATCTGACGCTATAGGTGAGGTGTTGCGTAAACCGATGTCGTTATAACCGGGTTCGACTGTACACATTTCATTTAGTTCTTCAGTGGGACCCAACAAATTGTATAACACACGCTTTTAGTTGGCAACTGCTTTCGGCTTATAAAAGAGTCATCATTAGGCCGTAACAAAAATTATACGCTGAAAACCCTGTAGGTTGGAGGAAGAAGAGATGAGCCAAACTATTTGCCCAGTAAAAATGTGTGTTATACCACCTGTTGGGTCCGATTGAAGAACTAAATAAAACATACATTTGTGACAGATACGCCAACGGAGATGTTCTACATTAAAATCATGACGCCATAATGTTACGAACGCAACTGTTTCTTTGGCCTCTCTGGCTCTACCGTCTCTTGTACACCTTCCAACACGGCGAGGTGTTATCACAGATGAAGGCTGGTATTCATGTACAGTGTGTGCTATTTAGTTCCCACTTTAACCACCCAGGAACCCGGTCGACAGATTTTCTTAACAATCCGCTACATAAAATTTTACGAAAATTCTTTGGGGGAACAGAGTTGCTCCATGCGGTGACGGACGGACAGACGTGACAAAGTTGACATTCGCTGTCCGTTACATAATAAGCTTCAAGGTGAAAAAAATATTTCACTTCCCAGCTAAACCTTGGAACATCAGTTGGCGACATTACAGCAATTATCGACGGTAGACTGCCGGATTAAAGCACGTGGTTGACACCAGTACCCCTGGGCTCGCACTGCAGCCGTGACCTGGCATAAGTACTGCACACAGCAGCAAGTGACAACGACCTGATGATTCTGACGGTTACAGTATCTGACAGAATATTTCTTAAACACGTATACTGATAGCTATATGCCCTCTGGGATGTGACGCCGTATAGTGTCAGACTTGCCTTTTCTTCTTGGACTTTTTACCCTTGAAATTGGGACGGATACGTTGTCCCGAAACGTCAGTAAAAGATTACCACTCGACGCTGCGTAATCTCCCAGAAGAGCGCAGATCTCAGATTTACCTCAGATTAGAAGACAGCTTCAGGATGTAAGAGTAAGGCAGGCACCAACGTTTCGAAGAAACCTGCTGCTTCCATCATCAGCGTAGAAGAGTTCACTACTTATCGCAATTTCGGAGCAACCTTCCGCCTCCATCTTCATGGTAGAAAAGTCTGGCCTCTACCAGCGTATCTGGTTCCATTCAACCATGACGATGGAAGAAGATGGCTGCACTGAAACGTCCGTACTACGCCACCGACTACAGGCGGCATATCCCAGAACACAGCAATCTCAGTATGCGGTTAATTCTTTCACTGCTCGGTAGAAGCAGAACATTTGAAGTAAATCTGTGGCCAGTTACAAATGTAGGTAAAGCAATCCCATTACAGGCCTGGACAGGCCCTTAGGGTTCCAGGAGGTCGAGGCTCCCAGATTTCTAGACAGGCGGCACATGAAGGTGGTAGGTTGTCAGCCATACGCACCAGCCGCGTTTATCCCCCAGTAAATATTCCTGGTACTCATTTGTGTTAGAGGCTGAGTCGACCCAGGGCCATAGTGCGACCGACAGGATTATGCCAATGAAAAAATCCACTGACACCATCGGGAATCTAACCCTCGACCTGCCGGTTTGTAGCGCAGTGCCTCAACCAACTGCGCCACCGCGGCCCCCTACAAATGTAAGTACTCTGTTATTTTTGGAACAAAACCTTCAGTTACAGATTAACCAGGGGTTGACTGGGGCCGATTTGACGCAATCGGGCCCAGCGCTCTGGGGGATTCGCCCATCTGTAATTTTTAAAAATACCAGTGATACCACACAAAGCGGTCGGACTGATTTGTAATGTTTTTATGACTTACATTAATACACCGAAACGTTAGTCCTTTTTTTTTTTTGCTCTGCACAATAACTTTTAGGGGCCCGCCACCAGGTTTGCAATCGGGTCCTGCTTTTGCTAAGGCCGGCACTGGATTCACTGTACAACTGTGATTCACGATTCCCGGTCGCCTGTCTGTAGGCTATATACGGCACATATCATTATTTTGAATGAGGCAGGCGCCATTTATTTATCCACACAACCTCCAGTTATCGTGATAGGAAGTGCTGACAACGCTACACGCGCTTGTGTTTACACCGTTCTACACCAGTTGTCCCTTCCCGTCACTACACACACGTGTCTGTAGTACACATTACACTCTACGCGCATGTGCAACAATTTTGACTGGCAAGCTTGTTCAGTGTCAGTTATCTCGGCCGCTTTGTTCTCACTTCATTTCCCGTCCCTGTCAGCGTCCCTCTCTCGCGCTTCCACAACCTTACTTCAGCACTGCTGGCATTTAATGCGCTCCGCACCTGTCGAAGAGTAGCCCTAAACCTGAATTATTAATGATTTGGTTCGTACCGCGCAGTAAACACATTTCGTCAAGGCTAAACAAACCATTTACTGCTGTGTATCAGGGGTGTGCAACCGTTTTTGACAAAGGGCCACAACTGTTATTGTGGGCTGCTTTGCGGGCCGCAAGTGTGAAAATCACGACAAGAATTATACCTCAGCGCCTAACTTAATGTGTAATTTTATACTGTATAAACGATTTAAAAATGTGGCCGCGGGGTGGATAACAAAACCTGGCAGGCGGTGGGACGGACAACTCTGGCAGAGGAATGCAGCCCCCACTGTCACACACTATTTAACATCGATTTTATACTGTCCTCGCATAAAAACAACCTCATTTATTCATCCACCCATCCATTCAATCATTCATTCATTCGTAGTTTCTTAAGACAAGTCAACAGCTTCTTCCAAAGCGAGTTCTCCACAGTGTGTGATCTAGTGCTTCCTCTTTCAAAAACTAAGTTATGTATAGACAAGACAGACAACATACGTATAACGTAACTTTGAGGCGCGTTCGCGTAACCACTGTTGTCGTGGAAAAGCAATAAGTATTGAACATTATTAGTGTGTGTCTGTATTATTGCTTAAGTTATCCAGCACGAAAATCGCATCTATTTTTAGCCGTACTGTATTGTCATCTGTGGCCTGTCTGGCTAACCATATTTTTCTGCCTCCTCATTAACGGCATGATTTTCGGAAAAAATAAATACTGAACATAAAATGTGAGTTTTGACTTCGTCTACAACTTTTGTCTGAAACATTCCTCATTCTAAGAAGAACTTAAAAAGACATCATAAATGCACACACGTCTTCATGTAAAGTATCCGCTATTTATACTTTCGGAAAATCATCAAATATCAAATTTCATTAAAATCCGTCCAGTGGCAGCCGAGTTGTTCCATGCAGACGGACGGACAGACATGAAGAAGCTAAAAGTCGCCTTTCACAGTTCTGTGAAAGCGCCTACAAATTATCACTTATTAATAACGTATGACCAGTTCCTTCCTGGTATTCCCCAGTCCTCCAGGTAACGCGACTTGGGCCACTACCGCTTCCTTCCAAATCCTTTCCAATTGACCATTCGCCCACCAATCGTCCTACAATCCACACAGTATAGTCTGACATATGATAGCGTTTAAACAAACCACAAAAAAAAATTAATTTTTAACCTTCATTAAAAACAGTTTTCAATCTGTGAGGCAACAGACAGACGGCAGGAGCTGTAAATATCGCTGTCTTTTGGATCCTAGACGGGAACAAAACACGTAGACGACACTGTGAACTGAGGAAAAA
Source organism: Coptotermes formosanus (assembly GCA_013340265.1). Lineage (NCBI taxonomy): Eukaryota > Metazoa > Arthropoda > Insecta > Blattodea > Rhinotermitidae > Coptotermes > Coptotermes formosanus. The sequence goes on along the minus strand of BLKM01000456.1, from coordinate 627,373 downwards.
CTAGAGCAGATACCAGATTTGAAGACTCCCAGAAAATCTGGCAAATTGGCGTGTCTGCATTATTTTCGCATGAAATATAACATATCTGCTACATTTACATCCATGTTTGATAACTGTGGATCAACCAACTCCAAGACACATACACCTTCGTGCGGTTCATAACGGAGTAGCAGAACCATCATTCGAGTTGCTTAAGGACGAAGCTTCACTTGATCTCAGAATAACAAGCACTGGCCTGCCTAAATTCCCACGTTATTCCACGAAGTGCCATTACGTGACGCTAAGTTTGGTGCATGGTGTGCTATGACAGCAACCAGGGTTACTGGCCCTACTTTTTTAAGATAAAGCAATCCCATGACAGGCCTGGACAGGCCCTTAGCGTTCCAGGAGGTTGTGGCTCCCAGATTTCAGCCCTACGGTTATCAGCGCTACGCACCGGCTGCCTTTTCCCCCCCCCCCCCCCCCCATGAAATATTCCTGGTACTCATTTCTGTTAGACGCTGAGACAACCCCAGGGCCATATTGCGGCCGGAAGAATAATGTCAATGAAACATTCCAATGACACCATCGGGAGTCGAAACCGCGACCTTCCGGCTTGAAGCGCACTCTTTCCCCCCGGACCTAATTATTTTTGGGACCATAAATTCACACCAACAATGTACACATATTCTAATACCGCTTTGCCACCTGATTATGACAGAACTTATGCCTTTTCAGCCAGACAATGTAACAGCCCTCAAGCAAACAATTCTATGCGTTGTGTAGAGGCTGGTTTTGATTACAGAATACAAAGGCGCTGGAGCCTACACGTCCACCAGATCTGAACCGGCGCGATCTTTACTAGTGACGTATGTTAAACGACGTGTGTGTAGTAATAACCCTTTGCAATTAAGAGTGCCTGAAAGAAAGCACCCACGGTGGAGTGTGCTGTTTCACCAGAACTGAGGCGTACAATGAACAAAGTGTTCGTTAGCTATGAAGCGTGACTGCAAACCTTGTTATGGAAACCACTTCCAGTCCTTTTTTTTAAATATGCTGAGTAAAACCCTGATATTAACTGCAATACACTGACACAAAACGTCCCGAGGCCTACTTTCAACAGCGTGAGTCAGAACCTACTACTGAAGGCAATACATTATAAAATGAGTGGACTCCAACCCACGGCAGATTGGAAGAGCATCAACTGCTGCGCTGCCAGCCGAGGGCTTCGTGTCAAGTGACGAATGATGTACGCCAGATAAACTACTGATCTCGTCAGATAACTTGATCACTGGTAGCGCAGGGGTGAAGAGCCAAGCTGGTCAAGGGAGAAGCACAGCGCACGCAGCGCCAACCGTTTTCTCTCCATTTCAAAAATATTGTCTGATAACTAACAGGACTCTGTAGTGTCGCTGAAGCAGTGGAGCGAAGCGGAGTGTCAAAATTTTCTTCTAGGGAGCCTTTTAATAGCACACATAAAATTTAACGGTAACATAAGTGGGTTCATCACGACCATGTACTACTACCCCCAACAGAGTAAATGTTTCTGGAACAGGTATAACATTGCCTGACCGTGCCGATGGGAGCCAAGCAACGGCCGGACCGTGCCGACTGCAGCTGTGTGCAGTGTTTGGTAGCTCAGGTATCAAGTTATCTNCGTGGCGAACATCTTACCTGAGTCTCCTCCCGTTTGCAATCAGGTAAGCCCCCTGTTAAATACAAACGTTTCTACAAACACTGTGATCCCAGCTTCAATTACTTCTAACCGTACGCAATGAGAGGATCTTACGATGGCTAGCAGTGTCACGGCACCCCCCCCCCGGCCCCACACACACACACACACACCTGCATGTCTGTTATACTATCTACGCGCACACCGCGGCAGAATGATTTGCTCGTCGCTATAGATCTCGCAACAGGCAGCAAAAAGGTTCGCAAGTCCCTACGTAGACGTACCAGTAACAAATAATCTCCTGTCTATTAGTAGTAAGAAAATTTGGGCACGTAGCAGAAAGCTGGATCAAAGGAAAGAAGAAAGAAAGCGGTTTCTTTTCATCTATGTATACATGTACTCTTGATTTTTAGCACGTCAATAGAAGCTATGCACACAATGCATATCATACACTATTATATACTCTATAATTTTACAATTTTACACTTTTTACAAACTTTGAAAACTTACAATATGCGGAATAGTGGAATAATCTCTATTTTACTGTAAAAGCGGACGCCTCCACCTTAACACCTGCTTTCCTTTATAGATGTGTATTCTCTTACCTGATGACTGTCGCCTTGTAAGGCCGAAACATGTCGTAAGACAGTAATGAAATCAAGAAACAGGGAATGTTGTTATGTTTGTCTGCACAGATTGGAAACAGCAGAAAAAGAAATCCATTCTTACGAACGAAGGCTCCGATATTTCTCTCAACCACCCACCGATTCCTACAAAAAGGGGCCCGCAGTAAATACACGGGGGCTATTCACGCCTCGTTTCGACATATGTGTTCAGCTTTCTCCGCGCATGCTCCTAAGTGGCCAACAGGAGAAATGATCTCGCTACATTTGAAACATGTGAAGCAATTCGAAAGCTTGGACATGCAACAAGCGTCCACAGCAATGCGGTCGGCAAGCTGTTGTAACAAGTGTTATCGAAGCAGTACTGATGTGTGTTTTGACTTTTTCCATTGTCAATAGTATAAAAACACAACGTTTCAAAAGCAGACTGCTTTCGTCTTCAGGTGCAATACAATCTTAAGAACAAGTAACAATCTAAAAAGAACCAAAAACCTAAACATTCGTATGTAAGAAACAACACAATCCAAACCTTTTAATATAAAATACTGTACACAGTACTCAATCTGAAATTGTAAATAAATAAAACAAAATTTTACCCTTATTACAATTAAAATCACAGGACCTTAACAAGAGACAAAATAAAACTGTTTCAGTAAATTAAATGTCAGGTAATAACAACCCAATCAGCACCGTCTGCTGATGAAACCATGCACCTACTATAACGCACAAATAATCATGTACACCATGAATAAATACCGTATACACTTGTACAACTGTTTATCTATTAACGGACACCAAACAGGTGAAATTTCCAAACTAGGCTGATGACAGGGTTGTTAGTACAAAGCATATGTGCTGCCTCTGTATATTTCCTGTATACAGTGTTATCGAGCTGCAAAAGGGACGGCATGTATTCTTGAGTAAGACTGAATGTTTCGAACAGAGCAACCGAAGAAATGGTAATGAGACGTTACGATGTTCGTGTAGGATGGCTCATGGGTTATTTAAAGATGCTGTATCACTTGGAGACATTAGTCCCGACTACAACTTCGTTAGCGACAAGCGCTATGGGCTGTTGCGTCTTGGACTTTTTGACGCTTGAAGATTGGGCCGATATGTTGTCCCGAAACGTCCGTACAGAAATACCACCCAACGCTGAGTAGCATCTCAGAAGAGCACAGATCTCATTTACATCGCGGCAGAAGCCTGAAATAATTTACAGAAGGTAATTTTTAATTAATACAGCGCGAGAAAATCATTCCGGAAGCACGTGTTCGCCGAAGTAGAAAACGCGTTTCTACTCGTTGCATTTTTCAGGGCTTTTGCTTGAGAATTCTTGGGCTTGGCTTGACATTCCTGTATGCATGTCGTCTGTCAAACAGTTCCGCTGTTCTGTGGCAGACTTTCACCGAATTCCAATGCCAGTTGCGCGATAGAAGCTGGAGGCAAAGCACGTGTACCATTGAAACCGTCCAGGATTGCTGATTCATGAACAAAAGACTTTGCAGAGTGGAAAGTGACACGATAACCGCTTCGGCAGCCCTTCCTTCACGCTTCATTGTTCAAACAAAGTCTTCAAAACATTCGGTAAACGACAGTTGCGAGTCTGGTGCGTAGCGGTTAGTGAACCAGTCCAGCCATTTAACGTCGCCACCTCAATAAAATTTAAAATTCCACTTTTCACATCACAGAAAACTAAATGCTTCTCCATTACACAGATAAACCGAATGCAGTTTCGCTGATTATTCCAAGAATGAAGCGAAGCATATAAATGCACCGTAAACAAAATACACCGTTTAATGTGTTGCATGTCCGTGCACTATATTATACAAAAACACTAATCAGCAACAAATGCACAAAGAGAGTTTTATCATCAATCGTAACATACTCCTACATGTTTCGACCTTGCTGGGTCATCTTCAGGGAGAACTTGTCGTTATCGTTACACTAAGGTTGCACTTTATATTTGAGTGAGATGTGCTGTTGACTGTGTACTGCGTTGTTTTTGGAGGCGTGAACTCTCTGTGGTCCCGGCTTGCAGAGTTCACGCCTCCAAAAACAACGCAGTACACAGTCAACAGCGCATTCTCACTCAACTATAAAGTGCAACCTTAGTGTAACGTTAACGAAAAGTTCTCCCTGAAGATGACCCAGCAGGGTCGAAACATATAGCAGTGTGTTACAATTGATGATAAAACTCTCTTTCTGCATTTGTTGGAGATTAGTGTTTTTGTAAAATACACCGTTTTTGGCCGCGTTCCTATCCCTGCAAATCACGTGTTAAAATCACTATCTATCCGGCTGTACGCAGGCGAGAATTCTGGAAGCGCTCAACTTAGTACTGTAAGTGTAGTCATGTAACTTAGCACTGGATAATTTAACGACGATCTGTTACCCCACTTCAAGTTTGACTTAAATCGGATAAATACAACGGGCACTATATATGAAGGCATGTTTGCACTTTTGTGCGTCTCGCCAGCGAAATCTGTGTCTTAGCGAAAAATGTTTCGAACAAACGTACAGAATACAACACCCGCTCTCTGTTCAACACTGTTACTTACGGTTTTCGGGGCCGGGATAGCTCAGTCGGTACAGTGACTCGATAGGAGCTGGACGGTCGGGGTCGAATTTTCCGCACCCGTCTAGACCTTCCCTGGGGCCCACCCAGATTCCTGTACAATGGGAACCGGGTTTCTTTCGCGGGGCTAAAGCGACCGGGGCGTGGCGCTGAATACCCACCCCCATACAGGGCCGAGGTTAAAGAAAGAGTAGAGCTATACCCTACTCCCCCTTTGGTCCTTCATGGCCTGTTCCAGGGCAAGCTTTACCTTCTTACCTTACGGTTTTCGACATATGCGTAACTTGGCTAATAACACTGGGGCGGGGGGGGGGGCGGCAAATTGACCATGGGTATTAGGAACTTTATTTTACAAAGGAAACAAATTTGAAAAAGGGGAAAATTGGTTCCACAAAACGCAAGTTTTCCATTTTCTTTTTTCTGTCTATTTTTTATTTGTTATTTTTCAATTAAGTAACCAAAAAATTTCTAGTTTGAAAAAATATTGGGGGAGCATTTGCCCCTCCTTGCCCCCCCCCCCCACCCCCGCAAGTTACGCCTCTGGTTTTGGAGACAAACATACATAACGCTACGCACACACTGACAAGCTTACAGTACAATGAACGCTCAGTACGGGCTCCAAACATAAACCCACGCCTCATCCCACGCTAGAAACACGAGCAAATCTTCACTGAGACTACAACACGCTGACATGCAACTTTCTTTATCTTTTAGAGTTGTGGGGTATTAAAACCCACTTTGAAGGATATATTCAACAAGGTTTACTTTCTACAGTGTATGTAATTCAAAGTAACAGTTCAGTCTAGATATACATAGGAAAAAATAAAGCGTCGATTTCTTGTGTTTACGACAACAGTGCCAGTGCAGCATACATCTTTATTACCATAATTCCGTTAGTAAGATGACCACGCAGTTAAGCACTAAACGTCAACAGTTTCGTAAGTTCATCTTCCCTTATCATGTGAAGAGAATGTACTTTAGCAACAGAAATTTCCACCTGCCGGACACCCAATATTTATACCATGTATACTTGCAAATATCGTTAAGTGTCTAAGCAGGTCGCAAACATCACTAGACTGTAAACGATCAGGATAATTATATAATCCAGCGAGTTACTGTCGAAAGGAGCGGAAAAGACTACATTACTAGAAGCTTTATGATCTGTGCTCTTCACCAAATATCAATCGGGTGACCAAATCAGGAAGAATGAGATGGGCGGGGCATGTGGCACGTATGGAGGCAGGAGAGGTGCATACAGGGTTTTGGTGAGGAGACCTGAGGGAGTGAGACCACTTGCAAGACCTAGGCGTAGATGGGATAGTAGTAAAATGGCTCTTCAAAAAGTGGGATGAGGAGGTATGGATTGGATTTATCTGGCTCAGGACAAGTAAAGGCGGCTGGCGCTTATGAATGTGGTAATGAACCTTCGGATTGCGCAGAATGCGGGGAATTTCTTTTCTAGCTTCTCAGGAAGGACTCTGCTCCTTGTGGTTAGTTAGTTAGATGGTTGGTTGTTGGTTGGTTGGTTAGTTAGTTAGTTAGCTAGCTAGGTAGGTAGTCAGTCAGTCAGTCGGTCGGTCGGTTAGTTAGTTTGTTAGTTAGTTACAGTCGACACACGGGCGCAGAGACGGACGTACGGCTTTGTCTAAGGCATCCGTTATTACTGTCAGCTTTTAACCAAAACCGTATCGTATCTACAAATTTCAGAGGACATGCAAAGTATAAACACATCTATGAAATATGCGCACAGACGGGACGACAACAGAAGCGTCTCCAACGTCATACTTTCATTTCACGACATTCTGCACAAAATGCCGAATCACTGCGAGGAGAACAGCTGGAGTACCAACAACTGTTTGTATCCCCGCCACGTACGAAGACAGCAAACAGAGTTGCTTTTAATGAGCATCTCAAGATTCCACTTTCCTCAGTTTCAACAGAATATAGCAGGAAAGGGTAGGTCACAAAACAAAACAATACAAGATGCCCCAAGGAAGGGGCGTAACGCGACTTCCGGTGGCCTCCTCTCATGTGCATTGCCTCATGAAAAGGCCTCGCCAAGGCCAAGCCCCGCTTCAGCCACCTGTAGCAGTATCAAGGCTGTCTCCTTTCGCTGGTGCCTAGTTACATCACCAGCTTTCACTGGCCCCTCTAAAGCCGCCACAGTCCTACTGCGTTTGCCTCTGTGTCGCCAATTACAATTACAGAGGAGTACTGACTCCCATATTCAACAGGCATTCGACCTTACATACTTTTTGCAAATTTTGTTATTCATACCGTGCAGGTTCTTACAATTATTCCATCAACCAACCACCTCTCCACTCGACGCGATATACTGCATACACTCCAGCATGACGGGATTCCTACATACGATCGACACAGATGTTTGTATACGTGATCCATACAGTTGCAAACAACTGCAACACCTGGAACGGCTAATTTTTAATATTTTTAATACTATTAATATTACAACACTTAAAAATACATTTAAAAATATAAAAACCTTAATTGGAGTTCGTCATAAAACTTGTTAAAATATTACACAACGCCTTATGTTAAAATTATACAAAAGTGCTGACGCGTTGTAAATTATTCAGCGATGAATGTGCAAAGAAATGTGGTGCAGCAGGCTACAAGCACCAGGTACTGTTATTTAGCCTAGTACTGGCGTCGTCCTGAATATCTGAATCTGTTGTTTATTTGGTGATGGTTATGGACTGACTGCAGTCCATCCATACACCGAAACATGTCCGGAGTTCTAGAGGGTTTTTTTAATATAGTGTACGAGTTGGTGACAATACATGTGTTACCGAATACAATGTTAAACATACGTATCGATGAGACGTACTGGATTAAGGCGATTCATAACGCCGCTCCAGTGCCAGGTGTTTGAAAATTGAGACCCCGTTTCCAAACTCGAAGGCTCTGACGGTGTTATCTGTCTTGCACCAAGTAGCGCTCACGACCCACTGACCCGGTCAGCTGCTATTTGAACACCGCGGCTTAAATAAAAGTAAGCGGTCCATGTCACATGACGCTACCAGTTAGAAAGCGCGAAAGTATTTAGTCCATTTTCCAGATGCATTCTCAGCTATTTTCCTTTCTTCACAGATGGTTAAATTAACCTCTTGTCAAGACATAAATATGCTGATTCAATGCTAATCGCACTACAAATATCACACTGCTGTATTTCCAAAATTCCTTCAAATATCAACCTACTGATTTGCAGTCCTTTCGTAGTCGGTAGGACTCCTCTGAACGAGTGATCGGCCCATCGCAGAGACCTCTACCTGACAACACAAACACTGTACAAGAGACAAACATCCATGCCTCCGGTGGGATTCTAACCCACGATCCCAGCAAGCGCTCGGCCGCAGACCTACGTCTTAGACCGCGCGGCCACTGGAATCGGCTTAACCTATTGACGACATGCCTAAATGTTCCAAATTAAATGTGCAGGTCTTTAAGACCACCACACTTTATATAGCAACTGCTAAGTCGTCATAATTTCTTCTAAAATTTACTGAAGGCCTATATTAAATCTCTCAACAGTGTCACAACCAACAGCCCTTAAAACATTCACATAACAGGCTGATGCTTACGCTTATGTACACTGATAATAAGCGAAATCAAATTCACCCTGCAGCTTTGAGCATAGACCTAGCTTACCACAATTCATCTAAAACTGTTCAGTAGTTTCGGTTAAGACGGAGCTTTGCAGATAAATGGAAGGACGCAATATCCCCATACGCGTTCTTTGCACGACGTACAAGGAAAGAATGCACACAGGGACAGCCACGTCGATCCGTCGGTTCGCAAATGAATCTAATGCTACTGAGGGCCAATAAATTCGTTGCTTTTAACTTCGTACATTCGGTAATAGCAAACACGAAATTGTGACGTGGGTGCGACAACAGCGACAGTTACAAAATGTGGTAACCTTAAGAATCATATTAACCACTTCAATAATATGATTCTTGGTAACGACGGAAAGCACGGTGACTACCGAAAGAATCAAATTAAACACATCAACAATACGGTTCTTGAGATCCGAGCTCTTCTGCGATATTCCGTGGCGTCGTGTGGTAATTGTTTATCGAAGTTACGGGACAACGTATCGGTGCCATCTTAAGCGTCAAGAGTCCGGGAAGAAGAGAAAGCCAAGGAACCTGTAACATAGATTCTAAATGCTAACGATGTCAACCACGGTGACTACCGTCAACATGACCCTAACAAGTGCACGATCGGTGAATACAGAAAGCTTTAGTAGCATTCACAAGACGCAAGAGCAAATAATGCGCCCGAGATCTGTGCGTACTGCGATACTATCTGCACTTTTCGTACCGCGCTTACTGTACTAGAAACAGAGAACGCTGTAAACGCACGTGTTATCTAAACTGAAGTCATTACTGCAAGTGTTCAAATTTCTGGGGTATAAATGTAACGCATTATGGAGAATTACTAAGGGATTAGAACTGTGACGACTCAAGTGCATGGGGGAAGACAATCATGACCCATTCAAAACAAAAACACAATCCATTTTGACATGCCAAATGTCACTGCTGCGACCGCGCATAATGTTTCTGCTAGTAAACACACTGCAGGAAGGTTAGGCCCGTCCTTCCGTCTGCCTGTTTCATCTCCGTGTCGACTTTATGTCGATTACATTTGATATTTTCGAACTACGAGCAATGTACAACTAAAGTTCTTGGGTCGATTAACCTTTTAAAGCCTGGCGGTAACTTTACACACCACCAGGTTTAACACTGAAAAATTCTACGTGGTGCCCACATTGCGTTTATGTGTTTTGTACGGATCTCACAACAAAGAGCAACTTTTGCCTTATAAAACATTATGAGATTGGTTTTTATAACCGAAGTGGAGAGTGTTTACAGCGCGGTACGCACTGAGTCCTTATATAAAACAGACACGCTTCGTCTTTAAAGGGTTAAATACAGTGTGTCCTGATTATAGGTATCAACAATTAAAGATTTATATCTCGGAACTGATTTTAGATAGTTACAAATACACACCAGTATAGCACACGTAAAATTGCATTGCATGATTTGACCTTAATTAAAATGGCTGTCGCTCGCTTCGTGGGTACAGGAAGTTTCTTAATTAGGTATTCCAACGGTCATACGAAATAAACACGTCGCCAATTATAGATATTCTAACGGGTATTTTTAACAAAACATTATTCCCTTAATTTGAAAAAAAAAGGGAAATTTATATAAGGACTTAGTGCGCACGGCGTTGTAAACACTCTGCACTTCGGTTATAAAAACCAGTCTCTTAATGGTTTATAAGGCAAAAGTTGCTGTTTGTTCTGAGATCCGTACAAAATACATAAACGCAATGCGGGCACCACGTAGAATGTTTTAATGTTAAACCTGGTCGTATGTAATGTTACCGCTAGGCTTTAAGAAGTTAAAATTACACAACCACCTCACATAGATACCTTCCGGGTGTGCCACATACACAAGATGCAAAGACGAGATCTGCCAGAGATCGGTAACTCTTGTATGAAATGCCATCCCCCATTTCAGCATATCGCAACACTTCTAACGTAAACTTTTAATAATTTTATCCATATTACTGTACATAAACTATATTTGTAAACCACGTCATTTTAGCCGATCCCAGTGGCCGCGCGGTCTAAGGCGTTGGTCTGCGGCCGAGCGCTTGCTGGGATAGTGGGTTCGAATCCCACCGGGGGCATGGATGTTTGTCTTGTGAGTGTTAGTGTTGTCAGGTAGAGGTCTCTGCGATGGGCCGATCCCTGGTCCAGTGGAGTCCTACCGACTGTGGTGTGTGTCTGAGTGTGATCAAGTGCAAATAAACAACCTCGACACCTGCTGTGAATAGGAAGAAGAGGTAAGGACTGCGATATCACGTCATTTTAACTGTACGGTCTGAGAGACAGTGAACTGTCATGTTCTTTAACTGTAATGGTTTGGGCGAATGTAAACTATCAGAGACTGGGACACTGAAATGTTTCTTAAACGTAATATCATATGACTGTTCGATGCAGAACGGAGCTTGTGACCGTTGGTGCCCCCTGATGGTGATGGCTTGACCACCGAAACAAGAACGGGTACTATTAAACTCTTAAACCTAGCGGTAACTTTACGTACCACCAGGTTTAACATAAAAAAATTCTACGTGGTACCCACATTGCGTTTATGTGTTTTGTACGGATCTCAGAACAAACAGCAACTTTTGCCTTATAAAATAGTACGAGATTGGTTTGTATAACCGAAGTGGAGAGTGTTTACAGCGCGGTAGGAACTGAGTCTTTATGTAAAACAGATACGTTTCGTCTTTAAAGGGTTAAAACAAATATATACTTACAAACATTGTGTGCATTTCTTGGTCCGTCTTAACAGTAATACGGGACAACGTGTAGTTTTATACGTTTCGAGGGAACTCTACCCTTAAGAAGGAAGCAGCTGTTTCCTCCGTCAAGTTGGTAGTAACTTTCTTATACCATTATTCTTCTAATTTCCCCAGGCTCGAGGGATCAAAACCCGGCCCAAACGTAGTGGTAAAGAAGAACACAAACAATCAGCGACCCAGACCACATTCAAACCCCGTATTCAGTAATATTACTGTGTTATTCCTACTTATAACGACGTAAACTATGTCCCGGGCAGTATAAAGAAAGTGTTTTGACCAAATGTTTGTTTTCGGATAAAGCGAGCATCTTGTAACGCCGGAATGCTCGCCGTAGATCGAAGAACATCGTTGCTGCTTAAACATCGGCCGCCCGCTGTGCAGTGCTTACTCCAGCAACACAAATACTCTCTCCTCTACTACACACGCGGGCATGGCCACAGACAGGCAGCTGCGATGCTCCCCGACTTTTACAAACTGATTCTGTTTCACGTTTTGCAAGCTATATCACGAAGCGTTCACAGAGTTCATTTACTGGCTTGTTTTGGTAAACTGGGGCCGAGATGACTGGGCTAAGGACTGAGGATTTGTGGTTTGACTCCCGGCAGGAGTTTTTCCCCAAAACGCCTAGACCGTCTCCGGGGCCGGCCAGCCAGTCTCCTATTCAATAAGTACCAAACCTCTTCCGTCGGCACGGGAAGGGGGGGGGGGGCGAGGGGGATGACCCGGGCGTGAAGCTGACCGCTTACCTACTTACAGCATCGAAGCTAAGAATGAGTGGAACCATACTTCTACTCCCCCATACGCCTCAGTGGCATGCACAGGGACAAGTTTACTTTACGTGTTCACCTTTGTTCTGACAGCCTACAATGATTATTGTTGTTCTGCAAGATTAAGAAGATAGGAAAGTACGCACTGCGTAATAATTCTGGATCTTTCGCTCAGCTTTCTTTACATGACAGCCAGAACCGTAACACTTAGGGGAAAAGTGCACTGGGATTAAAATTTGTGTTACCTATACAGCAGTTCTTCCACGCAGTTTTCGCTCCAATAAATGTCTACAACTGTAGCAGCTCGAGGGAAGTGCAAGACGGTTGTCTGCTACTATGGTCCGATTCTAACTAGAACTGCAAAGAAATGTAATATCAAATTTCACGAAAATCCGTTCAACAGTTATCCTGTTCTTTGATATGTGTGTGTGGGGGGGCGGGAGGCCCTACTCAAATTCAAATCATTCAGTAATACCGAATTGCGAGTTTATTCGATCAATCAACCATAACGACGCGAACGACGAGATGGTAGGGTTAAGACAGAGGCTGCTTTCACCGCCATCAGTGGACCGACCTTCATCGAACCAGTGCCAAGGCAAGTTAACAGTCGAAGATGATTGTCACTCACCTGTTCTGTTGGCGCCGTTTCCACCATGCGAGATTCACGTTCCATTGCTCCAAGTGTTCAACAAGATCTCAAAACTGAAAATTTGTCACCATTATCACTACCGTTAGTTGTTTTAAATCAACAATACGTGAATACACCATAAAACTTCCCTCCGCCGTTAGCATCACCATGGTTACACAACTGAACCGCAACGAGATACTGTTGCATAGCAACACAACACTAGCAAGATGGCGACCACTCACTTTCCACTTGTTGCTGACGAGTTTCGACGGCTACACGCTTGGCAGCGCGACTGTTTACTTTTGCTGTAGCTTCCCCTCAAACACAAACACTCCTTACACTTATTACTATCACTTCAAATAATTTAGTGATTAAAGTAATTCAAAAAGTCACTTTGAAACAAACCCGTGGCAGTCGCGGACGGCATAAAAGACTCCCAGGCGCATATGCACAACGACCGGCCGGAGCACCTGTTTTCTTCTGACGGAGCAGAAAGGCAGCCGAGATTCTTGCAGGGAGGGGAGCCAAGATGGCGTCCCACTAACCTTCCTATGTAAAGAAACTAGACGACTTGCTACATGCGACGTTGCCAAGTCCGTCAATTAACTAACCTGCAGACACGACAGTCACCGAGGCAATGAGCAATTGTGGGCACGGAGGCAGGAATCCTCAGGCTCTGGCAATAGGCAGTCTGTGTAGGATTTCGACCCATGAAGACAAACGATTGGATCCTGGTGAATGCCTAGCCATTCTGGGCGCGGTGGTACAAAATAAAGTATTTGTGCATGGGAAATCCCGTTGTGATGAAGGCACACAACGTGTGAAGATAGTAGCCGTCAGATTCTGTTAGTACGTTGTATTGTTTTAATGCTACATGTTTCGACTCATACACAAGAAGCCATCATCAGGCTGATGAAACACCAAAGAAAAATTATTATGTAAATTACAGTACAGCAGAAATCAAGACGAAATCCGTGCAAACACAACTAAATTCTGTTTGTTATACAGAACAACATTTGTGTTTGGACGGATTTCGGCTTAATTTCCGTTATAAAACGACACAACGGGATGGCGTCCTGTAAAATTAAATTGCAGCACCTTTGTTTACGTCATCCATATATATGGTTGAGAAATATACTTCAAAACTATTCAGTAGTATATTAGAGATATGTATTATATATGATATTAGAGATATATATGATATTATATATGATATTAGAGATTAGTATATGGAGATAGTATATTTTTTAAGATTTGACTCTTCTCGCCTTATCACACTTTTACGATATGTGTGGCTGATGGCTCAGCTATATATAGGCTACCTTATGGCTAACGTAACATATCAGGTGCATGTTTCATTATTTCATCAGTCACACCCAAGGAGACTTCTGGGTTTTGACACAAAATGTCAATACCTTGATGTTCCTTTACAGGCAGGTTTCACTGTATCATCATCATCATCAGTTTGTTGTTATTACCGTTCCGCAGTGGCGAAGTGTCCGTGTGTACTTAATAGCCCTCAACGCAGACACGTACATTAGCCATTCTTAACGTCCGTACTATTGACGTAAACTGCCGACTTTAACTCCGCCCAAAGGGGCCCCGGTCCCCACTGAACAACGGGCTGAGTGGGTTTCCAGAGCCGGTTCGGACGGCGTGGAGAAACATTCATTGCTCGTGCCGGGAATCCAGCATCAGTCTACCACGGTCGCCCACAATGTAGCCTTGTCGCTAGCTGCACGGACTGAGTTTACCAGTTCTTCTTTTTCTTCCTCCTCTTATGGCCCTTCGGCCCCTTTCCTGAACGTGTTCTCCAGAGGCGCGCCCGAGGAGGGGGGGGGGTTCAGTCCGGCAGCCCCTGCATATCGAAATTTAAGAAAACATAAGTTTTGTAGACACGATGATATCAAAAGTTTTACGTTATTTACCCTTCGGCCGGAATCAGCCGCTGAAACCGGCTGATGAATTTTGAAAAATAAATGAAATCTTAAGATAGATTTGACGACAGTATGAAACCCCAAGAGGACGAGACTGCGTGATTAAGTTGCGTGAGTGAGTCATGGAATAGGTGGTTATACCTGTACCAACCTTAGTGCAGTGCAAACACTGTTATGGCACCGTTACGTTTACTTAAAACATAATCAGACATAAATTATATAACACTTCAGGGTCAGCCTCCCCGCCCCCCCCCCCTAATGAAATAATCTGGGTGCGCACCTGTTGGCCTTCTTTGTTTTATCCCTCCAGTCATTCCCTTCTCTTGCCACTGCGGGCGAGTTCTCGTTTTGAGCAATTTGGCGGCATCCTTCCCGTCTATTCTTCCACTTTCCGGTGGGCCTTCTTCCTCCGAAACTTCCTTCCAGAATTCTTTTGGGGATTCTGTCGTCGAACATCCTTGCTAGAGGGCCAGCCGCACTTTAATCTTTTAACACGCGTATGCATTACCAGATGAACGTCTTTACACAGAACGTACGCTTCTTTATTTTACCGGATTCTCCAGACGCCGTCAGCTTGTGAGGTGTCCCGGGTATAATCATCATCATCATCATCATCATCATCTCATTTATGCAGGGTATTCACATTTATATACTTGAAGCAAGCCATGTTCCTTGGGTATACAGTGTCGCAGCTACTCTGCGCGTACTGTTAATGGTGCATATAGCGCTGTGTTCACTATTAAACTCCTTTGTGCTTCTACATTAGCACTTCCCGCAGTGTGTGTGCTGTGTCCAATATAGCTGTTTATTATTATTATTATTATTATTATCATCATCATCATCATCATCATTATTATTATGGTCATCACTATTACACCAGCCAACCACACAAAAGCTCTTAATGGTTTTCTTCAGTACCTCGAGGCTAATTCAAGCACATTACCTTCAAAGAGGCTGCAGTTGCTTCCATGCACATCCCTTCCAATTCATCATTAATCAATCGTCTTTCCACAGGGGATGCCCAGTTTCAGCTACTGACAGTTCAGTTAAATAAAAAATAAATTAGTACGCAAACAAATAACCACAAAAAATTGGGCCCAATAAGAACCAGGTAAAAAGTAAATCTGTCCTCTTCTTTAATTAACCCTTTAAAGACGAAGCGTATCTGTTTTATATAAGGACTCAGTCCGTACCGCGCTGTAAACACTCTACACTTCGGTTATAAAAACCAATCTCTTGATGTTTTATAAGGCAAAAGTTGCCGTTTGTTCTGAGATCCGTACAAAACACATAAATGCAATGTGGGTCCACGTAGAATTTTTTAATGTTAAACCTGGTGGTATGTAAAGTTACCGCTAGGCTTTAAAAGGTTAAGCGCAAACCGCATAAAGACATAGATAAGAACAACCCCACTTATTCTAAACTCTGCCCAAGATAGGGGTAAGTGTTAGGAGACACAGTCCGGCCGCTTTACGCCCGCAGAAAGGATCCCCCGTCGGGTGGAAGTCTGAATGGATTTCAGAGCCTGCCCGGATACTGTAGAAAATAGAAAAGGTTTTGGCCTTACCGGAAATGGAGCGGCGATAATTCGGTCTTTTGCTTGCATTCTACTGACTGAGGTATCCTGTCTTTTCGTCAGATAAGGACACGTCAAATAGGATGATTCTCACGCTACACGACATCTTTCTGAAAAGAAAACGACGTTGTCTCTGAACACTCCCGTATCATCCGCTCCGTGTCTGTGGGTGCCTTCTGGAAGTACCGGTTGAGCGTTGGTTAAGTTGCGTTGTCTAGTCTGTAAATGTAAATACTCGTATACCGTACGCTTCTGTCATGTCGTAGTTATCAGCATTTAAACTGCATTAATTTTTAACCTACTATAATCTTTTGGCTTAGAGTTTCTTTTTTGTGGTGAAGGGCCCCGCAGCAGATACTACGGACGCACCGCTGCCTTGAGGCTTATTGTGCAACCCTGTGCTGACGATTAGTTTTTTCGTTTTTCCGTGTAATGGAGCACCGGTGGGGTGAAACTGAAATACGAAGACCGAAGTATTCGAGGAGAACCCTGTTCAATGGCCAATTTGTCAACCAAAAATCCCACATGCACTGATCCGTGACCGAACCCAGGCCTCCGTGTTAGGAGGCCGGTGACTAACCGCCTGAGCCATGGCACAGCCCTAGAGTGTTCTCAGAATAAACAGAAAATTTCACCCTATAACACGCCATGAAACCATGAGGCAAGTGGGTAGATGTACAGCTGTACACTTTCTTTATCCTTAGAGCTAGAAGGGGATGAGTAGTCAAGGCCACGCCCCGACCGCTTTATCCCCGGCACCCATTGCACAGAAGGCTGGGTGCACCTCTGAGTTGGTCTTGACGGGCAACGATTATCTCGCCTCTACTGGGACTCCATCCCCGGACTCTCCAGCCCGTAGTGAGTTGCTATACCGACTGACCTATCCTGGTCGCCTGCAACAAACGGTGCTCACCATATGAGTCTTGTTGTTACAGCCCAACTCGGTTATAACGTCATGAAAGGGACTGAATATTTTGTGTTGTTATAAACGAGCGTCGTTATAACCGAGGTGTGTAATGTTATGGTTAACGGTAACGAATTAATTGGTACCACAGAATATCTGACTCTATAAGCGAGGTGCCGTGTAAACCGATGTCGTTATAACCGGGTTCGACTGTATTACCAACCACTGTAGAATAAATATTTTTACTTCTACATGTTTCGGCTATTCATCGCTGCCATCATCAGGGAGTCACTTTTCATAGACTTGAAGGTTATGATGGATAGCCGAAACATGTACGACTAAAAAGAATTATTGTGCAGTGGTTGGTAATGAAAAACTCATACGTACAGCAAGTGCACGGAATGTGTCTAATATTAGGTATTCAATACATTTATTTTGCCATTTTGCAGGTGATGGCAGAGAGTCTATTTTGAATAACACTTCTAATATGTAGGCGCCATATAAATACGCACGTAGGAGTATCTATAGGACGAGAAACCCTCGCATCAGCAACACTAACAACTTCTGGTCACCAGCTTGCAAGACGAGCCTGGCCCCAGGCCATCATCATCATCATCATCACGTGTGGATACCGAGCACTGCTGGTCCCAAGGTTAGAGCTGTATTCAGGACTTACACCGTTGCTCCACCCACAGAAATTCTGTTGACGCACTCGTAAGGCCGAGTACGGAATGTTGATAGCTTGTCACTGGCAGATGCGTAGCTGACAGTGGGCCTACAGAACCCGTCTTCAAACCAAGGACAGTGCATTTGTCACTATAAAAGGTTCTCGTACACAGTGTGGCTCAGATGCGAACCCAGATATTTTTTTTGGGAGGGGGGGAGGGGGGCTGACCCTGAAGCTATATATAAGTTTAGTTTGATTTTAAAAATTATGTTATAAAAATCATGTTGTAAGTACAACACAACACTGTCTGCAACTGCACTGATATATATATATATATATATATATATATATATAAAAACATAACTACACGATGCATGACCCAATCACAGTGTCCTACCTCCTATTTTTTTAGATTTTATTAATTTATTTTCGAAAATTCTAATGTACTCGTCATCAGCCTGTTTCAGTGGCTGATTTCGGCTGAAGGGTAAATCACGTAAAAAACTTGTGATATCGTAATATCTACAAAATCTGTGTTTTTTTTAATTCGCTTTTGGGGGGTGCAGCCCGGTAGCCCCTCCCGCCACCGCCCCCGCCGAGTGAACTCCAACTGTAACTAATAATTTTTCTGTAAAATAGCATGAAGCTTCTCATTCCCACGTGATGCCACGTGGTAGGTTTGACCAACGGGTGGCTGGTCGGTTGATTTGTGTGTTTGGCAGCGTTAAGGTGCCAAACGTCAGCACCACGTTCAGCACCCGTGACGTTCCTAGATCAATTCCTCCTTTCCTTTTCCTTCCATTCTCTTCCATCTTCCTCCTTACCTGTGCCTGCTTCCTGCCTGCTGTTGTTCTGCTGTATTTTTATGTCTTTCAACTCTTCAAAAAACTAAACACCCGACACGATAACATTTTTCAGACCATTACTCCCCTATATCCGAAAGATTGTTTGAAGTTCGCCCCGTTTTCCGACCGATACAATAAATATTAAGATGAAGATGGGTATGGAACATTGGTGACATAATACTAACCCGCTAAAACAGAAGTACTTCGAGGAAAAGCTATGCGCCTGCCACTTTGTCCTCCACAAACCTCATATAAAATTATCTTGGATCGAACCCGGGCCTCCGCGGTAACAGGCCGGCGACTAACAACCTGAGCCATTGCACGGCTTTTAAAGACTAAAACTAATCGAAAGCACACATAAAAATGTGCCGATCCCAGTGGCCACGCGGTCTAAGGCGTTGGTCTGCGGCCGCTCGCTTACTGGGATTGCGGGTTCGAATCCCACCGGGGACATGGATGTCTGTCTCTTGTAATTGTTGCGTCTTGTCACGTAGAGGTCTCTGCGTCGGGCTGATCACTCGTCCAGGGGAGTCCTACAGAGTGTGGTGTGACCGAGTGTCATGGCGGCTTGGCTGAAAGCTGAAGGCCTTGGCTGTTGCGCCATTTATATATACACCCGGTGGAGCAGTTGGTTGACGCACTGCGCTACAAACCGGAAGGTCGCGGGTTCGATTCCCGAGGGTGTCATTGATTTAATCCTTCCGGCCGCACTGTGTCACTGGGGTCGACTCAGCCTCTAACAGAAATGAGTACCAGGAATATTTCCTCGGGGGTAAAGGCCGCCGGTGCGTAGGGCTGACAACCTTACCACCTTCATGTGCCGATTGTCTAGAAATCTGGGAGCCTCAACCTCCTGGAACCCTAAGGACCTGGAGCCTAAGGGTAGCTTTACCTTTATATATATATATAAATTAATCTCCAACCTAACAGAGAACGCACTGTGGCTCAATTACCAAAAAGTATCGATGAAAGCTGTTACAATAACAAAGGCTCTTAACTCTGGGAATATGGGCAAAGTGACGGCTTTTTGTATTACACGTGACGGGGCATACAGTAAGCACTGGGCTTCAAAGCTGGAGCAGTAGGCAGCAAGAACAATGTTTCGTCGTGTATATCCTGCATGTATTTCCCACTCTGTTCCACGCTGTGTCCCACATCAATGAAGTCACTGTGGAGTAGGTCCGGCAACATGGCGCGCCGACCCTCTCACTACGTTACAACTTTCTTTTTGTTAAGAACAGTCAGGGGGTTTCTTTCTGTCTTTCTTTCTTCCTTTCTTTTTCTTTTCTTTTCTCTTCTTTTTATCCTTTCGTTGGAACTGTGTTCTTATTTTGATTCTCAGTTTATTGGCACAATTAAATTATTTGCTTTAATCAATACATGTAATTGACTTGTGACGCGGGAGAAAGTAAAAATCGTTCCACATTTATGAGAATCCTCCAGCCGCGTTCTCCAATCAGGCCATCCTGACAGACCGCTGCTTGTTTGGATCACAGTTCATCGATCCACCATAAGGATGACAAAAACAAAAATGGAAAGCCACATGCTAACAGCGTCCGTTGGTGTACACTACCAAGCATGATGGTTAACATTTAATTCTTCTACGACTTGAGCAGTGTAGACAGGTATATAGTTACTGACGTTTCGGAGTATTTTGTGGTGAAGGGCCCCGCAGCAGATGCTACGGATGCACCGCAGCTTTAAGGCTGATCGCACAACCCTGTGATGAAGACGACTGGTTTATTTTTTTCGTTTTTCCGTGTATGGAGCAGCGATGGAACGAAAATGACCAGTGAAAACTGAAGTACTCAGGACAAACCTTGTCCCAGTGCCACTTTGTCCTCCAAAAATCCCACATGGGCCGATCCGGGTTCGAACCCGTGCCTCAGCGGTGAAATACAGGCGAATAACCGCCTGAGCCATGGCATGGCCCTTTCGAGGGGTTTAGTGCCTCCATATTCAGAGCTGAGTAGATGGACAGATCTGCCCTGAATATGGGTGGATCCCAGAGATGGTGTGGACGCTGTAGATAGCAGAATAAACTCTTCCTACACCAGAAGCCGAACACCGATTCCTCTGTCGTTCAGCACATATTCTGGTCGCTACATGCTTCTTGATGGAGCTGTCTCAGTTCGTAAGTAAGAAGAATCTTAAAGTCAGTCTGCATAATTAATAACTTAATAATAATAATAATAATAATAATAATAAGTTCCCTGAAATCTCTACTGGAATAAAATCTTCTGCCAGGATCAGTTCTGACTATAGGCTTACACTGGGTGTGGAGAACAGACGAGTCACAAATATACGCCCTTCTGCGATATTACGCAGCATACAGTGGTAATTACGTACCGACGTTTCGGAGCAACCTATCGGCCCCGTCTTAAAGAATAAAGCAATCCAAGGATGTGAAGTCACTCAAACAAGTCACAGCTGCACAAAAAAGTACGTCTGTAGTGAAGTGTATTTTTTTTGCTGTGGCGCAACAGCCAAAATCGGGCCTTGGCCACCCCATTGTTCAGGCTGCTGAAAACACACAATTAGACACACACACACACACACACACACACACACACACACACACACACACACTGTAGGACTCCTCTGAACTATTGATCAACCCATCGCAAAGGCCGCTACCTACACAACAGACGAACACCCATGTCCCTGCGGGATTCGAACACGAGATCCCAACAATCACGCGGTCGCAGACCTGAGCCTTAGGCGGCACGGTCACGGGGATCGGCAGTGCAGTGTGTACCGCTACCAAAGTTTCACATTTGTCGTTGCAGGGAGTAGGAATATCTGAGGTTCCCAGTTACTACTGCCTCGGATGGGCCAGTTGTACCAGACAGGCCCTAACAGACGCATATGAAGCACTGATGGAATAAAAACTGGCAGGTGGATTTGAAGTGTTTCGGCAAAAATTTGCCACATTGCCTCTTTGCGCGCCATAAATCCCACATATACTGCTCTGGGACCGAAATCGGGCCTCCGAGATGAGATGCCGGCGAATAAACACTGTTCTGTATTTGCTTAATGCAGTGTTCCCTAAACTTTTTTGTTCTTAAACCCCATTTGGCTTCGAAAAATAACCACGAATCCTCATATCCTTGCTCACGTAAACGTCGTGTGTCCGGATGATAGGTATCCAAAATTAAAAATTTACATCTCGCAGCTGATTTTAGATAGCTACGAATACATACCGGTAGCATACGTAACATTGCGTTGCGTGATTTGACCTTAATTAAACTGTCACTCGCTCCTTGCATACTGGAGGTTTCTTAATTAGATATTGTAACAGCCATGAGGAATAAAGACATCGACAATTAAGAAGTCTCTCGTCAATTTTAAGAAATATCATTTATTTAATTAAAAGAATAAGTAAACTTCAAAGTAGACATTACAGAAATGAATCCAAGGATTCGCTGGGAACTGGTTGCGGATCCGCGAAGCACACTTTGGGAACCTCTGGTCTAACGCATGCTACAAGCTGATCCGTCCGTCACACGCACTCGATTGTCGCACTGTGTTGCTACTGTGGAGAGCTGGGGCCTTGGGGCGAGCGGTCAGAGTCCCCGGGGCACTGCATGCCGGAATGTCAAGGTCCCCCCCCCCTTCCCTCTCGAACGGAAACCGGAGCAAAACACAGAAGGCTGCGGACGCCCCTGAAATGTCTGTTTCATATCCATATTATTTAACACGACTGGTTTTAGCAACCATTCATCAACCTCACGGGTAACTTAGGCTTACAGAGAATGGTAGCTCACTCAGTATAGTGACTAGATTACGCGCTGCTTCTAAACTGGCTCTGCAACCCATGCACCTACTACTCAGTGGTAACAGCTGTCCCTTCCCTTGGGGTTAAAGCGGCCAGTACATGAAGCTGACCACTTACCTACATGGAGTTCTTCCTCCAATGGCTCGACAGCCATAATTTGCCAGGTTATCCTCACTGTCGAGGCTTCATGATCACACTCAGACACACTACACTCTGTAGGACTCCTCTGGACGAGTGACCAGCCCGTCGCAGAGACCTCTGACAACATACAACACTCACAAGAGACAGACATCCATGTCCCCCGCCGGGAGGGGATTCGAACCCGCAACCCTAGCAATCGAGCGGCCGCAGACCCACGCCTTAGACCGCGCGGCCACTGGGATCGGCAAAAGTCCATTACACAGCACAATATCACCAAATTTCTGTATTCTGTCCTGTGTCTGGTGTTCTGAACACATCACGTTTAGTAAGCTGCATGTATTTCTTTTGTCACGTGAAACTGTAGGGTACCCACAGGCCATAACAAGCCAAATCCCTAATGATGCAGGGAAATCCTAGACTTCTGAGTGGCGATGAACCATTCAATAACCAACAGTATCGAGTAGGATACACAGTCGACTGATAGCAGGTATTAAAATGTGCAGCTGTTACGTAATTTTGTACGTAGACAAGCAGATGCTTAATAAATACTCTTCTGACAATGCTGCTGGTCTGAAAAATAAACGAATACTTTTGTTCAGCGAAGAAACAGGAAAAAAGGGAAGATTTATTCCACCTTATTAGACTTGTATATATCCTTCTTGGCCGATCCCGGTGGACGCGCGGTGTAAGGCGTGGGTCTGCGGCCCTTTCGCTTGCTGGCATCGTGGGTTCGAATCCCACCGAGGGCATGGATGTTTGTGTTGTGTTTGTTGTATAAGGACAATTATATGGAACATAAGTGATATGAAGAAGGAGGGAAAGAATCAAAGGTACAAAATGGATCAAAGGAACAAACAGGAGAGAAAAAAAAATCCGACACGGCCAACATATAAAAAATTCCCACTGGGGGCATGGATGTCTGTCTCTTGTACAGTGTTGTGTGTTGTCAGGTAGAGGTCTCTGCGTTGGGCCGGTCACTCGTCCAGAGGAGTCCTACCGAGTGTGGTGTGTCTGCGTGTGATAATGACGAGGCCTTGACCCACTGGGGGCTGTTGCGCCACTGGGGGGGGGGGGGGGGGGAGTATATATATATATATATATATACACATATATATCAACATAACTACACTGCATACGCAGTTACATTCACAAGCTTTATATTCCAAAAAAAGAATTAATTTGTGTTTATTTAGTATCTATTCCGACTCCAACTTTTCAGACTTCCCACTAATTTCTAAAGAAGATACTTGGACACAACTGATTTTTTATTAATGGAGCTCTGTATATTTTATACTTTATATAAGACTGCCTGCTGCATACCAAGATATTGTGGCTTACTCTGGAATGTATATGTCGCCTTAACCTTGGTCAATGTTGTATGTCCCTACCTAAATACGACTGTTATGTGTACTCCCTGAGGATGGCTATGTGTATCAGCCGAAACATGTTGAAACAACTTTAACAGTTTCACTCTGATATATCCCAGTGCAATACTTTGCAATAAATGTTACGGAAGAAGTGCCAGACACTTTGCTATGTTAAACGGTTCCCGCTCGTCCTTCTGGTAACGACCATATAAAAGTGGTCGTCACTTAAACGGGCAGAGAGGGGGGGAGGGGGGCAGCGGAATTTTATTTATGATTAATTACAAAGAGCAAAATTTAGAAAGCTAATTTGGTGATCTTCACAGCCAGAGACTTGATTTTGATTATTTTCAATTGGGGGGAGGTGCTGCACAAGAAGCATTCAGTAGCAACTTGCAACTTAGTTACCAACATTTTTTGTTTTTGGTGGCAGAAGAAAATCCAGAAAGTATGTTTCGAGATGGTAGCTGATAAACGCGGAGACAAAAGAAAGGCTGATCAGGCAGCAGTTTCTTGTCCAACGGCTTCTGCTTACGTCACAGAATGATGTAATGTAAGGAAACCGGATCAGTCTTGCTATCGGTTTCACCAGAGATACGTGAATATTAACTTTTATCCTGCTAATGTGGAACGTATGCTGAGCTGCTAATAATGCCAGCACCACTAATGTGTAATATTTGGTGACCTACATTTGGCAACGCTGAAAGGAGCCTCTTTGTGTGTGTGTGCGCGTGCGTGCGTGTGTGTGTGTCTCTCTCTCTCTCTGCACAATGTCTCAACACTGAATCAATCGTGAAAGACGTCCTATGTCATATCTGTGTGCACACACTTACTCGGCTACCAACTAGGCCCTTAGGCCCTTAAGGGCCTAGTTGGTAGCCTTAAGGGCCTGGTTCACGATTGATTCAGTGTTGAGACACTGTGCAGAAACAGAGAGAGAGACACACAAAGCGACTCCTTTCAGCGTTGCCAAATGTAGGTCACCAAATATTACACATTAGTGGTGCTGGCATTATTAGCAGCTCACCATATATTCCACATTAGCAGGATAAAGGTTAAAAAGGGCTTGCGTTGAAGAATGACAGGGGCACACACCTCAAGTATCATGACGTCAGGTGTGAAGAGACTAGCGATGATATGCAGTGAGTAGCGTTCGGTGTAACGCCCTTTACACCGACTGTTTAATTACGAAGTAAAATCTGAAGTTGTCCCTGACCTACGCCATAAAGACGTTTGTGGCAGCTGTAAGCTTTCTCAATGCCGCCAGTAGACTGAGGTGAACTTCAGGTTCTGCCCCTTTACGCCGGAGAAGCTACCCCGGTTCCCTTTGAACAGGAGACCTTGTGACTCATAAAGCTGGTCTGGACACTGTGGTAAAGAGTAAAATTTACCACACAAAGAAAAAGGAACGTAACACAAATGATATGAATAAATAAATAAATAAATAAATAAAGTCCTGATTCCTTTATATTTCAGCCAGTAGCCTAGTCACTATGCTGACTGGGCTACCCCGACTGTAATTAGATTAATTAAAAGGGTTGTCAATCACTATTGATATGACAATATGTTACTCTTGTTTGTGCTACATGTTTCGGCTCTGATAAAAGCCACGATCAAGCACCAATTTAAAAAAGTACGTAAGAGAAAACTACTTGCAAGCAATAGGTTACTAATGAAAATAAATGAACCTCAGTTTTACATGGCAGTATTTCTTATGTTCATTTAGCCGAACTTTGTCCAGCGATATTTAACTATATGTATGAAGATTTATTAAAATGCGTCACTAACAAAAGTAATGCACCTGTTAAAATTATTTAGTTTCCTCTTTCCAGTTTGCACGCCTTTTAAAAAACTGTACTGTGTGGAATCAACCAAGAAATGGTAAGATATTGAAAGTTGTTGGCGTGCCTGAGTACCTGTTTCCTTATATGGTGTCAGGTACTTACTTCAGGGTGAATATTCAGGTTTGATATTTGTTCATAACCTAACCGAGCTGTTGTATGTGTAGTGGAGGAGCGACTGTTCGGAGCTAGAGAAGTAGTGTGAAATTTTGTCCAGACACATTTTGTGATCCGTTCAAATTCTTTACATATAAAAGTGTAAGAAACCTAACTCTAAAGAAATAAGACTGACTCCTTTTCTTATTCGGTAGGTGTTCCAGACGATTTGCACGCGATTTTCGCAAAGACTACTATAGAATATGTAACTTCTCTATGGCATTTCATTTAAATCCTCCAGTTGTCTGTAAGTGGACAACAAACATCAGTTCATAATTACACATTGCAGCACCGCGTTGTATTCTGAGAGGCAAACCAACTCTTTCTGTTACATCCAGAGCGACATAAAAAGTTAAGGTATTCAATTTTTTCCGTATTTTTTACTAGGCGCTTTTCGAAAAATTGCGAAAAGCGATTATTACTTTCTTCATGTATGTCTGTCTGTCCTCCCGTCCGTCCGTCCGTCCGGCAGCATGGCACAACTCGACTCCCACTGAAAGTATTTTCATGAAATTTGATGTTTCAGGAATTTTGAAAATCTGTCGAGAAAACTCAAGTTTCATTAAAATCTGACAAGAATAACGGGTACTTTACATGAAGACTAAGTATATTTATGATAATATCTCGCTGGATTCTTCTTAAAATGACAAATGCTTCAGACAAAATTTGTAGAGAAAATCAAAACACACATTTTATGTTCAATAACTTTTTTCCCGAAAATCGTGCCGTTTATGAGATAATGTGGGAAAATATGGTACAGCCGGACAGGCCGCTGATGTCAATATAATACGGCGCGTGCGCTTTGCATGCTGGATAACTAAGGCTACAGACAGGCACTGAGAATACACAAATAATTACAGCTTTTCCACAGCAAAAATGTTTATGAGAACGCCCCTGAATGTTACGTTATACGCCCATTGCCTCTCTTGTAATATGATTTTTAGCGTATCGCTGATTACTCTACCCAGGCAGCATCTTCCGTCCAGCAACAATAGCCGTGGCCACAGCAACTGAAGATTGGGCTGGCCTTCCCCCCCCTTCCCCCAGTTTTTACCACATATACAGCGCAAAGGTGCATTCTAAAAACTAAGGCACTAAGAAAAAGATTAACAGAACTTAAATAAACAACAATGAAGAGAATAAGCATAATTAACCTTTTAAAGCCTAGCGGTAACTTTACATACCACCAGGTTTAACATTAAAAAATTCTACGTGGTGCCCACATTGCGTTTATGTGTTTTGTACGGATCTCAGAACAAACAGCAACTTTTACCTTATAAAACATTAAGAGACTGGTTTTTATAACCGAAGTGGAGAGTGTTTACAGCGCGGTACGCACTGAGTCCTTATATAAAACAGACATGTTCCGTCTTTAAAGGGTTAATATAAATGTCAAATTACAATTTTTCTGACTACTGTTTGATTTTCTTTCCACTCCCAACTAAAACCCACAAAGAAATCAACTAAATAAACCAGTCGCACCCGGCACACAGCCTGGCACTGCATTACTTACTGACCTTTCTTTCATTGGCGTAGCGAGGTTTATGGTAACCGGGGCGAAACCCCAAGAGCTGCTGCTGATACAACTAATAAAGCTTTAAAAAGTAACATTTATTGTATTTCCTTTTATTTGTTTCAATAATTTAAATTTTTTGAGAACATAATTTTTTTTATTTCAAATATCATTTTGCTGGCCATTCTTCTGCCCCGGCCGGCCACACATTCGCGCCGGGCGCGGGAGGGCGGAGGCACACCAGCTACGCCCTTGTGTTTCAGTACTTTCATACTAAGCATAAAGTCTGGCCTGCCGAAGTGTCGAAGGCCTGGGACACTGGCTTGGGTTTTTAGGGACAGGCCGCCGCCTATGCATGGTAATAAGAATGGCGTTGCAGTAAAACCTGAAACAAAATGAATAATTCGAAGAACTGACTTCTGTCCTTAGCTTTATTGCCTGCTTAATTGAAAAAACTTGTGTATTAAAGCGTAAAAACGAATTACGTAATTAAAACCGCGAACATCGTAGATGCAAGTGCCCTTAACCTTTGCGAATTTGCAGGGTCACCGACACAAACATAAAGTGAACACGGCGAAATTATTCACCTTACACTCAGATGGGTATGTCGGCGATTTATTTTGCAGAGATTTTAAATTTATTGAAGGATACCTAATTATTTTATGAATCACCCCATGATGAATTGTTTTAAGCGACCTTGCATTCCTCGTAGATAATCATGCAGCAGTCTGTCTTACGACAGGTCCGTAGCCTCTTCCAAAGCGAGTTCTCCACAGGGTGCGATCTAGTGCTTCTTCTTTCGATTTCCAGTATCCTCTCCTTTCCTTAAGGCATCCAGCAGCTGCTTATGTCTTCTTCCTGGTCTTGCCGTCACTTCCACCGTTCCTTCTACATTTCCATCAATCACGTGTTTTAGAAGGCAGCACCTACGCAATATGTGAACCATCCAGTTAGCCCTCCTTTCCTTTACTGTATGTAGCATAACGCTGTCCTTGACTACACGTAACACTCCTTCACTTTCTTCCAGATAAGTTAGGTCTGTTAAAATTATCTTAGCATAGGGTTGCAAGAGAAGGATAAGCTTGTTACATACATAGCTAAAATACGAAAGTCTTCAAATTTAAGCTTTCACTGTGGAAAGTCATTCAAATTGCATTGTTCACTTTATGAAACTTAAATCCCCAACATTTTCGTTTTTGAGCCTATTGAAGGGGACAGCAGCCGCCTTGGAAACTCCCTGCTGTATTACTAAGTCCCTGTGAATAGCTGTTAAGCTGGAAAAAAGTGGAATCTTACATAAAAGCTTTTTACTGTTGGTTTTACTATCTCATCACAGAACAAGGGCAGTTTTGTGTTAAGAGAGACGTTCCATAAGCGACTTCAGGGCTTCAAACATGGAACAGGATTTATTGCTCCGTTCAGTATTTTTAAAGGTAGACAAAAAGACGTTTCAGAAGACTTCCACATAAAATTAATCTGCAGCGTGAAGAAGATATTTAAGAAAATTACTTTTTAACTATGCAAGAGTTCTATTCTTAATTACCGGAAGATCGTCGTCTTCCTAGTCCTTCCCTCTTCTACCTACCTGTTCACAGCAGCTGTAGAGGGTTTTTATTTACACTTGATCACACTCAAACACACACCACAGTCGGTAGGACTCCTCTGGACGAGGGATCGACCCGTCGCAGAGACCTCTACCTGACAGCACAAACACTGTACAAGAGAAGAAAATCCATGCCCCCGGTGGGAGTTGAACCCATGATCCCAGCACGCGCTCGGCCCCAGACCTAGCCCTTAGACCGCGCGGCCCCTGGGATCGGCATTATCGGGAGATAAATACAGCAAATCGAGGCTGCTAAGCCGCAAGCATGACTACAGTATTAGGCCTTACTTCTGTGTGCGAGCGGTTATTGGCTCTTATGAAGAAGAATAACAACAGTAAGAACAGATCCAGTATAGCAGGTGGACATAGCAAATCGCTAATGACGGTCGTTTCAAGTCTCTCTCACACGGATTAACAACGCTACCTCGGAAAACACGTTGCCAACTCTACGGCTATTGAGCAAGATAACGAAGGCAAGACAAACACACACTTTTCAAATATGCGTGCTGCAAAACACAGATCCTTATATCAGATCCTAATCAATATTTATAGGGATTATACAGTGTGTCCTAAAAGTTCCAGGATTCAGAGATTGAAATTTTGAAACTTTGAGTACTGGGACTTTTAGAACACGCTGTAGTATTGAGTGTGTGATTGGAAATAGGATGGCAATACACATCATACGTAATAGAAGAGATAACAATGTGGTAAACTCATAAATTCGTTCACTGCTGTCTCATCAATCCAACCGCACATGCGAGTAAATAGGCATCTCCAGTACATAGTGTATCAGGGATAGACTGCAAAACAAAATCGCCTCTATCATAACCGACCGTCTTTGTATGTCTTTTTATATGTTTTTAGTATGCACTTTTTATATCTTTTTATATGTTTTTAGTATGCTTATACATTGTTGGCTTCTGTTTTGTGAAATGTTATGTTGATACGAATCCCTGATGATAACTGAATGTGGGATCGAAACATGTTTGACTGATTAACCCTTTAAAGACGAAGCGTATCTGTTTTATATAAGGACCCAGTGCGTACCGCGCTGTAAACACTCTCCACTTCGGTTATAAAAACCAGTCTCTTAATGTTTTATAAGGCAAAAGTTGCTGTTTGTTCTGAGATCCGTACAAAACACATAAACGCAATGTGGGCACCATGTAGAATATTTTAATGTTAAACCTGGTGGTACGTAAAGTTACCGCTAGGCTTTAAAAGGTTAACAAGATATTGTAATATAGAATATCTGACAACAATAGAGTGCGTTTTGTTGGACTGAGAATTGTGTGATTTGACATTTGGGTCCGCTTTAAATTTCAAATCATCTGTTTGGCCCGTTTCAGACCCCTGAATTAGGCAACGTGGACCGATTAAACCTGCCGTTTCTGCTGGGTCCTAGCAGAGTTGAACTTCAAATCAAGCTTCAAACGTCGTGGCTGTGGCTTAACCGTCATCATGCTGAGACTCTTCGCTGAATAAAGCTGAAACACTGTCACTTTTGTGAAATTTTAACGTGTCTTTGAAAGGCTTTGTAAAAGGTTTGTAAAATTACTTATTTAATTTTCCTTGTAATTTATGTTTTGATTTGTATTTATTTTAAGTAAGTTCTGACATAAGTGACGGCGTCTTCAGAAATCAAATCTAAAGAAGCCATCATCTAATTACGAAATTAACACAAGCACAATCAAACCCCGATACAGCGCCACCCTCACTCAGCGCCCATGCAAGCCAGTGAACAGAAGTTCCCTATTATACAGCACTTCGATATATCGCCACCCTCGATATATCGCCACAAATCGCGGTGAACAAACAATGCTGTCATATCCGACATTGATTCTACACAAACAGTGAGCAATATGGAGACAATATTGGTAGCAACATTAGTAAAACCATTTTCAGAACATTTAAGAAAATGCGGCAATTACGAAACAACTAAAGTTTGACAGGTTATGAGAACAAATAAAATACAAGAAGAACCTAAAGGAAACATATTATTTTCTAGATGTACTAATAAAGAATATACTGAAAACAACTTTGTAATGAATCGGCCATTTGTACAACTGCCAATAGAGTACTATTTTGCATTTTAAATATGAGATTAATAGTTAACAATTCATTCCGAAACCCCATTTCAGGAAGCCTATATCCATAGATATTCAACAATAGATCATGTCATTCCCCTGAAGGCTGCTAGTCGCTTTTTACGTATATATTTAAGAAATGTATACACTTCAGACGACAATGGAAAGAAACACGCAAAAACCTGTGAGGCAAAATATATAACACAATAATAAACACAGTATCAAGTATATAAACAAGAATTCAAACAAATGACGGAAACAGTAAGTTTTGTTTATTTCGGAAATAGTGCGTCTCTGTAAAAGAAACTTCAAGCGGAATCTCACTGATGTGTCTTTGGACTACTTACACTGTCATTGATCACAGATAAAAAACTTCACGCTTACAAATTTATGCATGGCATGTAAGACCAATTATAACAGAGAATCTACTTAGAAAAATTAAAGAGGATAAATATGACCAAAGACTGGATTATTAACTCAAATGGACTACCGCAAAATATAAACTTATGTTGGGCAAACTGGTAGTCACACTTTCAGACCCGGATACAATGAACATGCACAAGGCATGAGGAAAAAGCTAAGTCAAATCTACCGCAGAACAGTTATAACAAAATATAACTTTGAAAAAATCGAAATATATTCTAGAGATTACAAATTGAAAAAACGGGCAAATACTTGAATACTTCAGTAGTGCCCCGCATGTAGGCTAGGCTATGATATTAGTAGGCAGAATGAACACTTAAATTATTTACACATGATCTACTCAATTCCCATCTTCGACACACTAATTAGTTCTAACAGCGTACTCAGTATAGTGACTAACCTTCGAACTGGCTGATTTGGGGTTCGAATCCCTGCAGGAGGAAGAGACTTGTCTCTTCCCGAAAACGTTTACATTGCCCCTGGGCTCACACAGCCTCAAATTCTATGGGCACCGGGAGTAAGACGGCCGGCGCATGAGGCTGACCACTCACCCGAACTGAGCACCAAGGTTACGATTGAGTGGAGCCATATGTGCACACCCCTGTATAGAGGCAACTTGACCTTCACATCTATGCCACATGACACCCCTATTTAACCCTCCCGTCTCAGCTCAGCACAGTATAGATGCTCACTTCTGTATTCGGTTAGAAATTTAAACATACACGTTCACAGCTAGCAACTCTGAGAAATCGTTTCGTAGTCCTCACTTCTTTCTACCTACTTGTTCACAGTAGGTGTCGAGGTTTTTGTTTTTCACTTCATCACACTCAAACACACACCACAGTCAGTAGGACTCCTCTGGACGAGTGTTCATCCCGACGCAGAGACCTCTACCTGACAACACAAACACTCACAACAAAAATCAATGCCCCCGCTGGGATTCGAACCCACGATCCCAGCAAGCATTCGGCCGCAGACCAACGCCTTAGACCGCGCGGTCACTGGGATCGGCCTCTGAGAAATCACTAAGTGAAATACTGTTACAGTGCAGACGTAAAATTTTATTATTAATTGTTGATACTTCAGAACGAGTGACACGGTAAGCAGAATTACACGAAGATGTAGCAAAGTACTATCACATGAACGTGCAACATGCCAAATCCTTCTGATTAAACAAAATAGGTACCCAGAAAAAAATGTGTTGCAGAGTAATTAATTTTGTAGCGATATGTTTGTTGCTGCACTGAATAAATACTGAAGCCAATAAGCGACGTGATCTCCCAAATACGTAGGCACATACCGCAGGGTGCACAACATTTTCGAACACCTAGAAGACACCAGAAAATTCTAGGCGTCAGAATGGTGATATGACACTACTTCCACACTGACCCCGAACAAATGTTAGGCGTCACCGCACCAAACTCAGTCGCTCGGGCGACTTGGCTCCAGACATTTGTACGCCCCTTCTGTATCGTACTGTCGAGTTAATTAGGCTTTGATATACGCTGTTTTTAACGCTGTTTACGTACCACCATTGTCCATGTCCCTCAAGGAACTTCGTGATCGGATAACGCATGCACTGCAGACCATTACAGCGGACATGCTACACGGAGTCTGGGATGAATTTAATTACCGTGTGGATGTGTGTCGTGTGACGCAGGGTGCACACATTGAAGGATTGTGATTAACGCATGAGAAACTTGGACAGTTGCCGCTGCTGACGGTGTACGTTGTGCCCGTGTAAGGTAAGAAATAAATTTCTTGTTAAATTTTGAAGCCGCACAATTCTTTTGTGTTCTGGCTGTTAATTTATTTTATCAATTATTTCCGGTGAAATAAACTTTAGAATCTGCAGCAGGTGCTACAAAAATGCGTGAAGCTACATTTTGCTCCTCTACATGTTTCCATTGCCCGAAGACCAAAATATTCAAATGGCTGGCGTTCTCGTTGTCCTTATCAAGGACGCTGGGGCCTAGAGGAGTTTTGAAAGCCGTCCAGTGTAGAGGACGCAAGTACCCTAAAGGTTAATTATTTCCGGTGAACTAAACTTTAGAATCTGTAGAAGGTACTACAAAAAAAGCGTGAAGTTATGTTTTGCACGCCTATGTGCTTCCATGGCCTGGAGAGCAAAATATGTAAATGGCTGGCGAACTCGCTGTTCCTTATAAAGGACGGTGGCGCCTAGAAAAGTTTTAGTAGAGGAGATGATTTGTTTTTCAGAATGGATATTTTCGTGACTCTTATTTCTTCATTTTTTGAATCACGTAAACAACGCAACCCTATTATCCGAAGACAAAATCTACAGGACAGCACTTTAAAGACAATATCCGCACGAATACTAATACAACTGAAGAAGAATAACGACAAAACCTCAAAACAACAAAACAACACGAAATAGTTGAAAGGAAAATACCACCAACCTACAAGATCCGACAGCCTTCAAAAATAGCTAAAAGACACCACTGAGGTTAATCATCATAACAAAAATATATTCCAGCCAAGATGGCAGAGAACCAGCCAACGTAAACACACCACACCCACGAAACTCCACAAGACACCAAAGAAACAAAAACATCAAGACTACAACCACAACATTTCGCCACAAATATAAGAAGAAATAAAATATAAGAAGAAACCAAGTATTCCACCGTAGAGAAAAAAAGGATTCCAACCAAGAAGACGAAAAAAACCAATCAACATAAACAGTCCACATCCACGGAAACCTACAGGACACCAACCAAGAAGACGGAAAACCAATCAACATAAACAATCCACATCCATGGAAATTCTACAGGACACCGAAGAAGTAAGATCACCATAACTTTCACTATAACATCCGAAAACACACAAAAAAACCCACATCTTAATAACTAAACACAATATATTAACATATCTTATGAAGTTTTAATGTCTAACGTATAGAGAAGGCCTTCTCCGAAAGAGCGATTAGCTTACATATACATTTATAACAACCAATGTAACTTGAATAATTGTGTTACTTGAACAAAGCCCGATGATGGCACATTAGTGCCGAAACCGGTAGCTTATACGACTTTTAAGTTTTTTAACTTTTATTATTTTAATAAAGAATTTGTTGGCTGTAAGACGGACATTACCCATTCAAGGGGTTTTTTACTTGCAATAGACCAAGTGCTTCCGCCCCTTATGCCACAGCGAGGGGGGGGGGGGGTGCACATATGCACCATACTTCCAAGGACCAGAGATTTCTAACCGGATAACGCCTCGAAGTCTTTCCGATGTTATTTGGTGGGAGGTTAAGCCAGTGTTCCTCGACACTGAAAGGTGGTATCATGTGGGAACCTCCATATTAGTTCCACATCTGACAGTGATGTCATAAGGCTACGCCTCCCATGATGAAAACAGACCCTCGCGGTGTCGATTTCACTGAAAAATGCTGAGGATAACAGACCAACAAGCGTGCCCAAACGTCGTTCTTACTGCACGGATGATCTCTTTGCCATGTTATAGCCTCTACTGCTGGATTTCTTCTCTATAGTGACTAGGTTAGACGACCGTTTATTTGTGGTTCGATTTTTCCGCAGGGGCAAAGATTTTACTCTCTTCCGCGAAGTCAAGGCTATTTCTATGTCTCAACTAAGCACCCATGCTTCGGATACAGCGAGTTTTACCCCCTGAATAAAACGTCCCGGACGCCAAATTCACCACTCATAATAACTACGGCTGAGGTTGCGTTGGGCTCTATTTCCGCTCTGCCACATACCGTTACTGAGACAACTGTAGGTTGAACTTGAGGTCTGGCAGAAAGCCTGATGTCTTCCATTCAAATTCGTATTTGGAGGAATGTGTACTGATAAGTCGATCATATTCTGCGCGTTTATTGTCTGTCCTTCTGGTTCAGGCCTGCCAAACACGCGACCCGCACACTTTTATGACGTGGCCTATTCATATTTTGGTATTTGTGAAGTATTTTATGTGGGAAAAGCACTTGAAATGAGGAAAATCTGTGTACTTGAACTGTTACAGACCCAACCGTGAAACACAGCACGCATGTGTACGTCACTATGCTGATCAACTGAGGGGTTTATGTGTGGAATTTTAAAGAAGCTCGAGTCATTTGGATTCCTGTGACGCTTAGCGTACGCTGTATACACGGCCTTTCAAAATGAACGTTGAAGAAGCAGAACAAAACATTCAGAGGCAACTTACTGACCAGCAGAAAGACTATTTCACAAGCGAAATATAAAGAAGTAGATATGCCGACGTAAGGACGCACCCAAGGAGGCGGGGCTACCGGGATGCAGTCCCCTAACCGCCCAAAACCGAAATTTAAAAAATACAGATTTTGTAGGTGTTACGTTACCACAAGTTCTACGTGATTTACCCTTCAGCCGAAATCAGTCACAAAAATCGGTTGATGACTAATACACTAGAATTTTGAAAAATAAATTAATAAATTTAAAAAATACAATAAGATGGGACGCTGTGGTTGAGTCATGGAACATGTAGTTATATTCGTATGCATACAAAGGCAGTTGCAAACAGTGTTATGTTGTACTTACAGCATGATTTTTATAACATAGTTTTTAAAATCAGACATAAATCACATACCGATAGCTTCACGGTCAGCAACCCCCCACCCCAGCGAAAAATTCTGGGTGCGCAACTGTGCCGAAGTTTTGCGGGTAAATGGACAAAATTCGCTATCCTGCTGTACTCTCGAAAGCAGTTAGTACTTTGGCCTAATTTGGAAGCACACATACCGTAATGTACGAGCAACTGTTTCAGACATAAATAAAACAAATGCAAAGAAGCATTTCGAACCAATAATTTGTTTTTCAGTTGGTCGCTGCAGTTAAATTATGGTGAAAATTTTTCGTTACCCGACAGTTCATACCGTGTTTACAGCAGTCCGCAACTTGTCCTTAGTCTGAGTCCTATTAATTCAGTCAGCGCTCTCCTAGCCAGCGTTTGTAAAAGCCTCTTTAATATTATCCTCCCATCTATGCTAGATCTTCCAAGTGGTTCTTTCCTTCATATTCCCAATTAAATCCAAATAGGCACTTCTCATTCCCTCTGTGCTTGCCTCACGCTCCGACCGTCTCGCCTTCTTTTTTCATTACACACATTATATCTGCGAAAGAGGACGAGTCATAAAACTCTTCATTACCTAATTTTCTCTTGCCTATGTTCTTCCCTTAATGTGACAGACCAAGTCTTGTGTTTCTTACTACCAATTTGCAGTACTCTTAAATGAACTGCAAATTGTTCAACTGATAATTTTGTGCACTGCATTAAGGCGTATATCGTGTCGAGTCTTGTTTCTTTTAATGTTCAAAGTGTGTTAAAAGCCCGTCTTCTTCTTGAAAAGAACGTTAGTTCACATGGTTATTCCGGATATTTCAGCAATTTTCCTTTTTAATTGTTGGTACCTCACACAACATTGGCTCTTCCGCTCCAGGCGCGCTAGTTGCAACTTTGTGAAAACATCAGACATAGGATGATCCGACTTAGTGAGCGAAAAAACTGGTCACTGTACGGAAC
This sequence comes from Coptotermes formosanus, assembly GCA_013340265.1. Lineage (NCBI taxonomy): Eukaryota > Metazoa > Arthropoda > Insecta > Blattodea > Rhinotermitidae > Coptotermes > Coptotermes formosanus. The sequence goes on along the minus strand of BLKM01000456.1, from coordinate 590,369 downwards.
ACTGTCATGTCTTTAATCACTCCTGCTATGTACTCTGGATATAGCCAATTTCTAACATGTCGATAAAATAATACAATAACTTTGATACAGAATGATTAAGTTTTCTGGTCGCCATGGGCTTACACTTGCTACGGAATAATTTTTTTCCCCAGTGGCACAACATCCTTTAGTGGTTCAGGGTCTTCTCATTATCGAGGCTTCACGATCACCCTCAGACACGCCACACGTGGTAGAACTCACCTGGAGGAGTGATCAGCCCGACGCAGAGACCTCTACCTGACAACACACAACACTCACAAGAGACAGACATCCACCACCCGGCGGGATTCGAACCCACAATCCCAGGAACAGAACAGCCTCAGACCCATGCCTTAGATAGCGCCGCCACTGCGATCGGGTGCTAGGAAATACATTATTGCAAAATATGTCTTTTACATAACACCCGGAATCAAGAATAAACAACACAGTGAGAAAGAAATACATACATATTGACATACGTATCACTGAACATTGCTAAGCTTTTGACGCAAGTGTCAGGTAATGCAATCTGAGAGCAAAAAGCACAGTGATGTCTGGCCTTCTTTCTGCTAGGAGGCACGTCACCTGACTGTTACTGTTTTTATAGTTTGTTAGCAAAGAACCGCTAAAGCAAAAGGAACTAGTCTTGAAGCCTTAATGCCAAAGAAAAAGTGCAGCTGCCCACAGACATTTCCTGAAAGCAGTGAACTGAATTCTTGTCTTGCGCAGTTCTTTCTAATGTCAACAGAAGTGATTGCTATATTCTGACGAATCAAAATCAGTTTTAATCTTGACAAGTGTTTTTACAACAAATATCCGGTTGCGTTTATGATAGCATAAGGGAGGACACAACTACCATGAACACAACCACTTGTAAACCAACAAATGAGATCTGCGCTCATCTGCAACATTACGCAGCGTAGAATGATAGATTTTAGCGACGTTTCGGGACAACAGATCGGTCCCATCTTCACGAGTCAAATTGAGCTTAGAATATGAAACAGAGCTATTGTCCCGAAACGTCAGTAACAAAGTACCATTCTACGCTGCATAAAATCCCAGGCGAAGTCAAATCTCACTTACATTGCGGCGGAAGCCCGAAATCAAAAAATAAATAATTGCGTTGATGGTAACTGTATATTCACTTACTGACAAATGTTTTAAATTTAACTCTGATGTCTCGTCTCCATGTTTTCCTTTTACTACTAACAGTTAAGGTTAAGACGCGGCACTCCTAGTTAATGCATTGCTGCCGGAGTAGGTCAGTAGCAATATGACATTATGTCAGGTGTGCCTCTCTCTAAAGCCTCGTCCACATGTACTTACATTGTACGAGGACACGTGTCCGCGTACAATGTCTGCGGACTATTCGCGTACTGTACGCAGACAAATTATTTGTACGCGGACAGTGTCTGTTGTCTCCCGGCTAGGATAGGAAACAACAGACAAAGTCTGCAGGTCTGGACCTGTCCTCGTACAGTCCGCGCACACCTGCTTCCTTCAATGTGTCAGATTACTTGTAGAAGTTGAGTCGTTAACACGTGGTCGAAGGAAAGAGTTGCTACTTTTATTGAGGACTTGCAGTTCAGTGCATGTTTATGGGATGTGCACTGTGCCGACTGCAAAAACCGTAATAAAAAAGGTGATGCGATTATTTTCTTGCAAAAAATATGAAATGATCACTATCGAAGTCGAGAAAAAAACCGCCAATCTCAAAGGTCAGTTCCGGAGAGAGCATAAAAAGGTCATAGCATCCAAGAAGACTGAATCTTCACCGATACTTTGTAGCTTTCCTTTAGATTCTGGGGCCAATTTTCTGGAGCAAAATCTCAAAGTAATTTTTCGTCATACGGACAAAATTCCTGAATCCTGAACCATCATCTGCATGTAATTCGCGAAGAAGGTTGTGTCCACGTTGAACTATATAGCTGAACAAGCACCGCGTCCAAAAAGTTTCGCGCATTTTGGCCGTTTCCTTCTTCTCATTACAAATATATATCCCGCACACATCCCAGTTGCAGCTTCACTCGACGACATGGTTTGATTGACTGGACATGCTAAGTTAAGTGCGGACACAAAACATTGTATGCGATCTGTCCGCGGACACTGTACATAGGTGTGGACTAGGTTTAAGAGTATGGCTCCAAAACCAAATAGTCGACACGGTTTTAGTGTACAGCCATAGTAAAATAACGGGCTTCACGTGCCAGAACATAAACGGCAATCCTATGGAACATGAAGCTAAACATTTGTAATGGAAAGCATAACGTATTTCCATTCTTATAAGGATTCAGTTTTGAAGTCAGTGACAGGTACCGTAAGAAGGCATGCCGGCAAAAATATGAACGTTTGAGAGATATGTCTATTGCATTTCTTAACCTTTTAAAGCCTAGCGGTAACTTTACGTACCACCAGGTTTAACGTTAAGAAATTCCACGTGGTGCCCACATTGCGTTTATGTGTTTTGTACGGATCTCAGAACAAACAGCAACTTTTGCCTTATAAAACATTAAGAGATTGGTTTTTATAACCGAAGTGGAGAGTGTTTACAGCGCGGTACGTACTGAGTCCTTATATAAAACAGATACGCTTCGTATTTAAAGGGTTAATTGTGTAAAAATGAGGGGTACAGAAACAGGGTATTTTGTGAATTTAGCGAAAATAAGGCTGTACATTAAAATTATCTTAAATAGATGACATGTCCGGAAGCAAATAGATGTTCTGGTTACCGTACTTGATGTGTTCATGAAACAATTTGGAAAGCAACTCATATTTCTATTTGTATACAGTTGTTTTATAAGATAAATTCTATAAACAAAAGCAAAGTAATCGAACCGACAATGAAATATTGGGAATTTGCCTTCACGTTGCAACTTCCCAACTACTTTCACCTCTTAATATGTGCGTGAGATACTAAGCAGTGTCAGTTTTCTCTTTGACTTTATGTTTTCATGAACGGTCGTGAACAGTGAATAAACAAGTGCAAAAGTAAAGAAAAATGGAAAGCAAACAACACTACTTATAAGTGCTCACCTCGTTTGACTCACGATTTGTTATAAAACAGACAAAAGTAAGGACTTATTGCGTAGGATCACTCTAAAATTTTGCACAATCGATTCAGTTTTTTTAAAGAGTAAGTTAAAATAAATTTTACCGCCCTAATATTGGCACTATTTACGACATGGGGTTATCCTGCAACTATATACGTATAAAATGCACGTATAATTTGTAATGAGGCTCACAGACAATTTTGTTTCTTGATTTGGTCCTTACACCCAAAATGCTGCTCACCACTGCAATACGCCAAAACATGCAGACGTTAGCGGTTATATAAATTCTAAAAGGTTTTGACTATGGTGTATAACATGGTGTGGTGATGGTTTTATGAACTTCATCCTGCGTCCAAAGAGTAAAATATTAAAGATTAAAAAATTAAAATCACGACGTTTCGGAAGCTGGCTCTGCTTCCATTCTCAGGCGAATGGAGGGGGAGAAGAGAAGAACACCTACTCAGTTGGGCCCGTTAGACAGAGCTAGCCTCCATCACTCCAGTGATGGAGGCTAGCTCTGTCTAAC